>CM026390.1:104325364-104483160 GCA_014843695.1 Archivesica marissinica
CCCATATACAGCACATACACCCATATACATCTCATACACCCATATACAGCACATACACCCATATACATCACATACACCCATATACAGCACATATACCCATATACATCACATACACCCATATACATCACATACACCCATATACAGCACATATACCCATATACATCACATACACCCATATACATCACATACACCCATATACATCCCATACACCCATATACATCACATACACCCATATACATCACATATACCCATATACAGCACATACACCCATATACATCCCATACACCCATATACATCACATACACCCATATACATCACATACACCCATATACATCACATACACCCATATACAGCACATACACCCATATACAGCACATACACCCATATACATCTCATACACCCATATACATCACATACACCCATATACAGCACATACACCCATATACATCACATACACCCATATACAGCACATATACCCATATACATCACATACACCCATATACAGCACATACACCCATATACATCACATACACCCATATACATCACATACACCCATATACAGCACATATACCCATATACAGCACATACACCCATATACAGCACATATACCCATATACAGCACATATACCCATATACATCCCATACACCCATATACAGCACATACACCCATATACATCACATACACCCATATACAGCACATACACCCATATACATCACATATACCCATATACATCCCATACACCCATATACATCACATACACCCATATACAGCACATACACCCATATACAGCACATATACCCATATACAGCACATATACCCATATACAGCACATACACCCATATACAGCACATACACCCATATACATCCCATACACCCATATACAGCACATACACCCATATACATCACATACACCCATATACATCACATACACCCATATACAGCACATACACCCATATACATCACATACACCCATATACATCACATACACCCATATACATCCCATACACCCATATACATCACATACACCCATATACATCCCATATACCCATATACAGCACATACACCCATATACAGCACATACACCCATATACATCCCATACACCCATATACATCACATACACCCATATACATCACATACACCCATATACATCACATACACCCATATACATCCCATACACCCATATACATCACATACACCCATATACATCCCATACACCCATATACATCACATATACCCATATACATCACATACACCCATATACATCACATACACCCATATACATCCCATACACCCATATACAGCACATATACCCATATACAGCACATATACCCATATACAGCACATATACCCATATACAGCACATACACCCATATACAGCACATACACCCATATACATCCCATACACCCATATACAGCACATACACCCATATACATCACATACACCCATATACATCACATACACCCATATACAGCACATACACCCATATACATCCCATACACCCATATACATCACATCACATACACACATAACCCATATACATACATACACCCATATACATCCCATACACCCATATACATCACATACACCCATATACATCACATACACCCATATACATCACATACACCCATATACATCACATACACCCATATACAGCACATACACCCATATACATCTCATACACCCATATACATCACATACACCCATATACATCACATACACCCATATACAGCACATATACCCATATACAGCACATACACCCATATACATCCCATACACCCATATACAGCACATACACCCATATACATCCCATACACCCATATACATCACATACACCCATATACATCCCATATACCCATATACATCACATACACCCATATACATCACATACACCCATATACATCACATACACCCATATACATCACATACACCCATATACATCCCATACACCCATATACAGCACATATACCCATATACAGCACATACTCCCATATACAGCACATACACCCATATACAGCACATACACCCATATACATCCCATACACCCATATACATCACATACACCCATATACATCACATACACCCATATACATCACATACACCCATATACATCTCATACACCCATATACAGCACATAAACCCATATACATATCATACACCCATATACATCACATACACCCATATACATCACATACACCCATATACATCACATACACCCATATACAGCACATATACCCATATACAGCACATACACCCATATACATCACATACACCCATATACATCACATACACCCATATACAGCACATACACCCATATACAGCACATACACCCATATACAGCACATACACCCATATACATCACATACACCCATATACAGCACATACACCCATATACATCCCATACACCCATATACAGCACATACACCCATATACATCACATACACCCATATACATCACATACACCCATATACAGCACATACACCCATACATACATACACCCATATACATACATCACCCATATACATCACATACACCCATATACAGCACATATACCCATATACAGCACATACACCCATATACAGCACATATACCCATATACAGCACATATACCCATATACAGCACATACACCCATATACATCACATACACCCATATACATCACATACACCCATATACATCACATACACCCATATACATCACATACACCCATATACATCACATACACCCATATACATCACATACACCCATATACAGCACATATACCCATATACAGCACATACACCCATATACATCCCATACACCCATATACAGCACATACACCCATATACATCACATACACCCATATACATCACATACACCCATATACAGCACATACACCCATATACAGCACATACACCCATATACATCACATACACCCATATACAGCACATATACCCATATACAGCACATACACCCATATACATCCCATACACCCATATACAGCACATACACCCATATACATCCCATACACCCATATACAGCATATATACTCATATACAGCACATACTCCCATATACAGCACATATACCCATATACAGCACATACACCCATATACATCTCATACACCCATATACAGCACATACACCCATATACAGCACATACACCCATATACAGCACATACACCCATATACATCTCATACACCCATATACAGCACATACACCCATATACATCACATACACCCATATACAGCACATATACCCATATACATCACATACACCCATATACAGCACATACACCCATATACATCACATACACCCATATACATCACATACACCCATATACAGCACATACACCCATATACATCACATACACCCATATACATCACATACACCCATATACATCACATACACCCATATACATCACATACACCCATATACATCCATACACCCATATACATCACATACACCCATATACAGCACATACACCCATATACATCACATACACCCATATACATCACATACACCCATATACAGCACATACACCCATATACATCACATACACCCATATACATCACATACACCCATATACAGCACATACACCCATATACATCCCATACACCCATATACAGCACATACATATACACACATACACCCATATACATCACATACCCCATATACATCCATACACCCATATACATCACATACACCCATATACATCACATACACCCATATACATCACATACACCCATATACATCACATACACCCATATACAGCACATACACCCATATACAGCACATATACCCATATACAGCACATATACCCATATACAGCACATACACCCATATACATCCCATACACCCATATACAGCACATACACCCATATACAGCACATACACCCATATACATCCCATACACCCATATACATCACATACACCCATATACATCACATACACCCATATACATCACATACACCCATATACATCACATACACCCATATACATCACATACACCCATATACATCACATACACCCATATACATCACATACACCCATATACATCCCATACACCCATAGCACATATACCCATATACATCACATACACCCATATACAGCACATACACCCATATACATCACATACACCCATATACATCACATACACCCATATACATCACATACACCCATATACAGCACATACACCATATACACCATATACATCACATACACCCATATACATCACATAAACCCATATACAGCACATACACCCATATACAGCACATACACCCATATACAGCACATACACCCATATACATCCCATACACCCATATACATCACATATACCCATATACATCACATACACCCATATACATCACATACACCCATATACATCACATACACCCATATACATCCCATACACCCATATACATCACATACACCCATATACATCCCATATACCCATATACAGCACATATACCATATACACACATACACCCATATACAGCACATATACCCATATACAGCACATACACCCATATACATCACATACACCCATATACAGCACATACACCCATATACAGCACATACACCCATATACAGCACATACACCCATATACATCACATACACCCATATACATCTCATACACCCATATACAGCACATACACCCATATACATCACATACACCCATATACAGCACATATACCCATATACATCACATACACCCATATACAGCACATACACCCATATACATCACATACACCCATATACATCACATACACCCATATACAGCACATATACCCATATACAGCACATACACCCATATACATCACATACACCCATATACAGCACATACACCCATATACATCACATACACCCATATACATCACATACACCCATATACATCACATACACCCATATACAGCACATACACCCATATACATCACATACACCCATATACATCACATACACCCATATACATCACATACACCCATATACATCACATACACCCATATACAGCACATACACCCATATACATCACATACACCCATATACATCACATACACCCATATACATCACATACACCCATATACAGCACATACACCCATATACATCACATACACCCATATACACACATATACACACCCATATACAGCACATACACCCATATACAGCACATACACCCATATACATCACATACACCCATATACATCACATACACCCATATACATCACATACACCCATATACATCACATACACCCATATACATCACATACACCCATATACAGCACATACACCCATATACAGCACATATACCCATATACAGCACATACACCCATATACATCACATACACCCATATACAGCACATACACCCATATACAGCACATACACCCATATACATCACATACACCCATATACAGCACATACACCCATATACATCACATACACCCATATACATCCCATACACCCATATACATCACATACACCCATATACATCACATACACCCATATACATCACATACACCCATATACATCACATACACCCATATACAGCACATATACCCATATACAGCACATACACCCATATACATCCCATACACCCATATACAGCACATACACCCATATACATCACATACACCCATATACATCACATACACCCATATACATCACATACACCCATATACATCACATATACCCATATACATCACATACACCCATATACATCACATACACCCATATACATCCCATACACCCATATACATCCCATACACCCATATACAGCACATACACCCATATACATCACATATACCCATATACATCACATACACCCATATACATCACATACACCCATATACATCACATATACCCATATACATCACATACACCCATATACATCACATACACCCATATACATCACATACACCCATATACATCACATACACCCATATACATCACATACACCCATATACATCACATACACCCATATACATCACATACACCCATATACATCACATACACCCATATACATCACATACACCCATATACATCACATACACCCATATACAGCACATACACCCATATACATCACATACACCCATATACATCACATACACCCATATACAGCACATACACCCATATACATCACATACACCCATATACATCACATACACCCATATACAGCACATACACCCATATACATCCCATACACCCATATACATCACATACACCCATATACATCACATACACCCATATACATCACATACACCCATATACATCACATACACCCATATACATCACATACACCCATATACAGCACATACACCCATATACAGCACATACACCCATATACAGCACATATACCCATATACAGCACATACACCCATATACAGCACATACACCCATATACATCCCATACACCCATATACAGCACATACACCCATATACATCACATACACCCATATACATCACATACACCCATATACAGCACATACACCCATATACATCCCATACACCCATATACAGCACATACACCCAACCCATATACATCACATACACCCATATACATCACATATACCCATATACAGCACATACACCCATATACATCACATACACCCATATACAGCACATACACCCATATACATCACATACACCCATATACATCACATACACCCATATACATCACATACACCCATATACATCACATACACCCATATACAGCACATACACCCATATACATCACATACACCCATATACAGCACATACACCCATATACAGCACATACACCCATATACATCACATACACCCATATACAGCACATACACCCATATACATCACATACACCCATATACAGCACATACACCCATATACATCACATACACCCATATACATCACATACACCCATATACAGCACATACACCCATATACAGCACATACACCCATATACAGCACATACACCCATATACAGCACATACACCCATATACATCACATACACCCATATACATCACATACACCCATATACATCACATACACCCATATACATCACATACACCCATATACATCACATACACCCATATACAGCACATACACCCATATACATCACATACACCCATATACATCACATACACCCATATACATCACATACACCCATATACATCACATACACCCATATACAGCACATACACCCATATACATCACATACACCCATATACAGCACATACACCCATATACATCACATACACCCATATACATCACATACACCCATATACATCACATACACCCATATACAGCACATACACCCATATACATCACATACACCCATATACAGCACATACACCCATATACAGCACATACACCCATATACAGCACATACACCCATATACATCACATACACCCATATACAGCACATACACCCATATACATCACATACACCCATATACATCACATACACCCATATACATCACATACACCCATATACATCACATACACCCATATACAGCACATACACCCATATACAGCACATACACCCATATACAGCACATACACCCATATACAGCACATACACCCATATACATCACATACACCCATATACAGCACATACACCCATATACATCACATACACCCATATACATCACATACACCCATATACATCACATACACCCATATACAGCACATACACCCATATACATCACATACACCCATATACAGCACATACACCCATATACATCCCATACACCCATATACATCACATACACCCATATACAGCACATACACCCATATACATCACATACACCCATATACATCACATACACCCATATACATCACATACACCCATATACATCACATACACCCATATACAGCACATATACCCATATACAGCACATACACCCATATACAGCACATATACCCATATACAGCACATACACCCATATACATCACATACACCCATATACATCACATACACCCATATACATCACATACACCCATATACATCACATACACCCATATACAGCACATACACCCATATACATCACATACACCCATATACAGCACATACACCCATATACATCACATATACCCATATACAGCACATACACCCATATACAGCACATACACCCATATACAGCACATACACCCATATACAGCACATACACCCATATACATCACATACACCCATATACAGCACATATACCCATATACATCACATACACCCATATACAGCACATACACCCATATACATCACATACACCCATATACAGCACATACACCCATATACAGCACATAACATAACAGCACATACACCCATATACAGCACATATACCCATATACATCACATACACCCATATACATCACATACACCATATACAGCACATACACCCATATACAGCACATATACCCATATACAGCACATACACCCATATACATCACATACACCCATATACAGCACATACACCCATATACATCACATACACCCATATACAGCACATACACCCATATACATCACATACACCCATATACATCACATACACCCATATACAGCCCATATACCCATATACAGCACATACACCCATATACATCTCATACACCCATATACACACATATACCCATATACAGCACATATACCATATAATCACATACACCATAACAGCACATATACCCATATACATCACATACACCCATATACATCACATACACCCATATACATCACATACACCCATATACAGCACATATACCCATATACATCACATACACCCATATACAGCACATACACCCATATACATCACATACACCCATATACAGCACATATACCCATATACATCACATACACCCATATACATCACATACACCCATATACATCACATACACCCATATACAGCACATACACCCATATACATCACATACACCCATACAACTATACCCATATACAGCACATACACCCATATACATCACATACACCCATATACAGCACATATACCCATATACAGCACATACACCCATATACATCTCATACACCCATATACATCACATACACCCATATACATCCATACACCCATATACACACATATACCCATATACAGCACATATACCCATATACACACATACACCCATATACAGCACATACACCCATATACATCACATACACCCATATACATCAATACACCCATATACACACATAACCCATATACACACATATACCATATACCACATACACCCATATACAGCACATATACCCATATACATCACATACACCCATATCATCAAACACCCATATACAGCACATAACCCATATACACACATAACCATATACCACATACACCCATATACAGCACATATACCCATATACATCACATACACCCATATACATCACATACACCCATATACATCACATACACCCATATACAGCACATATACCCATATACATCACATACACCCATATACATCACATACACCCATATACAGCACATACACCCATATACATCACATACACCCATATACAGCACATACACCCATATACATCACATACACCCATATACAGCACATACACCCATATACAGCACATACACCCATATACAGCACATATACCCATATACAGCACATACACCCATATACATCACATACACCCATATACATCACATACACCCATATACAGCACATACACCCATATACATCACATACACCCATACATCACATATACCCATATACAGCACATACACCCATATACAGCACATACACCCATATACAGCACATACACCCATATACATCCCATACACCCATATACAGCACATATACCACCATATACCCATATACAGCACATACACCCATATACATCCCATACACCCATATACATCACATATACCCATATACACACATATACCATAATCACATACACCCATATACAGCACATATACCCATATACATCACATACACCCATATACATCACATACACCCATATACATCACATACACCCATATACATCACATACACCCATATACAGCACATACACCCATATACAGCACATACACCCATATACATCACATACACCCATATACAGCACATACACCCATATACAGCACATATACCCATATACATCACATACACCCATATACAGCACATACACCCATATACAGCACATATACCCATATACAGCACATATACCCATATACATCACATACACCCATATACATCACATACACCCATATACATCACATACACCCATATACAGCACATACACCCATATACATCTCATACACCCATACACACTAACCCATATACAGCACATACACCCATATACATCACATACACCCATATACAGCACATATACCCATATACAGCACATACACCCATATACATCTCATACACCCATATACCACATATACCCATATACACCATAACCCATATACATCCATACACCCATATACAGCACATATACCCATATACAGCACATACACCCATATACATCACATACACCCATATACATCACATACTCCCATATACAGCCTATATACCCATATACAGCACATACACCCATATACATCTCATACACCCATATACACCACATATACCCATATACAGCACATATACACATATATATCACATACACCCATATACAGCACATATACCCATATACATCACATACACCCATATACATCACATACACCCATATACAGCACATACACCCATATACAGCACATATACCCATATACATCACATACACCCATATACAGCACATACACCCATATACATCACATACACCCATATACAGCACATATACCCATATACATCACATACACCCATATACATCACATACACCCATACACATTACATACACCCATATACAGCACATACACCCATATACATCTCATACACCCATACCATCACCTATACCCATATACAGCACATACACCCATATACATCTCATACACCCATATACAGCACATATACCCATATACAGCACATACACCCATATACATCTCATACACCCATATACTGCACATATACATCACATACACCCATATACCTCTCATACACCCATATACACCACATATATCCCATATACAGCACATATACACATATACCACGCATACACCCATATACAGCACATATACCCATATACATCACATACACCCATATGCATCAAACACCCATATACAGCACATACACCCATATACATCACATTCACCCATATACAACACATACACCCATATACATCACATACACCCATATACAGCACATATATCCATATACATCCCATACACCCATATACATCACATACACCCATATACAGCACATACACCCATATACATCACATTCACCCATATACAACACATACACCCATATACATATCATACACCCATATACAGCACATACACCCATATACAGCCCATACACCCATATACAGAACATATACCCATATACAGCACATACACCCATATACATCACATACACCCATATACATTACATACACCCATATACAGCACATACACCCATATACATCTCATACACCCATACCATCACCTATACCCATATACAGCACATACACCCATATACAGCACATACACCCATATACAGCACATACACGCATATACATCTCATACACCCATATACAGCACATATACCCATATAAAGCCTATATACCCATATACAGCACATACACCCATATACATCTCATACACCCATATACACCACATATACCCATATACAGCACATATACACATATATATCACATACACCCATATACAGCACATATACCCATATACATCACATACACCCATATGCATCACAAACACCCATATACATCACATACACCCATATACATCTCATACACCCATATACAGCACATACACCCATATACAGCACATACACCCATATACATCACATTCACCCATATACAGCACATACACCCATATACAGCACATATACCCATATACATCACATACACCCATATACAGCACATACACCCATATACATCACATTCACCCATATACAGCACATATACCCATATACATCACATACACCCATATACATCACATACACCCATATACATTACACACTCCCATATACAGCACATACACCCATATACATCTCATACACCCATACCATCACCTATACCCATATACAGCACATACACCCATATACATCTCATACACCCATTTACAGCACATATACCCATATACAGCACATACACCCATATACATCTCATACACCCATATACTGCACATATACCCATATACAGCACATACACCCATATACATCTCATACACCCATATACACCACATATATCCCATATACAGCACATATACACATATACATCACATACACCCATATACAGCACATATACCCATATACATCACATACACCCATATGCATCAAAAACACCCATATACAGCACATACACCCATATACATCACATTCACCCATATACAGCACATACACCCATATACATCACATACACCCATATACATCACATACACCCATATACAGCACATACACCCATATACAGCACATACACCCATATACATCACATTTACCCATATACAGCCCATACACCCATATACAGCACATACACCCATATACATCACCTACACCCATATACAGCCCATACACCCATATTCAGAACATATACCCATATACAGCATATATACTCATATACAGCACATACACCCATATACATCTAATACACCCATATACAGCACATATACCCATATACAGCACATACACCCATATACATCTCATACACCCATATACAGCACATACACCCATATACAGCACCTACACCCATATACATCTCATACACCCATATACATCTCATACACCCATATACAGCACATATACCCATATACATCACATATACCCATATACAGCACATACACCCATATACAGCACATACACCCACATATCTCCCATACACCCATATACAGCACATACACCCATATACATCTCATACACGCATATGCATCTCATACACCCATATACAGCACATACACCCATATACAGCACATATACCCATATACAGCACATATACCCATATACATCCCATACACCCATATACAGCACATACACCCATATACAGCACATATACACATATACAGCACATATACCCATATACAGCACATATACCCATATACATCCCATACACCCATATACAGCACATATACCCATATACAGCACATACACCCATATACAGCACATATACCCATATACAGCACATATACCCATATACAGCACATACACCCATATACATCTCATACACGCATATACATCTCATACACCCATATACAGCACATACACCCATATACAGCACATATACCCATATACAGCACTTATACCCATATACATCCCATACACCCATATACATCCCATACACCCATATACAGCACATATACACATATACAGCACATATACCCATATACAGCACATATACCCATATACAGCACATATACCCATATACAGCACATACACCCATATATATCCCATACACCCATATACAGCACATACACCCATATACATCTCATACACGCATATACATCTCATACACCCATATACAGCACATACACCCATATACAGCACATATACCCATATACAGCACATATACCCATATACATCCCATACACATCCCATACACCCATATACCATAAATGAATACGTGCTAGCTCCTTTGGTTTCAGAATTATTTGTGTACAGTTAGCGAGGAAAATATTCAACGCTATTAATGCTATGCCTGACAAAAACTGTTGATTCATGGCAAAGTTATCAGTATAATTAAAAACAGTACCCAAATAATTAAAATCATTTGTTATTTCAACATTAGTTCCATTATTGGTCCATGATTGACCCTGCAGTAATCCACCCCTTTTCCGAAACACCATAACCTTAGTTGTTGCCATATTCACCTCTAATCCCCAAAGTTTACAATAGGCATTCAATAAATTTAAATTGGTTTGCAATTCTTGTGGTGATTTTGCTAATATGACCATATCATCGGCAAACAACAATAGCAATAGGACAGTATCATCAATTAATAATCCAGACTCGTTGTTACCCTGTAAAAATCATTCTAAATCTTCAACAAACAATGAAAACAGAATGGGTGACATTATCTCCCCTTGTCTCAGGCCAATGGCGTATTCAAAGTAATCAGAATAGTTACCACAATTCCTGACGCAAGACTTAACCTTTTGGTACATATCTTTAATAATTCGTAAAAGTTTGCCTTGTATATAATACCAACTTTATATAATGTCATCCACAAGGAATTTTTATAAATAGTATCAAAACATTTACATAAATCGACGTACACGCAATATAATCTTTTATTATTGAAAAGATAATTTTGAACAATACTTGATAAAATAAATACAGCATCAACTGTTGAACGCCCCTTTCGGAATCCAAACTGAGCGTTTGATATTACATGGTTATATTCACAACATGTATCTATTCTTTTATTTAACACTGACGTAAATAATTTTGATAAACAGCTCACTAAGGTAATACCCCTATAGTTATTTACATTGTTAACATCACCCTTTTTATGCAAGGGGACAATAATACCCTCAGTCCAAGTATCCGGGAAAAAACGTGAGTCTAAAATAGCATTAAAAATGTCACATATATGGGCTGCCAAAATATCAATACTTTCAATTAAATACTCGTTCATTATACAATCACTACCAGCTTTACCAGTTTTTAAACTTTTAACAACATTTAAAATTTCTTCAATAGTTATACTTTTATCAAGTTCTTCAAAAGCAAAAGCAGTCTAAATTATCAAAATCATGATTGTCACAAAAAGATTCAGCTTCTGTATTTTGATCATGTAAAACATTTCCTAATTCAGAAAAGTATGTTTTAAATTCGTCCAAACTAATATTATGAGATGTGGACTTTTTCTTATTTCGTTTAAAATATTTCCAAAACTGTTTAGGCTTGGCATGTTTTAATTTTTCAATTTCTATCGATTTATTTCATTTGAAAGCATTTCGTTTTTTCTTACATAAATCTTTATATAACTTTTTGAAATGACACAATTGTTTTACGATTTAGCATGCATACATTCGTTATCAAACCATTCTGCATGACTGACTACAGGTTTATCGCTAACAGACGATTGTTAAACAGACGAACGAAACATGACAATACAATCATATATTACGACATATGCCACTTTCTACCATAATAATATATACTGAGTCAAAAAAGAAACGATACCTGGTGTTTATGTGTCTATAATTTCAACATTTATTAAGAAAATTCTTTGAAAATTCATAAGATGATAGTCCAACATGTTTGAAAGAGGAGCACATAAAGCATAATGAGCCTCCGAAACTGTCTGCTGCGTGATGACGTAATTCGTCGGACAGGGGTCTAATGGAGTTTTCACACAGACGTCAATACCGAGTATGGGCACCATTTGCGTCTCTCACTGCAATGCACCGCCGTCGCATCGAACGGAAGAGTGTCTGAATCTCTTGCTGGTCAATATGTGTCCACTCCTGACGCAAAACATCCCTCAGTTGGTTTAACGTTACCGGCTGACGTCGTCTGACGCGGCGGTCTAACGTATCCCACAAATGTTCTATGGGTGACAAGTCTGGTGACAAAGCAGGCCACGGCAGGGTTTCAATATTGTTCTGCTCCAATAATGTGGTGGAAATCCGAGCAGTATGACACCTGGCGTTGTCCTGTTGGAACAGTGTGACGTTTCTGTTGGCGTTAAAGAACGGCACAACAACTGGCGCAAGGATCTCATCACAGTACCGCTGGGCGTTTAGGTTCCCGTCCACCACTAACAGTTCAGTGCGACTGCCGAAGGTGATACCGCCCCACGCCATAACGCTTCCGCCCCCGAACAGATCGACCTGACGTACACATGCGTCGGCGTAACGTTCACCGCGTCTGCGATATACCCGCTCTCTGCCATCCGCTCGACGCAAACAGAACCGCGATTCATCGCTAAACATCACCGAATTCCACTGTAACCGAGTCCAGCGAGCACGTTCCGTCGTCCATTCCCGCCGTACGTCACGGTGACGTCGTGTCAGGATGGGTCCAACGTATGGCCGATAGGCACGAATGCCACGTTCACCGAGCCGGTTCCTGACTGTTTGTGCACTGATGCGATTGTTGGTCATCCCAGGAGTAACGGCAGCTGTGTGCGTAGCAGGTAGGAACCGGTCACGTAAATGTGACGTCCGAATGTGACGGTCCTGTTCACGCGTCGTCACACGTGGTCGACCAGATCTTGGACGGTCGTCCACCGATCCATGTGTTCGATAACGTCGAAGTAGACGTGTTATCGTGATCCGCGTAACCCCGAGTCGATTTGCGACGTCACCCTGACGTAAACCGCCGTCAATCATGCCAATGGCACGCATTCTCTGATTGCGGTTTAGCCTAGGCATTTTGTTAGAGGTAACAATGGGTATGTAAGGTGTTTTTCCTCGATGATAATGCAATACCAGTACAATAAACCGGTTTTCCGATTTGTACATGTGCAGGAAGTTGTCTTTGTTGAGGAGCACGTGCAAATCGGAAATTGGGCATTCCAGGATTATCTGGTGTTTATTTACCTGTGTTTATGGTTGGCTGACGTTGCAATAAGATACCCGGTACTGATACGTAATAATATATTAAACCTTTCTATGGTTTTATCCGTTTTACGTCATTTTTAGTTTGGTATCATTTCTTTTTTGACTCAGTATATTTAAGAAAATGATTTTGTTTTCTAATAAAAGTTTGTATCAAACATAGACTAACACAATTTTCTTATCTTGAAATCCAAGCAAAAATATTCAACAAATCCTATTCACTAGATCACTAAGGGTCTTGCCATAGCCTCTAGATGTGTCACAGTTCAATGTTATACCCAGCAAGACGAATTAATCCGCGATTTTCACGAGATAAGTGCAAATGTCGGGGAAATCACATGAACAATTTAAAGATTTAAACGTTAAATCAAAATTTATCAAAGGATGATGCATTCTATTTTTATACAATCATGTGAATTTGAGGCCCGTGTTAGCTACTGCGAAAGTATTAACCGCACAGCCTGCCAGCCATCAGTGCCCCTTACCCTGCCAATGGTGCGCCATCAACGGCAAACCGGTTGGTCTCTTGTCGGGAAGTTTAACTCCTGCGCTCGGAGATACAACCAGTATTGTCTATAACCCCACCGGCAGTGGGCCATATTATTTATTATAAATGTATGTAGCATGTGACGCGTACATAAAATATATCTGCAAGTCTGTTATATGTTTGTAATTACCAAACCCCACATTACACTCACACATTTGTAATTGAAATGCCAATTTGGTGGCAAATATCTTGTATCAGCTTTCAAGTTGTAATGAATACCTTGTCTTGGCTTGAAGGATTGAAATGTGCGTAATGGTTACATTATTATTCCTGGAATTCCTATGGAAGTCGTGATAGCGCAGTGGATGCGCGTTCGCTTCAGTTGCCAAAGAGTCCCGAGTTCGAGCCCCGCTGCAGACGTTACGATTGTGCCCTTAGGCAAGGCATTTAAATTCCACATTGCCTCTTCTCTCTCCTTCATGGCGATGGATTGCATCAGGAATGAGGTCTCGAGAGTGATTAATATAAGTTGAAAGAACTTGTTTCGCAATCGAGCTAAAATAAATTTGTATAAACTATTATTCCTGACTTTATGATGCTACACTATAGATGTCGGCTAACACGGAGTTCTAAAAGTGGTATATTGTATGCATGTCCATGTTCGTTCCTTAGATACCATTTCAATATACTAAGTATGCTAATTTAGATATCTTAGTAATATTTAAAACGTTATTACTATACATGGCCAACTATTAATAAATTCACTAATGTTATGTCAGAAAAATCAAATACTACTGGTACAAATTAAGCAAGTCCGCCTCCGTGGTCGAGTGGTTAAGGTCGCTGACTTGTATACCACTGTAACCTATCATCACTGATGGTCACGGGTTCGAGCCCCGCTCAGGCCGTGTCTCATTTATATGAGAAAGTTGGCAGTTTCTTACGGAGGTTGGTGCACCCAAGTACTGGTTAACCGCTGGAGCCTGCCCAGGAAAGGTATTGTTAGGTAAACTGCCCGCCGGCGATATAGCCCGAAATGGTGATGATGCAGGCGTAAAACCCGAAATATAACATAAAAATATAACATAACAAATTAAACAAAATACATATATTTCGCAGGCATTGGGAAGAGCCGTCTCTAATATTGTAAGAACTTGTTGCTCGACCCATTTTGCTTTCTTTGCATATATTGTATGTAGATTCTTTGCATATATTGTATGTAGATTCTTTGCATATATTGTATGTAGATTCTTTGCATATATTGTATGTAGATTCTTTGCATATATTGTATGTAGATTCTTTGCATATATTGTATGTAGATTCTTTGCATATATTGTATGTAGATTCTTTGCATATATTGTATGTAGATTCTTTGCATATATTGTATGTAGATTCTTTGCATATATTGTATGTAGATTCTTTGCATATATTGTATGTAGATTCTTTGCATATATTGTATGTAGATTCTTTGCATATATTGTATGTAGATTCTTTGCATATATTGTATGTAGATTCTTTGCATATATTGTATGTAGATTCTTTGCATATATTGTATGTAGATTCTTTGCATATATTGTATGTAGATTCTTTGCATATATTGTATGTAGATTCTTTGCATATATTGTATGTAGATTCTTTGCATATATTGTATGTAGATTCTTTGCATATATTGTATGTAGATTCTTTGCATATATTGTATGTAGATTCTTTGCATATATTGTATGTAGATTCTTTGCATATATTGTATGTAGATTCTTTGCATATATTGTATGTAGATACTTTGCATATATTGTATGTAGATTCTTTGCATATATTGTATGTAGATTCTTTGCATATATTGTATGTAGATTCTTTGCATATATTGTATGTAGATACTTTGCATATATTGTATGTAGATTCTTTGCATATATTGTATGTAGATTCTTTGCATATATTGTATGTAGATTCTTTGCATATATTGTATGTAGATTCTGTGCATATATTGTATGTAGATTCTTTGCATATATTGTATGTAGATTCTGTGCATATATTGTATGTAGATTCTTTGCATATATTGTATGTAGATTCTTTGCATATATTGTATGTAGATTCTTTGCATATATTGTATGTAGATTCTTTGCATATATTGTATGTAGATACTTTGCATATATTGTATGTAGATTCTTTGCATATATTGTATGTAGATACTTTGTCATATATTGTATGTAGATTCTTTGCATATATTGTATGTAGATACTTTGCATATATTGTATGTAGATACTTTGTCATATATTGTATGTAGATACTTTGCATATATTGTATGTAGATACTTTGCATATATTGTATGTAGATTCTTTGCATATATTGTATGTAGATACTTTGCATATATTGTATGTAGATACTTTGCATATATTGTATGTAGATACTTTGCATATATTGTATGTAGATACTTTGCATATATTGTATGTAGATACTTTGCATATATTGTATGTAGATTCTTTGCATATATTGTATGTAGATTCTTTGCATATATTGTATGTAGATACTTTGCATATATTGTATGTAGATTCTTTGCATATATTGTATGTAGATTCTTTGCATATATTGTATGTAGATTCTTTGCATATATTGTATGTAGATACTTTGTCATATATTGTATGTAGATACTTTGTCATATATTGTATGTAGATACTTTGTCATATATTGTATGCAGATACTTTGCATATATTGTATGTAGATACTTTGTCATAAATAGAGCAACATCAAATATGATTAAACTCAATAGTTCGCCAATGTTTATAGAAACTAAAATTAGATTAAGCAGAGAGTATATTAACATCTTGCTCTTTTGTAAATCCATGTCGTTACCTACATGTATACATGTACTTGCTATAGACATTGTATGAATGTTTAATGCAATAGCGGTATTGTTGTTGTTGTATATAAGTGTTCCTTATTGTATTCAATTATAAAATGCTGAAACGAGAGAAAACTTTGACGATTTTCGAAACTAACAGAAGTGCACATATGTAAACGACCAAACTAAAGAGTATATGCTACAACTTACAAGAAGGCATTACATACACACTAAGTTGCGGCAAACTATTCAAAGTAATTAATATGTGAAACCATGACATGCTACGTAAAAACGTAATATCCGTTGCCATGGATGCAATGAAGAATACATTGGTGGAGAAACTGAGACGTTTTACAATCAGAAGATTAGGGAGTCCAATACAGAATGCTGAATGTAGGTGTATACACAGGAGATGCATACATATCTACTGACATCCCTTGTACAAACAATGTCGTATGCTATATCATAACGTATCTCATTCGTAGCATGTTATTTCACTTATTTTGTGTTGTATATTAATTTTACATTTACAATAAAATTATTATTAAATAAAAGACGAGTGTAGATAACTTCATTAAGTGTTCAAAGTTAGCAGCATTGTCATATGTTTGAAGTTGTATTCCATGCAATATTCATAGATAAGTCCCAAAAGGTTGATAACTAAAATATATAGTGCTCTTTGTTATAGAATTATATTATATTTTATAAAATTATAATGAAATTGTGCAATTACTTTCGTTTCCCTGCAAACTATTAGTATATTTAAAAAAATTAAAAGAGAGTGTAGTCTTCTCTCTACAATCCGAGCTGCCGATGCATGTTAGTTGGCTTTGCATTGTGGCCAACCGTGGAGAAATAACAACATCCCATGTGTGACTTTAAACTATCTGATTGCCAGATAATTCCATCTGGCGCCAAAGAAATATATAGATATGCAACACGATAGAAATGAATATAACAACATCAGCAAGTACACCAATGTTGAACTATAAGAATAAGAAAACAACATGGGAATATTATATAACTAGGACGCGAGAACCGGATTAATCTTGAACACGATTTAAAATTGTCAGTAACAATTTAAATCGTAGTAGAGAATATTACATCTTGCTCATTAGTACAATGAACACTGCAATGCGATTGATGCAATAATAAAGCTGTTCGGAGAACATGCATTCCCTCGAGTTTCTAACTGCCAATAATCCAAGCTGTATAGAAATACAATACTCGACATGATGTATTCGTCTTCGTAATATATAAGGCAGAACGAACAATATGGATGAGATAATAGACGTCTTCGTAATATATAAACAAAGGCAGCACGAACAATATGGATGAGATAATATAGGTCTTCGTAATATATAAACAAAGGCAGCACGAACAATATGGATGGGATAATATAGGTCTTCGTAATATATAAACAAAGGCAGAACGAACAATATGGATGAGATAATATAGGTATTCGTAATATATAAACAAAGGCAGAACGAACAATATGGATGAGATAATATAGGTATTCGTAATATATAAACAAAGGCAGCACGAACAATATGGATGGGATAATATACGTCTTCGTAATATATAAACAAAGGCAGCACGAACAATACAAGATGTCGATATTGATCTAATAAGATTTTCATTTCCCGGAAGTATGCTTTACCGGAAATCACTACCATCCAATGACATGGAGATACCGGCTGATCGTGCTATGACCCGGATTAAATAGATATATGTAATCTCGAATCGAGATTCACTGACATAATTCGTCAATAAGTTTATTTCAAAATCTACGAAAACGTATATTTCCATATATCGGAAATAGTTTATTTTCAATAATCGCAATTGAAACTGGCTCGGCAGAAATCGAATCGATAGAAAAATGGTTGATATTTTTACTCTGTTGACAAACTATATAGCACTCGTGCGCACCTGTAAACGTCTCACTGATATTTTAGTCGGAGATTTTAATGAAGACCAATTAATAACTCTTAGTAAACCTTGTATAATTAACGAACCAACACGAGTCACTTACACTACTCGAATATTACTTTATCCTATAGAGACATTACAAATATAATAGAAGTCCATGATTATGGAATTTCTGTAACTCCAGACACAAGTAAGCGATCATTTTGGATAAACGTACATATTTTATCAAAATGAATAATTGAATAAGAACAACTAACTGGGAATTACGCACGCACGCACGCACGCACGCACGCACGCACGCACGCACGCACGCACACACACACACACATAAAAACTACAGTAAACAATCTGATAAAACATGCGAAATAAATATTTTTACAATATCGCAATTACTTAAAGTTATTATAGCTCATCCAATCTCGGAGAGTTTTTGAAAAACAATGAAACTGTTTCATAGGGGAATTCAAAACAATGTCAAAGTATACCTCCATAAAAACACAGAGCAGTCATCCTCGTTCTCAGACATGGATAAGGCTAACATATTTCTTTGTCTCTATGTCAAAGGTAGGTGATTCACAAACTCCTTTGCCAACTTATATTTCCAAAACCAATTCATGTATGAATAAGTTTATTATAACTGAACAAGACATTGCTGGCGTTTTATCTAATGAAATGGTTACTAACAAAAGCAACTGGACCAAACGAAATAAGTCATAGAATGTTGAAGGAAATTTCAGATGCATTATGCATACCATTAGCTTTTCTTTTGGTTATCCGATTAGCGCAGTGGTTAGCACACTCGCTTCTCATCAATGCAACCCGGGTTCGATCATCGAACCAGCCGTATTTGAGATGGTACGGTTGTCACCAGATCGGACAGGAGGTGGATTTTCTCCGGTTACTCCGGTTACTCCGGTTTCCCCCCACATGAATGACAACAGTTACGCTTTCATCCGCGCCAACGAGAGTGATTAATATAAGATGCTAAACCTTGCTTTGTTGTAAAATAAATAAAGTTTAAGCTCGACTTTTCAATCGCTCAAAGTTACTATCCTAAATATAGCAATCAGCTAATGAAATGTCATTATATAAAAACATAATAAAACATAATAAAACATAATAATGACGAACCGCAATTGACCGAGTTATGTAATCAAGTGTGTAGGTAAGGTGATGGAATAAACTTATTATAATTGTCATGAACATAATCCTATATACATGTAGTACATGTATCCCAAACAATCTGGATTTCGCCCATGTCACTCAACAATCTAATATATATCTATCATTAAACTCACATGGCATTCGATGATCAGGAATCAATATGTATAGAGTTTGTGATATATCCAAGGCATATCTCACAGGGGATGGCTTAAAGGATTACTATTTAAGATATGATATTACCGGAAATCTGCTCAAGTGGTTTTCAATAGTAAGCAACAGATGTATATTAGAATCTGAAGAAAAAACATTACAACCAAGGTGTTCCACAGGGTTCAGTATTTTACTATTTTAAATTATGTATTACAAGACTATTCACATACGACAGTTCCCTTGCACATCAACATGTGTTATATATATATATATATATGTGTGTGTGTGTGCGCGCGCGCGTGCGTGCGTGCGTGCGTGCGAGCGTGCGTGCGTGCGTGCGTGCGTGCGTGCGTATCTAATGGAAGCAATACTTAGCGAATATAGCAATGGCTGGTTACAGACAATCCTAGAATAATGAATACGTTGATAACATCTCTCTAAATATTGTTGGACATCATAATCATATTGGTAATAGGCATTTCTAACCTATTCTGATGACGAGATGTACATCGGATTAAGGACGCACTCACCTGTGTAGGGGTTATCTCAAAATATAAATTTAATTAGCGTTTAGGCAAAGCACTGGTTTCTTTCAAATACAATATAAATCAATAAGCAGGTGTCGCATTTGTTTTATTCAATTCTAATCCAATCCATAATCTAGTAGTAATGTAATGTGTTTCTCATAAAGTCATTGTACAATTCGTTGTTCTCGCGGATTAGATCCGCCAGTCGTCGCCGACGACGCGGGGGCTCGACTAGCTCATCGTCAGAACTTAGATTCGCAGCGATGTTATCGCGACGATCTTCGGCTGCAGTAGCACAACGACCAGCCGCTCCTTAAGGAGCACGGGCGACCTGGTTACCCGCCTTCCGTGGGGCACGGCCGTCTGCTCTTGGCTGGTTATCACCATGTACTGGCGCGAGCTGGTTATCACCCTGTACTGGCGCGGGCTGGTTATCACCCTGTACTGGCGCGGGCTGGCTATCGCCCTGTACTGGCACGGGCTGGTTATCATCCTGTACTGGCGCGGGCTGGTTATCACCCTGTACTGGCACGGGCTGGTTATCATCATGTACTGGCATGGGCTGGTTATCATCCTTTACTGGCACGGGCTGGTGATCATCCTGTACTGGCACGGGCTGGTTATCATGATTGGGGATGTGTAAATTATATATATATCCTTTAGACTACCGTCTTGCTGTCAGCAAGGAACAGACCATTATTGTTTATGATTTGGGCAAGAACGTATCCAACATACCATGTGTTGGATGCTATGTTGGGTGTAAGTGTTGGCACTGTGAGTCTTGAAGTCAGATATATTATCCCACTGATTTATGACAAGTTAAGGCATTTTGTTGTTTGGCCGACAATGGTTGAATGGCTATGGAGAGTACATGGGCCAAACTGCACATGGCTGTGGTTGTTATAGATGGAACGTCCCATCAAATGTATCGACACGAAATGGAACCACAATAACGGTATTAGTTGGGGCACCGTAACTATCATTGCATGCACTCACATGTGGTGGTTGATGTGCATCGACACATCGAGAGTGGATATCTAGGTCATATTGACGATGCCCAACATTACGGCTTGATGAAACAGGTTGGACCAGACTTACATTTTCCAGACAATTTGCTTATTTTAGGCGACAAAAATCTACCCTAATCGCGATTATGTTATGAACGCATATACCTCGAAAGCAGCCAGGAGAAAGACAAAATTGTCGTAAACTAAATAGATATATCACAAAATACAGAGTGCGCGTAGAGCATGCTATGGCAGATATCAAACGTTATAGATGTGTTGGTACTGTGTGGAGAAACCCCAGAAATATGTTGTCCCAAACGGTGTCCATATGTGTTTCGTTGTGTGTAGGGGCAAGCAAATGGAACTGATTCTTTAAGAAATAAAATAGTATGGCTATATCCGATTTCTTTTCTTTGAATTATTGTCGTTACAAGTTGGCTTGGATGTATGGGGTTTTCATTTTACTGGCATGGCTAACCCAGATAAATAGAAGGCAACAGTCCATATAGAAATCCTACACAGTCATGCCAACTACAATGGACAGTAATGTACAGTTCACATTATAGTGTACGCCTCACAAAATTAATAACCCCTTGCTACAGCCATGCATTTAAATTTTATATTGTACAATAAACTTGAGAAAACCCCCAATATTTTATCGTCATCCGATGTTCATCTCGTCATCAGAATAGGTTAGAAATGCCTATTACTATTAGCGAATATGGGTCATAGTACAAACACATAACCAATATCATTACATCATCGTCTAATGTTTTAGGTGCGATGAAAATGCTAAATTTCAAGATAAAAGAGTCAAACACTAAGTCAAATGTATATATCGTATCTTTTAGAACAGGCTTCACTTATCTCAGACAATTGTGCACAATATGAAAATGAAACACTACACAAAATGCAATATGAATCAGCAATAGTTGTAAATGGCCTTACTAGATATGCATCAATAGAGAAATAACTACGTGAAATAGGATGGGCTTCTCTTGTCGGCAGAAATAGACAATTCTGGAATGTTACCTTCATGTTTACATGATTTATTGCCTCCAAGTTTCAGATGCTGATTCCTATAACTTTAGCCTGGATAACTGAGATTTATTCAACGTCTGCTATACCATCATTGTTAACATGAACATGGTCAATATATTAGAGAATCTGTATCACTTCTTGTATTCCCATGAACAGTCAAAGCTACGCTTGGATCTCCCTCTCTTCCTATATTATAGGTTCTATTTAAAAGGTGAACGTTATTCTGTCGTACATCATGCCCGTATTATAAATAGTTGTAGTAATCTGAAGCGGATATACGTCATAGATATTTAATACCTAGCTTCCAATGTGATTGTGGACAGGCAATTGAAGACGATGATCAATTATATGTTTAAATGTACTCGTTTCATTGTTTAACGGTGCTACTGGATTGTCATGTTGTTTGCTTACTCGTTTCATTGTTCAACGGTGCTACTGGATTGTCATGTTGTTTGCTTACTCGTTTCATTGTTTAACGGTGCTACTGTATTGTCATGTTGTTTGCTTACTCGTTTCATTGTTCAACGGTGCTACTGGATTGTCATGTTGTTTGCTTACTCGTTTCATTGTTTAACGGTGCTACTGGATTGTCATGTTGTGTGTTTACTCGTTTCATTGTTTAACGGTGCTACTGGATTGTCATGTTGTTTGCTTACTCGTTTCATTTTTCAACGGTGCTACTGGATTGTCATGTTGTTTGCTTACTCGTTTCATTGTTTAACGGTGCTACTGGATTGTCATGTTGTTTGCTTACTCGTTTCATTGTTTAACGGTGCTACTGGATTGTCATGTTGTTTGCTTACTCGTTTCATTGTTTAACGGTGCTACTGGATTGTCATGTTGTTTGTTTACTCGTTTCATTGTTTAACGGTGCTACTGGATTGTCATGTTGTTTGTTTACTCGTTTCATTGTTTAACGGTGCTACTGGATTGTCATGTTGTTTGTTTACTCGTTTCATTGTTTAACGGTGCTACTGGATTGTCATGTTGTTTGTTTACTCGTTTCATTGTTCAACGGTGCTACTGGATTGTCATGTTGTTTGTTTACTCGTTTCATTGTTTAACGGTGCTACTGGATTGTCATGTTGTTTGTTTACTCGTTTCATTGTTCAACGGTGCTACTAGATTGTCATGTTGTTTGCTTACTTATTCTGACAGAGCGTATGAATACATACTGTGCTCATTTGCATAGCTATTACATTAATGAAATACGATCATATCTGCAGCGCAAATCATGTTATAAAAATGTATAAATATGTCTCGTAAGAAATAACAGTTGGTTACTTCTAAGATAATGCAGAGAATGGATTATATTTTGCAAGGAGCCAAATTGATGCATGCATTCAAGTATGTTACACAACTCTCATCCGTGTACATACAATACACAACATGATTGAATATGTACACTACAATACACTGACAAGTGTTCACCCGTGATTGATTCGGCAAACGTCGGCAATTTCCGTCACAGACGAATATTGCCGATCGTCACAAATGCTTCACCTAATTGAACACACACGATGAGACATGAAGCTCTCCGTGTATATGATGCATGCGCAATTGAATCTGCGTTAGACTGTGAATATAATACGTATTCATAAAAACTGAACCTGTGCTATTAGTACTAAAAAATCATGTGTCGTGAATGCATGGTCATTATTATGATGTTTGTATATCTGGTACACTGTAGGAGGAGCATTAAGCTTTATTAATGACACAAACATATTTTGTTCCGACTAGACCAAAACATATACAAAGCGAACCTGAAAATACATGACAAAATACTAAAACAGGAATATGTAGGCCTACCGCCAGTATATAATATGATGTATTCATATTAACATGGAAACCACAATTGAAAAGAGAAGTGCAAAACAAAGCAAACTAATTTGAGAGCGGAATATATTAATATGGATCTATCAAACAATCTAAAGCGACCAATGTCAAAATTCTATCTATCTATCTTCCTTTAATGTCGAACCCCTCGCGGGGACGTAGACATGTTGCGCGTCAAAGACCGCTAAGAAGTTAAAAGTATGAGTAGTTAAAGGTATAATTTAAAAAGGTATGAAAATAAGTTGTGGTAAAAGTTTAAAAGCAGCTACGCAGAACAACTAGGGACAGGCATGTTCAATATGGCAAACTGCCATATTGAATTGCTCTATGGTAGGGAGATGGACAATGTCAGGAGGGAGGTGGTTCCAATGATAGATTGTTCTTGGAAAGAAGGAGAACTTGTAGTAGTCTGTAGTTGCTGTAATTAACCTATAGCTTAAGGAATGGCAATGGCGAGTAGGACGGGAGAGGGGAACTAGGTAGTTTTCAATGGGAATAGCAACAAGATCATTATGAATTTTATACATAAGGGATAACCTATTGTCAATACGCCGTTAATCTAGTCTGCGTAGATTTAGGGAATGTAGCATGTCTGTAACACTAGAGGTACGATAGAAGTCAGCCTTTATCCAACGGGCTGCTCTTCGCTGGACACCTTCAATTTGGTCTATCAATGTTTGGGTATGGGGCGACCAGATCTCGGAGCCATATTCAAGCTGGGGTCTCACTAATGTCTGGTAAGCCATGGTCTTAAGGGGTTCAGATTTGACCTGGAGGTTTCTACGTAGAAATCCTAATGTTTGGTTTGCTTTCTTTGTTGACCTTTTTATGTGGGTGTCCCACGACAGGTTATTTGAGATATCCACGTCAAGGTATTTGGCTGAGGTGACCGACTCAAGTAGGACTCCGTGGAGTTTATAATTGCTGGGAATAGGATGTTTCCTTCTGGTGACGTGGATAACTTGACATTTGGAGGGGTTAAATTCCATGTCCCACTCCAACTCCCACTCTTCTAATCTCTTAAGATCATTTTGGAGTGTGACCGATTAATTTGCAGATGTCAGTGATAGATATACTGCAGTATCATCTGCAAAGATGCGGACTTTGGAACTGATGTTTTGTGGGAGGTCATTTATGTAGGCTAGGAAAAGCAGGGGTCCAAGTACGGATCCCTGTGGGACTCCAGAGAACACCGGAATGGCCTCTGAACTAGTACCATTAAGGACAACTGACTGGAGTCTATTATCTAGAAAACTCTTAATCCACCTTAATGTTTGACCTCTGACTCCATATTCATGCATTTTTAGTAGTACTTTCTCGTGATTGACCTTATCGAAAGCCTTACTGAAGTCTAATAGGATTAGATCTACCTGATGCTTATTGTAGACAGAGGTAACCAAGTCATTGACTAGCATTAATAATTGGGTCACGCATGACCGTTTTTCTCTAAAACCATGCTGCAAATGGTACAGAATACTGTGGTTAGTGAAGTGTTTTGCTATCGAGGAGGAAACTATATGTTCAAGTACCTTGCATAGAACACATGTCAGTGAGATATGCCTATAGTTGGCGGGGTCTGACTTGTCCCCTTTTTTGTAAATGGGAGCAACATTTGCTGACTTCCACTGGGCAGGCAGTGATCCTTCGTTGAGGGATTTTTGGAATAAGACTTAAAGGATAGGTGAGAGTTCTTTAGACAGGGTTTTAAGTACGATTGGCTTAATTAGGTCAGGACCACTAGCCTTGTGGGGGTTCAGGTTATTGAGAAGTTTCTCTATGCCATTTGAACTTACTGAGATCTCATTCATGTTTGGCGTGGATTGACCATTCAGGTTTCCATATGTGTCCTGAATTTTCATTTTACAAATGGAGGTAAGTCTTAGTGGGGATTTGGAGCTGAAGACGGACTGAAACTGTTTGTTCAGTGCTGTGGCTTTAGCAGCTTCTTCATGATGGAATTTGTTTTCATGCTTTAGGGGTGGCATTGATTTGGAATCTTGCTTGGAATGCTTAAGGATGGAATACAGTTTATTGGTGTTTGGCCTGTAAGGATGGGAGGCATCAGCACTGTTTAGATTTAGGATGTTTTCTAGGTATTGATGATAAGCCTCTTTGACCTCTTTCCGCACTAAATGTTTTAGATCCAGGAATTTCTTGCGATTTGAAGGCGTACTTGGCTTCTTAGTATTTTTAAAGGCCCTATTTCGCCTTCTAATCATTCGCTTAACACTCTGATTGACCCAGGGTAGGTGATCTCTTGACGATGACTGTTTGGATGGAATCTATTTATCTGTGATTGGCGACCAATCAATAATACCACACGGACTTATGACAACAGATATTTACCATGTCAGATCACTGAAGTAATTCATCTCCCACAATCGCTTTAGTTGGATGATTTAAGTGGAGAGAATGTTAAAGGATAATTTTATCAGCCCGAAATTCCGGCTGTAAAACATATTGAATTCAATCAATTATTGCACCTCATGAATACATTTGGAAAAACAGTAAATAAATCAAAGTACATTGGCCAATTTACTAGTATGCTAGACGATTTGCATTTACTAGTATGCTAACAAGACGATTTGCATTTACTAGTATGCTAGACGACTTGCATTTACTAGTATTTATTAGTATGCTAGACGACTTGCATTTACTAGTATGCTAGACGATTTGCATTTACTAGTATTTACTAGTATGCTAGACGACTTGCATTTACTAGTATGCTAGACGATTTGCATTTACTAGTATGCTAGCCTGACGATTTGCATTTACTAGTATGCTAGACGATTTGCATTTACTAGTATGCTAGACGATTTGCATTTACTAGTATGCTAGACGACTTGCATTTACTAGTATGCTAGACGATTTGCATTTACTAGTATGCTAGACGATTTGCATTTACTAGTATGCTAGCCTGACGATTTGCATTTACTAGTATGCTAGACGATTTGCATTTACTAGTATGCTAGACGATTTACATTTACTAGTATGCTAGACGACTTGCATTTACTAGTATGCTACACGATTTGCATTTACTAGTATGCTAGACGATTTGCATTTACTAGTATGCTAGACGATTTGCAATTACTAGTATGCTAGACGATTTGCATTTACTAGTATGCTAGACGATTTACATTTACTAGTATGCTAGACGATTTGCATTTACTAGTATGCTAGACGATTTGTATTTACTAGTATGCTACACGATTTGCATTTACTAGTATGCTACACGACTTGCATTTACTAGTATGCTAGACGACTTGCATTTACTAGTATGCTACACGATTTGCATTTACTAGTATGCTAGACGATTTGCATTTACTAGTATGCTAGACGATTTGCATTTACTAGTATGCTAGACGATTTGCATTTACTAGTATTCTAGACGATTTGCATTTACTAGTATGCTAGACGACAGGCATTTGCTAGTATGCTAGACGACTTGCATTTACTAGTATGCTAGACGACAGGCATTTGCTAGTAAGCTAGACGATTTGCATTTACTAGTATGCTACACGATTTGCATTTACTAGTATGCTAGACGATTTGCATTTACTAGTATGCTAGACGATTTGCAATTACTAGTATGCTAGACGATTTGCATTTACTAGTATGCTAGACGATTTACATTTACTAGTATGCTAGACGATTTGCATTTACTAGTATGCTAGACGATTTGTATTTACTAGTATGCTACACGATTTGCATTTACTAGTATGCTACACGACTTGCATTTACTAGTATGCTAGACGACTTGCATTTACTAGTATGCTACACGATTTGCATTTACTAGTATGCTAGACGATTTGCATTTACTAGTATGCTAGACGATTTGCATTTACTAGTATGCTAGACGATTTGCATTTACTAGTATGCTAGACGATTTGCATTTACTAGTATGCTAGACGACATGCATTTGCTAGTATGCTAGACGACTTGCATTTACTAGTATGCTAGACGACTTGCATTTACTAGTATGCTAGACGATTTGCATTTACTAGTATGCTAGACGATTTGCATTTACTAGTATGCTAGACGACTTGCATTTACTAGTATGCTAGACGATTTGCATTTACTAGTATGCTAGACGATTTGCATTTACTAGTATGCTAGACGATTTGCATTTACTAGTATGCTAGACGATTTGCATTTACTAGTATGCTAGACGATTTGCATTTACTAGTATGCTAGACGATTTGCATTTACTAGTATGCTAGACGATTTGCATTTACTAGTATGCTAGACGATTTGCATTTACTAGTATGCTAGACGATTTGCATTTACTAGTATGCTAGACGATTTGCATTTACTAGTATGCTAGACGATTTGCATTTACTAGTATGCTAGACGATTTGTATTTACTAGTATGCTACACGATTTGCATTTACTAGTATGCTACACGACTTGCATTTACTAGTATGCTAGACGACTTGCATTTACTAGTATGCTACACGATTTGCATTTACTAGTATGCTAGACGATTTGCATTTACTAGTATGCTAGACGACTTGCATTTACTAGTATTTATTAGTATGCTAGACGACTTGCATTTACTAGTATGCTAGACGATTTGCATTTACTAGTATTTACTAGTATGCTAGACGACTTGCATTTACTAGTATGCTAGACGATTTACATTTACTAGTATGCTAGCCTGACGATTTGCATTTACTAGTATGCTAGACGATTTGCATTTACTAGTATGCTAGACGATTTACATTTACTAGTATGCTAGACGACTTGCATTTACTAGTATGCTAGCCTGACGATTTGCATTTACTAGTATGCTAGACGATTTGCATTTACTAGTATGCTAGACGATTTACATTTACTAGTATGCTAGACGACTTGCATTTACTAGTATGCTACACGATTTGCATTTACTAGTATGCTAGACGATTTGCATTTACTAGTATGCTAGACGATTTGCAATTACTAGTATGCTAGACGATTTGCATTTACTAGTATGCTAGACGATTTACATTTACTAGTATGCTAGACGATTTGCATTTACTAGTATGCTAGACGATTTGTATTTACTAGTATGCTACACGATTTGCATTTACTAGTATGCTACACGACTTGCATTTACTAGTATGCTAGACGACTTGCATTTACTAGTATGCTACACGATTTGCATTTACTAGTATGCTAGACGATTTGCATTTACTAGTATGCTAGACGATTTGCATTTACTAGTATGCTAGACGATTTGCATTTACTAGTATTCTAGACGATTTGCATTTACTAGTATGCTAGACGACAGGCATTTGCTAGTATGCTAGACGACTTGCATTTACTAGTATGCTAGACGACAGGCATTTGCTAGTAAGCTAGACGATTTGCATTTACTAGTATGCTACACGATTTGCATTTACTAGTATGCTAGACGATTTGCATTTACTAGTATGCTAGACGATTTGCAATTACTAGTATGCTAGACGATTTGCATTTACTAGTATGCTAGACGATTTACATTTACTAGTATGCTAGACGATTTGCATTTACTAGTATGCTAGACGATTTGTATTTACTAGTATGCTACACGATTTGCATTTACTAGTATGCTACACGACTTGCATTTACTAGTATGCTAGACGACTTGCATTTACTAGTATGCTACACGATTTGCATTTACTAGTATGCTAGACGATTTGCATTTACTAGTATGCTAGACGATTTGCATTTACTAGTATGCTAGACGATTTGCATTTACTAGTATGCTAGACGATTTGCATTTACTAGTATGCTAGACTAGTATGCTAGACGACGCATTTCTAGTTGCTAGACGACATTTCTAGTATGCTAGACGAGCATTTCTAGTTGCTAGACGACAGGCATTTGCTAGTATGCTAGACGACTTGCATTTACTAGTATGCTAGACGACGCATTTCTAGTATGCTAGACGATGCATTTACTAGTATGCTAGACGATTTGCATTTACTAGTATGCTAGACGATTTGCATTTACTAGTATGCTAACGATTGCATTTACTAGTATGCTAGACGATTTGCATTTACTAGTATGCTAGACGATTTGCATTTACTAGTATGCTAGACGATTTGCATTTACTAGTATGCTAGACGATTTGCATTTACTAGTATGCTAGACGACTTGCATTTACTAGTATGCTACACGATTTGCATTTACTAGTATGCTAGACGATTTGCATTTACTAGTATGCTAGACGATTTGCATTTACTAGTATGCTAGACGATTTGCATTTACTAGTATGCTACACGATTTGCATTTACTAGTATGCTAGACGATTTGCATTTACTAGTATGCTACACGATTTGCATTTACTAGTATGCTAGACGATTTGCATTTACTAGTATGCTACACGATTTGCATTTACTAGTATGCTAGACGACAGGCATTTGCTAGTATGCTAGATGACTTGCATTTACTAGTATACTAGACGACAGGCATGTGCTAGTATGCTAGACGATTTGCATTTACTAGTATGCTAGACGACAGGCATTTGCTAGTATACTAGACGATTTGCATTTACTAGTATGCTAGACGACAGGCATTTGCTAGTATGCTAGACGACTTGCATTTACTAGTATGCTAGACGATTTACATTTACTAGTATGCTAGCCTGACGTTTTGCATTTACTAGTATGCTAGACGATTTGCATTTACTAGTATGCTAGACGATTTGCATTTACTAGTATGCTAGACGATTTGCATTTACTAGTATGCTAGACGATTTGCATTTACTAGTATGCTAGACGATTTGCATTTACTAGTATGCTAGACGACTTGCATTTACTAGTATGCTACACGATTTGCCTTTACTAGTATGCTAGACGATTTGCATTTACTAGTATGCTAGACGATTTGCATTTACTAGTATGCTAGACGATTTGTATTTACTAGTATGCTACACGATTTGCATTTACTAGTATGCTAGACGATTTGCATTTACTAGTATGCTACACGATTTGCATTTACTAGTATGCTAGACGACAGGCATTTACTAGTATGCTAGACGATTTGCATTTACTAGTATGCTAGACGACATGCATTTACTAGTATGCTAGACGATTTGCATTTACTAGTATGCTAGACGACAGGCATTTACTAGTATGCTAGACGATTTGCATTTACTAGTATGCTAGACGATTTGCATTTACTAGTATGCTAGACGATTTGCATTTACTAGTATGCTAGACGATTTGCATTTACTAGTATGCTAGACGACAGGCATTTGCTAGTATGCTAGACGACTTGCATTTACTAGTATGCTAGACGACAGGCATTTGCTAGTATGCTAGACGATTTGCATTTACTAGTATGCTAGACGACATGCATTTGCTAGTATGCTAGACGACTTGCATTTACTAGTATGCTAGACGATTTACATTTACTAGTATGCTAGCCTGACGATTTGCATTTACTAGTATGCTAGACGATTTGCATTTACTAGTATGCTAGACGATTTGCATTTACTAGTATGCTAAACGATTTGCATTTACTAGTATGCTAGACGATTTGCATTTACTAGTATGCTAGACGATTTGCATTTACTAGTATGCTAGACGATTTGCATTTACTAGTATGCTAGACGATTTGCATTTACTAGTATGCTACACGATTTGCATTTACTAGTATGCTAGACGATTTGCATTTACTAGTATGCTAGACGATTTGCAATTACTAGTATGCTAGACGATTTGCATTTACTAGTATGCTAGACGATTTACATTTACTAGTATGCTAGACGATTTGCATTTACTAGTATGCTAGACGATTTGTATTTACTAGTATGCTACACGATTTGCATTTACTAGTATGCTACACGACTTGCATTTACTAGTATGCTAGACGACTTGCATTTACTAGTATGCTACACGATTTGCATTTACTAGTATGCTAGACGATTTGCATTTACTAGTATGCTAGACGACTTGCATTTACTAGTATTTATTAGTATGCTAGACGACTTGCATTTACTAGTATGCTAGACGATTTGCATTTACTAGTATTTACTAGTATGCTAGACGACTTGCATTTACTAGTATGCTAGACGATTTACATTTACTAGTATGCTAGCCTGACGATTTGCATTTACTAGTATGCTAGACGATTTGCATTTACTAGTATGCTAGACGATTTACATTTACTAGTATGCTAGACGACTTGCATTTACTAGTATGCTAGCCTGACGATTTGCATTTACTAGTATGCTAGACGATTTGCATTTACTAGTATGCTAGACGATTTACATTTACTAGTATGCTAGACGACTTGCATTTACTAGTATGCTACACGATTTGCATTTACTAGTATGCTAGACGATTTGCATTTACTAGTATGCTAGACGATTTGCAATTACTAGTATGCTAGACGATTTGCATTTACTAGTATGCTAGACGATTTGCATTTACTAGTATGCTAGACGATTTGCATTTACTAGTATGCTAGACGATTTGTATTTACTAGTATGCTACACGATTTGCATTTACTAGTATGCTAGACGACTTGCATTTACTAGTATGCTAGACGATTTGCATTTACTAGTATGCTAGACGATTTGCATTTACTAGTATGCTAGACGATTTGCATTTACTAGTATGCTAGACGATTTGCATTTACTAGTATGCTAGACGATTTGCATTTACTAGTATGCTAGACGATTTGCATTTACTAGTATGCTAGACGATTTGCATTTACTAGTATGCTAGACGATTTGCATTTACTAGTATGCTAGACGACAGCATTTGCTAGTAGCTAGACGATTTGCATTTACTAGTATGCTAGCCTGACGATTTGCATTTACTAGTATGCTAGACGATTTGCATTTACTAGTATGCTAGACGATTTGCATTTACTAGTATGCTAGACGATTTGCATTTACTAGTATGCTAGACGATTTGCATTTACTAGTATGCTAGACGATTTGCATTTACTAGTATGCTAGACGATTTGCATTTACTAGTATGCTAGACGATTTGCATTTACTAGTATGCTACACGATTTGCATTTACTAGTATGCTAGACGATTTGCATTTACTAGTATGCTAGACGATTTGCATTTACTAGTATGCTAGACGATTTGCATTTACTAGTATGCTAGACGATTTACATTTACTAGTATGCTAGACGATTTGCATTTACTAGTATGCTAGACGATTTGTATTTACTAGTATGCTACACGATTTGCATTTACTAGTATGCTACACGACTTGCATTTACTAGTATGCTAACAGCATTTACTAGGCTAGACGACTTGCATTTACTAGTATGCTACACGATTTGCATTTACTAGTATGCTAGACGATTTGCATTTACTAGTATGCTAGACGATTTGCATTTACTAGTATGCTAGACGATTTGCATTTACTAGTATGCTAGACGATTTGCATTTACTAGTATGCTAGACGACAGGCATTTGCTAGTATGCTAGACGACTTGCATTTACTAGTATGCTAGACGACAGCATTTGCTAGTATGCTAGACGATTTGCATTTACTAGTATGCTAGACGACATGCATTTACTAGTATGCTAGACGACTTGCATTTACTAGTATGCTAGACGATTTACATTTACTAGTATGCTAGCCTGACGATTTGCTTTACTAGTATGCTAGACGATTTGCATTTACTAGTATGCTAGACGATTTGCATTTACTAGTATGCTAGACGATTTGCATTTACTAGTATGCTAGACGATTTGCATTTACTAGTATGCTAGACGATTTGCATTTACTAGTATGCTAGACGATTTGCATTTACTAGTATGCTAGACGATTTGCATTTACTAGTATGCTAGACGATTTGCATTTACTAGTATGCTACACGATTTGCATTTACTAGTATGCTAGACGATTTGCATTTACTAGTATGCTACACGATTTGCATTTACTAGTATGCTAGACGATTTGCATTTACTAGTATGCTAGACGATTTGCATTTACTAGTATGCTAGACGACAGGCATTTGCTAGTATGCTAGACGACTTGCATTTACTAGTATGCTAGACGACAGGCATTTGCTAGTATGCTAGACGATTTGCATTAACTAGTATGCTAGACGACATGCATTTGCTAGTATGCTAGACGACTTGCATTTACTAGTATGCTAGACGATTTACATTTACTAGTATGCTACACGATTTGCATTTACTAGTATGCTAGACGATTTGCATTTACTAGTATGCTAGACGATTTGCATTTACTAGTATGCTAGACGATTTGCATTTACTAGTATGCTAGACGATTTGCATTTACTAGTATGCTAGACGATTTGCATTTACTAGTATGCTAGACGATTTGCATTTACTAGTATGCTAGACGATTTGCATTTACTAGTATGCTAGACGATTTGCATTTACTAGTATGCTAGACGACTTGCATTTACTAGTATGCTACACGATTTGCCTTTACTAGTATGCTAGACGATTTGCATTTACTAGTATGCTAGACGATTTGCATTTACTAGTATGCTAGACGATTTGTATTTACTAGTATGCTACACGATTTGCATTTACTAGTATGCTAGACGATTTGCATTTACTAGTATGCTACACGATTTGCATTTACTAGTATGCTAGACGATTTGCATTTACTAGTATGCTACACGATTTGCATTTACTAGTATGCTAGACGACAGGCATTTGCTAGTATGCTAGATGACTTGCATTTACTAGTATACTAGACGACAGGCATGTGCTAGTATGCTAGACGATTTGCATTTACTAGTATGCTAGACGACAGGCATTTGCTAGTATACTAGACGATTTGCATTTACTAGTATGCTAGACGACAGGCATTTGCTAGTATGCTAGACGACTTGCATTTACTAGTATGCTAGACGATTTACATTTACTAGTATGCTAGCCTGACGTTTTGCATTTACTAGTATGCTAGACGATTTGCATTTACTAGTATGCTAGACGATTTGCATTTACTAGTATGCTAACGATTTGCATTTACTAGTATGCTAGACGATTTGCATTTACTAGTATGCTAGACGATTTGCATTTACTAGTATGCTAGACGATTTGCATTTACTAGTATGCTAGACGATTTGCATTTACTAGTATGCTAGACGATTTGCATTTACTAGTATGCTAGACGACTTGCATTTACTAGTATGCTACACGATTTGCCGTTACTAGTATGCTAGACGATTTGCATTTACTAGTATGCCAGACGATTTGCATTTACTAGTATGCTAGACGATTTGTATTTACTAGTATGCTACACGATTTGCATTTACTAGTATGCTAGACGATTTGCATTTACTAGTATGCTACACGATTTGCATTTACTAGTATGCTAGACGACAGGCATTTACTAGTATGCTAGACGATTTGCATTTACTAGTATGCTAGACGACATGCATTTACTAGTATGCTAGACGATTTGCATTTACAAGTATGCTACACGACAGGCATTTACTAGTATGCTAGACGATTTGCATTTACTAGTATGCTAGACAATTTGCATTTACTAGTATGCTAGACGATTTGCATTTACTAGTATGCTAGACGATTTGCATTTACTAGTATGCTAGACGACTTGCATTTACTAGTATGCTAGACGATTTGCATTTACTAGTATGCTAGACGATTTGCATTTACTAGTATGCTAGCCTGACGATTTGCATTTACTAGTATGCTACACGATTTGCATTTACTAGTATGCTACACGATTTTCATTTACTAGTATGCTAGACGATTTGCATTTACTAGTATGCTAGACGATTTGCATTTACTAGTATGCTAGACGATTTGCATTTACTAGTATGCTAGACGATTTGCATTTACTAGTATGCTAGACGATTTGCATTTACTAGTATGCTAGACGATTTGCATTTACTAGTATGCTAGACGATTTGCAATTACTAGTATGCTAGACGATTTGCATTTACTAGTATGCTAGACGATTTACATTTACTAGTATGCTAGACGATTTGCATTTACTAGTATGCTAGACGATTTGTATTTACTAGTATGCTACAGGACTTGCATTTACTAGTATGCTAGACGACTTGCATTTACTAGTATGCTAGACGATTTGCATTTACTAGTATGCTAGACGATTTGCATTTACTAGTATGCTAGACGATTTGCATTTACTAGTATGCTAGACGATTTGCATTTACTAGTATGCTAGACGACAGGCATTTGCAAGTATGCTAGACGACTTGCATTTACTAGTATGCTAGACGACAGGCATTTGCTAGTATGCTAGACGATTTGCATTTACTAGTATGCTACACGATTTGCATTTACTAGTATGCTAGACGATTTGCATTTACTAGTATGCTAGACGATTTGCAATTACTAGAATGCTAGACGATTTGCATTTACTAGTATGCTAGACGATTTACATTTACTAGTATGCTAGACGATTTGCATTTACTAGTATGCTAGACGATTTGTATTTACTAGTATGCTACACGATTTGCATTTACTAGTATGCTACACGACTTGCATTTACTAGTATGCTAGACGACTTGCATTTACTAGTATGCTACACGATTTGCATTTACTAGTATGTTAGACAATTTGCATTTACTAGTATGCTAGACGATTTGCATTTACTAGTATGCTAGACGATTTGCATTTACTAGTATGCTAGACGATTTGCATTTACTAGTATGCCAGACGACAGGCATTTGCTAGTATGCTAGACGACTTGCATTTACTAGTATGCTAGACGACAGGCATTTGCTAGTATGCTAGACGATTTGCATTTACTAGTATGCTAGACGACATGCATTTGCTAGTATGCTAGACGACTTGCATTTACTAGTATGCTAGACGATTTACATTTACTAGTATGCTAGCCTGACGATTTGCATTTACTAGTATGCTAGACGATTTGCATTTACTAGTATGCTAGACGATTTGCATTTACTAGTATGCTAAACGATTTGCATTTACTAGTATGCTAGACGATTTGCATTTACTAGTATGCTAGACGATTTGCATTTACTAGTATGCTAGACGATTTGCATTTACTAGTATGCTAGACGATTTGCATTTACTAGTATGCTAGACGATTTGCATTTACTAGTATGCTAGACGAATTGCATTTACTAGTATGCTACACGATTTGCCTTTACTAGTATGCTAGACGATTTGCATTTACTAGTATGCTAGACGATTTGCATGTACTAGTATGCTAGACGATTTGTATTTACTAGTATGCTACACGATTTGCATTTACTAGTATGCTAGACGATTTGCATTTACTAGTATGCTACACGATTTGCATTTACTAGTATGCTAGACGATTTGCATTTACTAGTATGCTACACGATTTACATTTACTAGTATGCTAGACGACAGGCATTTGCTAGTATGCTAGATGACTTGCATTTACTAGTATGCTAGACGACAGGCATTTGCTAGTATGCTAGACGATTTGCATTTACTAGTATGCTAGACGACAGGCATTTGCTAGTATGCTAGACGACTTGCATTTACTAGTATGCTAGACGACAGGCATTTGCTAGTATGCTAGACGATTTGCATTTACTAGTATGCTAGACGACAGGCATTTACTAGTATGCTAGACGATTTGCATTTACTAGTATGCTAGACGACATGCATTTACTAGTATGCTAGACGATTTGCATTTACTAGTATGCTAGACGACAGGCATTTACTAGTATGCTAGACGATTTGCATTTACTAGTATGCTAGACAATTTGCATTTACTAGTATGCTAGACGATTTGCATTTACTAGTATGCTAGACGATTTGCATTTACTAGTATGCTAGACGACAGGCATTTGCTAGTATGCTAGACGACTTGCATTTCTAGTATGCTAGACGACATTTACTAGTATGCTAGACGACTTGCATTTACTAGTATGCTAGACGATTTGCATTTACTAGTATGCTAGACGATTTGCATTTACTAGTATGCTAGACGATTTGCATTTACTAGTATGCTAGACGACTTGCATTTACTAGTATGCTAGACGATTTGCATTTACTAGTATGCTAGACGATTTGCATTTACTAGTATGCTAGACGATTTGCATTTACTAGTATGCTAGACGATTTGCATTTACTAGTATGCTAGACGATTTGCATTTACTAGTATGCTAGACGATTTGCATTTACTAGTATGCTAGACGATTTGCATTTGCTAGTATGCTAGACGACAGGCATTTGCTAGTTTGCTAGACGACAGGCATTTGCTAGTATGCTAGACGACAGGCATTTGCTAGTGTGCTAGACGACAGGCATTTGCTAGTATGCTAGACGACATGCATTTGCTAGTATGCTAGACGACAGGCATTTGCTAGTTTGCTAGACGACAGGCATTTGCTAGTATGCTAGACGACAGGCATTTGCTAGTTTGCTAGACGACATGCATTTACTAGTATGCTAGACGAAAGGCATTTGCTAGTTTGCTAGACGACAGGCATTTGCTAGTATGCTAGGCGACAGGCATTTGCTAGTTTGCTAGACGACAGGCATTTACTAGTATGCTAGACGACATGCATTTGCTAGTATGCTAGACGACAGGCATTTGCTAGTTTGATTTCTGATAGCCATTCGGTTTAAGATGATCGTTTACTACGTCTCAGTCAGATACGACCAGCGTGCATTTGGCAGATACGACCAGTGTGCAGAAATAGTTTACATTCGTAGATCAAAGAAACAGACCATTATTTTTACAAATCTGTGTGACTTATTATATTACAGCCATTAAATAGACGTGTCTGATCTCAGATCTACATGGATCAATCTCACTGACTACTGCTAAACACGTCCGGTGTAACGGTTGCTGTGGTGATATGGCGCCCTAATATACCCTATAGTACCTTACTTCGGTGACATAATCAAGGAAGGTCAATATGGTTCCCCTTCTCGTAAGCACCTTATTGCAGGGTGCCTACATTGCTGAAATCATCTAGCATTGTTTGCGTCACTTCGATTTAGTTTAATGTGGGAGAATAAAACATTAGGTTGTCTGATAAAAGTAGTACATTCCTCAATATATAAAAGTAATGTGTTCTTTGTAAATATGTTCCGTAGATAGAGGATTTAGGTTGTCTATGCCGGTTACGTATTTCCGTTATATAGAGGATTTAGATTGTCAATACCGGTTACGTATTTCCGTTATATAGAGGACTTAGATTGTCTATACCGGTTACATATTTCCGTTATATAGAGGACGTACATTGTCTATACCGGTTACGTATTTCCGTTATATAGAGGATTTAGATTGTCTATACCGGTTACCTTATTCCGTTATATAGAGGATTTAGATTGTCTATATAGGTGACGTATTTCCGTTATATAGAGGATTTAGATTATCAATACCGGTTACGTATTTCCCTTATATAGAGGACTTAGATTGTCTATACCGGTTACGTATTTCCCTTATATAGAGGACTTAGATTGTCTATACCGGTTACGTATTTCCGTTATATAGAGGATTTAGATTGTCTATACCGGTTTCGTATTTCCTTTATATAGAGGACTTAGATTGTCTATACCGGTTACGTATTTCCGTTATATAGAGGATTTAGATTGTCTATACCGGTTACGTATTTCACTTATATAGAGGATTTAGAATGTCTATACCGGTTACGTATTTCCGTTATATAGAGGATTTAGATTGTCTATACCGGTTACGTATTTCCCTTATATAGAGGATATAGATTGTCTATACCGGTTACGTATTTCCCTTATATAGAGGATTTAGATTGTCTATACCGGTTACGTATTTCCGTTAAATAGAGGATTTAGATTGTCTATACCGGTTACGTATTTCCCTTATATAGAGGATTTAGATTGTCTATACCGGTTACGTATTTCCCTTATTTAGAGGATTTAGATTATCTATAGCGGCTACGTATTTCCTTTATATAGAGGATTTAGATTGTCTATACCGGTTACGTATTTCCCTTATATAGAGGATTTAGATTGTCTATACCGGTTACGTATTTCCCTTATATAGAGGAATTAGATTGTCTATACCGGTTGCGTATTTCCCTTATATAGAGGATATAGATTGTCTATACCGGCTACGTATTTCCGTTATATAGAGGACTTAGATTGTCTATGCCGGTTGCGTATTTCCGTTATATAGAGGATTTAGATTGTCTATACCGGTTACGTATTTCCCTTATATAGAGGACTTAGATTGTCTATACCGGCTACGTATTTCCCTTATATAGAGGACTTAGATTGTCTATACCGGTTGCGTATTTCCGTTATATAGAGGATTTAGATTGTCTATACCGGCTACGTATTTCCCTTATATAGAGGATTTAAATTATCTATATAGGTGACGTATTTCCCTTATATCGAGGATTTAGATTGGCTATACCGGTTACGTATTTCCGCTATATAGAGGATTTAGATTGTCTATACCGGCTACGTATTTCCCTTATATAGAGGATTTAGATTGTCTATACCGGTGACGTATTTCCCTTATATAGAGGATTTAGATTGTCTATACCGGTTACGTATTTCCGTTATATAGAGGATTTAGATTGTCTATACCGGTTACGTATTTCCGTTATATAGAGGATTTAGATTGTCTATACCGGTTACGTATTTCCGCTATATAGAGGATTTAGATTATCTATACCGGCTACGTATTTCCGCTATATAGAGGACTTAGATTATCTATACCGGTGACGTATTTCCGTTATATAGAGGATTTAGATTGTCTATACCGGTTACGTATTTCCGCTATATAGAGGATTTAGATTGTCTATACCGGCTACGTATTTCCCTTATATAGAGGATTTAGATTATCTATACCGGCTACGTATTTCCCTTATATAGAGGATTTAGATTATCTATATAGGTGACGTATTTCCCTTATATAGAGGATTTAGATTGTCTATACCGGTTACGTATTTCCCTTATATAGAGGATTTAGATTGTCTATACCGGCTACGTATTTCCCTTATATAGAGGATTTAGATTGTCTATACCGGCTACGTATTTCCCTTATATAGAGGATTTAGATTATCTATACGGGCTACGTATTTCCCTTATATAGAGGATTTAGATTATCTATATAGGTGACGTATTTCCCTTATATAGAGGATTTAGATTATCTATATAGGTGACGTATTTCCGCTATATAGAGGATTTAGATTGTCTATACCGGTTACGTATTTCCGCTATATAGAGGATTTAGATTGTCTATACCGGCTACGTATTTCCCTTATATAGAGGATTTAGATTATCTATATAGGTGACGTATTTCCCTTATATAGAGGATTTAGATTATCTATATAGGTGACGTATTTCCCTTATATAGAGGATTTAGATTATCTATATAGGTGACGTATTCCCTTATATAGATGATTTAGATTGTCTATACCGGCTACGTATTTCCCTTATATAGAGGATTTAGATTATCTATATAGGTGACGTATTTCCCTTATATAGAGGCCTTAGATTGTCTATACCGGTTACGTATTTCCGTTATATAGAGGATTTAGATTGTCTATACCGGTGACGTATTTCCCTTATATAGATGATTTAGATTATCTATATAGGTGACGTATTTCCCTTATATAGAGGATTTAGATTATCTATATAGGTGACGTATTTCCCTTATATAGAGGACTTAGATTACCTATACCGGCTACGTATTTCCCTTATATAGAGGATTTAGATTGTCTATATAGGTGACGTATTTCCGCTATATAGAGGATTTAGATTATCTATACCGGCTACGTATTTCCTTTATATAGAGGATTTAGATTATCTATATAGGTGACGTATTTCCGCTATATAGAGGATTTAGATTATCTATATATGTGACGTATTTCCCTTATATAGAGGATTTAGATTATCTATATAGGTGACGTATTTCCCTTATATAGAGGATTTAGATTATCTATATAGGTGACGTATTTCCGCTATATAGAGGATTTAGATTATCTATATAGGTGACGTATTTCCCTTATATAGAGGATTTAGAGTATCTATATAGGTGACGTATTTCCCTTATATAGAGGATTTAGATTGTCTATACCGGTTACGTATTTCCGTTATATAGAGGATTTAGATTGTCTATACCGGTGACGTATTTCCCTTATATAGAGGACTTAGATTGTCTATACCGGTGACGTATTTCCCTTATATAGAGGACTTAGATTGTCTATACCGGTTACGTATTTCCGTTATATAGAGGACTTAGATTGTCTATACCGGTGACGTATTTCCCTTATATAGAGGACTTAGATTGTCTATACCGGTTACGTATTTCCGTTATATAGAGGATTTAGATTGTCTATACCGGTGACGTATTTCCCTTATATAGAGGATTTAGATTATCTATATAGGTGACGTATTTCCCTTATATAGAGGATTTAGATTATCTATATAGGTTACGTATTTCCCTTATATAGAGGACTTAGATTGTCTATACCGGTTACGTATTTCCCTTATATAGAGGATTTAGATTGTCTATATAGGTTACGTATTTCCCTTATATAGAGGATTTAGATTATCTATACCGGCTACGTATTTCCCTTATATAGAGGATTTAGATTATCTATATAGGTGACGTATTTCCGCTATATAGAGGATTTAGATTATCTATATATGTGACGTATTTACCTTATATAGAGGATTTAGATTATCTATATAGGTGACGTATTTCCCTTATATAGAGGATTTAGATTATCTATATAGGTGACGTATTTCCGCTATATAGAGGATTTAGATTATCTATATAGGTGACGTATTTCCCTTATATAGAGGATTTAGAGTATCTATATAGGTGACGTATTTCCCTTATATAGAGGATTTAGATTGTCTATACCGGTTACGTATTTCCGTTATATAGAGGATTTAGATTGTCTATACCGGTGACGTATTTCCCTTATATAGAGGACTTAGATTGTCTATACCGGTGACGTATTTCCCTTATATAGAGGACTTAGATTGTCTATACCGGTTACGTATTTCCGTTATATAGAGGACTTAGATTGTCTATACCGGTGACGTATTTCCCTTATATAGAGGACTTAGATTGTCTATACCGGTGACGTATTTCCGTTATATAGAGGATTTAGATTGTCTATACCGGTGACGTATTTCCGTTATATAGAGGATTTAGATTGTCTATACAGGTGACGTATTTCCGTTATATAGAGGATTTAGATTGTCTATACCGGTTACGTATTTCCCTTATATAGAGGACTTAGATTGTCTATACCGGTTACGTATTTCCGTTATATAGAGGATTTAGATTGTTAATACCGGTTACGTATTTCCCTTATATAGAGGATTTAGATTATCTATATAGGTGACGTATTTCCCTTATATAGAGGATTTAGATTATCTATATAGGTGACGTATTTCCGCTATATAGAGGATTTAGATTGTCTATACCGGTTACGTATTTCCCTTATATAGAGGATTTAGATTGTCTATACCGGCTACGTATTTCCCTTATATAGAGGATTTAGATTGTCTATACCGGCTACGTATTTCCCTTATATAGAGGATTTAGATTGTCTATACTAGTGACGTATTTCCCTTATATAGAGGATTTAGATTGTCTATACCGGTTACGTATTTCCGTTATATAGAGGACTTAGATTGTCTATATAGGTGACGTATTTCCCTTATATAGAGGATTTAGATTATCTATACCGGCTACGTATTTCCGCTATATAGAGGATTTAGATTATCTATACCGGCTACGTATTTCCGCTATATAGAGGACTTAGATTATCTATACCGGTGACGTATTTCCGTTATATAGAGGATTTAGATTGTCTATACCGGTTACGTATTTCCGCTATATAGAGGATTTAGATTGTCTATACCGGCTACGTATTTCCCTTATATAGAGGATTTAGATTATCTATATAGGTGACGTATTTCCCTTATATAGAGGCCTTAGATTGTCTATACCGGTTACGTATTTCCGTTATATAGAGGATTTAGATTATCTATACCGGCTACGTATTTCCCTTATATAGAGGATTTAGATTATCTATATAGGTGACGTATTTCCCTTATATAGAGGATTTAGATTATCTATATAGGTGACGTATTTCCGTTATATAGAGGATTTAGATTATCTATACCGGTTACGTATTTCCCTTATATAGAGGATTTAGATTATCTATATAGGTGACGTATTTCCCTTATATAGAGGATTTAGATTATCTATATAGGTGACGTATTTCCCTTATATAGAGGATTTAGATTATCTATATAGGTGACGTATTTCCCTTATATAGAGGATTTAGATTATCTATATAGGTGACGTATTTCCCTTATATAGAGGATTTAGATTATCTATATAGGTGACGTATTTCCCTTATATAGAGGATTTAGATTATCTATATAGGTGACGTATTTCCCTTATATAGAGGATTTAGATTATCTATATAGGTGACGTATTTCCCTTATATAGAGGATTTAGATTATCTATATAGGTGACGTATTTCCCTTATATAGAGGATTTAGATTATCTATATAGGTGACGTATTTCCCTTATATAGAGGATTTAGATTATCTATATAGGCTACGTATTTCCCTTATATAGATGATTTAGATTGTCTATACAGGCTACGTATTTCCCTTATATAGAGGATTTAGATTATCTATATAGGTGACGTATTTCCCTTATATAGAGGCCTTAGATTGTCTATACCGGTTACGTATTTCCGTTATATAGAGGATTTAGATTGTCTATACCGGTGACGTATTTCCCTTATATAGATGATTTAGATTATCTATATAGGTGACGTATTTCCCTTATATAGAGGATTTAGATTATCTATATAGGTGACGTATTTCCGCTATATAGAGGATTTAGATTATCTATATAGGTGACGTATTTCCCTTATATAGAGGATTTAGAGTATCTATATAGGTGACGTATTTCCCTTATATAGAGGATTTAGATTGTCTATACCGGTTACGTATTTCCGTTATATAGAGGATTTAGATTGTCTATACCGGTAACGTATTTCCCTTATATAGAGGACTTAGATTGTCTATACCGGTGACGTATTTCCCTTATATAGAGGACTTAGATTGTCTATACCGGTTACGTATTTCCGTTATATAGAGGACTTAGATTGTCTATACCGGTGACGTATTTCCCTTATATAGAGGACTTAGATTGTCTATACCGGTGACGTATTTCCGTTATATAGAGGACTTAGATTGTCTATACCGGTGACGTATTTCCCTTATATAGAGGATTTAGATTGTCTATACAGGTGACGTATTTCCGTTATATAGAGGATTTAGATTGTCTATACCGGTTACGTATTTCCCTTATATAGAGGACTTAGATTGTCTATACCGGTTACGTATTTCCGTTATATAGAGGATTTAGATTGTTAATACCGGTTACGTATTTCCCTTATATAGAGGATTTAGATTATCTATATAGGTGACGTATTTCCCTTATATAGAGGATTTAGATTATCTATATAGGTGACGTATTTCCGCTATATAGAGGATTTAGATTGTCTATACCGGTTACGTATTTCCCTTATATAGAGGATTTAGATTGTCTATACCGGCTACGTATTTCCCTTATATAGAGGATTTAGATTATCTATATAGGTGACGTATTTCCGCTATATAGAGGATTTCGATTGTCTATACCGGTTACGTATTTCCGCTATATAGAGGATTTAGATTGTCTATACCGGCTACGTATTTCCCTTATATAGAGGATTTAGATTATCTATATAGGTGACGTATTTCCCTTATATAGAGGATTTAGATTATCTATATAGGTGACGTATTTCCCATATATAGAGGATTTAGATTATCTATATAGGTGACGTATTTCCCATATATAGAGGATTTAGATTATCTATATAGGTGACGTATTTCCCTTATATAGAGGATTTAGATTATCTATATAGGTGACGTATTTCCCTTATATAGAGGATTTAGATTATCTATATAGGTGACGTATTTCCCTTATATAGAGGATTTAGATTATCTATATAGGTGACGTATTTCCCTTATATAGATGATTTAGATTGTCTATACTGGCTACGTATTTCCCTTATATAGAGGATTTAGATTGTCTATACCGGTTACGTATTTCCCTTATATAGAGGATTTAGATTGTCTATACCGGTTACGTATTTCCGTTATATAGAGGATTTAGATTGTCTATACCGGTGACGTATTTCCCTTATATAGATGATTTGGATTATCTATATAGGTGACGTATTTCCCTTATATAGAGGACTTAGATTACCTATACCGGCTACGTATTTCCCTTATATAGAGGATTTAGATTGTCTATACCGGTGACGTATTTCCCTTATATAGAGGACTTAGATTGTCTATACCGGTGACGTATTTCCCTTATATAGAGGACTTAGATTGTCTATACCGGTTACGTATTTCCGTTATATAGAGGACTTAGATTGTCTATACCGGTGACGTATTTCCCTTATATAGAGAACTTAGATTGTCTATACCGGTGACGTATTTCCCTTATATAGAGGATTTAGATTGTATATACAGGTGACGTATTTCCGTTATATAGAGGATTTAGATTGTCTATACCGGTTACGTATTTCCGTTATATAGAGGATTTAGATTGTCTATACCGGTTACATATTTCTCTTATATAGAGGACTTAGATTGTTTATACCGGTTACGTATTTCCGTTATATAGAGGATTTAGATTGTCTATACCGGTTACGTATTTCCCTTATATAGAGGATTTAGATTGTCTATACCGGTTACGTATTTCCGTTATATAGAGGATTTAGATTGTCTATACCGGTTACGTATTTCCCTTATATAGAGGATATAGATTGTCTATACCGGTTACGTATTTCCGTTATATAGAGGATATAGATTGTCTATACCGGTTACGTAGTTCCGCTATATAGAAGACTTAGATTGTCTATACCGGTTACGTATTTCCGTTATATAGAGGATTTAGATTGTCTATACCGGTTACGTATTTCCCTTATATAGAGGACTTAGATTGTCTATACCGGTTACGTATTTCCGTTATATAGAGGATTTAGATTGTCTATACCGGTTACGTATTTCCGTTATATAGAGGACTTAGATTGTCCCTACCGGTTACGTATTTCCCTTATATAGAGGATTTAGATTGTCTATACATGTGACGTATTTCCGTTATATAGAGGATTTAGATTGTCTATACCGGCTACGTATTTCCCTTATATAGAGGATTTAGATTATCTATATAGGTGACGTATTTCCCTTATATAGAGGATTTAGATTGTCTATACCGGCTACGTATTTCCCTTATATAGAGGATTTAGATTATCTATATAGGTGATGTATTTCCCTTATATAGATGATTTAGATTATCTATATAGGTGACGTATTTCCCTTATATAGAGGATTTAGATTATCTATATAGGTGACGTATTTCCCTTATATAGATGATTTAGATTATCTATATAGGTGACGTATTTCCCTTATATAGAGGATTTAGATTGTCTATACCGGCTACGTATTTCCCTTATATAGAGGATTTAGATTATCTATATAGGTGACGTATTTCCCTTATATAGAGGATTTAGATTATCTATATAGGTGACGTATTTCCCTTATATAGATGATTTAGATTATCTATACAGGTGACGTATTTCCGTTATATAGAGGATTTAGATTGTCTATACTGGTTACGTATTTCCGCTATATAGAGGATTTAGATTGTCTATACCGGTGACATAGAGAAGACAGGTTGTATAGTATTATAAAACTGCGTGATATTTCCGTTTATAGAGGAAATGTATCCGGTAGAAACGAGTTCTTTGAATAACGGAAACATTATGAAGGCTTTAAATGGCCCTCAATAACACGATGTAAATGTATTGGAGGTTATTTGTGTTTATTAGTGTAAGATATTATTTTATTTCATCACGTGATCACGTAATTTATTACACTAATAAACACAAATATCTTCATTTGCTTCTTGTATGATTTCCAATGACTTAGGCTAATATAATGGTAGATATCAAAATTAATTAATTTTACTGCCTCGGGTCTGGAACCCCAGTTCACTACATTCCACAACCGCACAACCACTTATGTTAGTGGGAACGTCCGTAATAAGAAATAGTTCAGGTATACTTTTCAAGTTAGTTTCTGTTTGCTGTCAAACTTAAAAACTACAGACAAATTTCATTAGAATATATTATTTTATAATTCACTGTTCATGATAGTCGGGCAATAGCTAAAATGCAAAAGTACATCTAACCGTGTAGGAATACGAAGCGCAACCAGTGGTAGAGGAAATGCCATATGTCACTGTTTGAAAACAATGGAAGATGGCGTTTTCTTTCGCTGAGAAAACGCTATCATTCATGGGAAAGCATAACAGAATACGCAATGCCTGTGTATCACGCATTTGTGACGAGCTCATATTGTCATATGCGTGTGATGTAATATATCGTACTAATGACGTTCTATTTTGGTCGCCTGTTTGACGATCTCGCGCTCTCACGCTCCTTCAAATAGCTTGACAGTTGTTCTAAATAAAGCTTCTTACCAGGAATAACAAGAATAGTGTGTCTTGTAATTGTAACATAATTGGAAGAACAGATCAGCTTCCAATTGCCAAGTATCTCATTTTGACACAACCAAGTTGACGGCATTATATTATAAGTTGTTGACAAACTACATGTTTATCATAACATCACTTGGATGTATAAATTAATCATCAGGTAACGGCTATTGTCATGAGGTTAAATACAATAAAAGCTCATACTTGTATATATAGTTACATGTGTTGTATACTAGAGGACATAGACAACTTTCAAACTTTCACACTTTATTCAACAACTTAGGTTCATATACATAATGAACTGCAAAAGCATCATATACTATAGCACACATTGCATAATATCATATACTATAGCACACATTGCATAATATCATATACTATAGCACACATTGCATAATATCATAAACTATAGCACACATTGCATAATATCATAAACTATAGCACACATTGCATAATATCATATACTATAGCACACATTGCATAATATCATATACTATAGCACACATTGCATAATATCATATACTATAGCACACATTGCATAATATCATATACTATAGCACACATTGCATAATATCATATAGTATCAATGGCGACTCAGAATATAGTTATAATATCACATCATTTCCAGGAAACGGCAATACCAGATGTACATGATTTTACGTTTCTTGAAAGTATACGTATTGTGTAAGGTACAAGGATCATTCATGCATGTATTCGCATATAATTATAATGGATATAGCTACTCCTGGTGTGTTGGTTAGTTGTGTTGGTCTACTGCGGATAAGTGTGTTTTACATGAAAAACAATAACTATATAAATACACTGTTTTAAACATTTTTAGTTGTTCAGTTTGTGTTTTGTAATAAACATGTGATATATCTTTGATGGAATCCTTCGTATTTCGTTTTCATGTAATTTAATCATATACTGTTGGCGTGCGTTTTCTATGTCCTCTAGTATACATGTGTTAACTTGGTTGTTTGTGTTAGCTTCCAGAAAGGCAGCCGACTATGTGACACACGCACGTACAACCGAACATGTGGTAGTTCGTAATGAGATAACATCCAAGCGACACACATATAAACACTTCAATAGCTTCCTCACGAATGCGAATGTTGAATACATTATGTGGAAATGTAATGATCTGTGTGAGGCGTTGTGGATCATGCTGGATAACATCTTTATCAGATCCGGTAATATAATTTACCTACAAATTATCGGCATTCCTATGGGATTGTATGAACGTCATGTTGTGATTAAGTTGTCTCCTGTTGCACAGAGAGAGATCGTTGACGCATTTAGTGATACTACTAGATAATTTGACGACATTTTGAAGGTAAACAATGTTTTCTTCCTAATATGGTACAACATGTTTAGCCGAAGGGACTGGTAAAACAGTACAGATTTGGGTGAATATGTACAGGTAATTATGTGCCATAAGAGATGATGCCTGCGATGTGCTTCAACTATTCCAAAGAAACACACGTATTGTGTTTTAATGTATACATCTGGATATAAATGCCACGTAAACTGTAGTGCAAGCTGCCCTAACTCAACTCCCATCATATTTTACTTTGATTTTCTTCTATGGGGGAGGGGTAGAAAGAGGTAGTGATATAGTTCGACACTGTGTCTCAGATATATCTCTGATATTTTAAAAATAGCACACCTCGTTCACATTAGTATCAACAATAGTTTCAGAGCTTCTCCGAATTGTTGAGATAAGTCGATGACATCGCAAGTTTACCTGTTGTATCTGTCGCAGACCGCCGGCGAGCACTAAGGGTGTGGGGGTCGAGATCGACAAAGAAAGAGGAAAACTCTTTTATTAATGTCTACTGCACTTTATTCCTCGCAATATAGCCATCGTTTCTCTCTCCGTCTCTATCTATCCCTCTCTATCTCTATCTCTCTATCTCTATATCTCGATATCTCTATCTCTCGATATCTCTATCTGCAACCAATATATACAAATATACAGTTTCATACTTATATACATCACATAATTAACAATCACATAAGTTATACCATATCATCAGACATATATAATGACGACAATTGCATTGACGAATTTAAGAAATACAATATACGATGGTGTAGTTTAAGTTAGACAATGAAAATCAAGTCTTTACATCTGATCGATATTTCTCAAAAACTAACAGGTTATCAGTCAATGTACATGAATAATATATTATCGGGATGGTAGTCAAAAAGAGTAGCAATAGTTACCTGAAGGTATATATATATATATTCCTACATAATATGGTTTATTTGTAGCACATAATTAATGGCGTCTTGTTTATGTTTTGTGAAAATGGCGGATGTCTCATATGCATGCAGTGATTGGTTAGTAAAGAGCACGTGCTTAAATATTGTCACGTGTCAGGTCAAATGTACGTGTCACTTATTATAACTATTGGTCCAAGGGAAATAACTAAAACTATACTACACTGTACTACATATGCTACGTTACAAACTAACTGAAGGTGTTACAACGTTTTCAACTCACTGCTTCAAATAGGGGCAAAAATGACAAGCGAATATATGTGTTCAAAGAGTTTGTATTTATTAACAACAATTGCACCCTATGACATATCCAGCTTCATCGGTTTAAAAAATGACAATAGCAAAGAAATTAATGCGAACAACTCGCTGTTATCATGTAGTGGAAGTCGTGATAGTGCAGTGATAGGGCCTTCGCTTCAAGTGCGAAAGCCCAGGAGTTCGCACCCCACTGGAGCCGTTACAATGCACGGCATTTAAATTTCACATGCCTCTTTCTCTCTCCTCTCACTCGTAACGATGGATTCCATCAGCAATGAGGTCTTGAGAGTGATTAATATAAATTGTGAGAACTTGTTTCGCAATCGACCTAGACTTGATATTGACTTCCCCTTTGAGAGGTAGTGCATATTTCATACAAAATGAACTAGATATTATAGGCGGAATATGACTAGACTTCCGCGAAGGTTTGACATCTAAGGAAGAGAGATAGAATGATTACAACTTGTGTTCTTTTCTTGTCTATGTTAACATTATTTGCACTGATCATAAATTGGACTGCAATAATGTTTTGTTGATGCAATTAAAGCGCTTAATAAATGTGTTGTTTACTTCCATAGAGCGTCTGTAAGTTGTGATTAAAGGATGCGTGAACAAGTCAATATCGGTGAAATCGAATAATATATCAACTGTGATAATTGATCGGTCCACATAATATTTATTGAGAGCATGGTACAGTTGGAGATTTGATGTTTAAGCTTTATGTTAGTGTTCATGTATAGTTTGTCTACACAGGTCTCGTACATGTCATATATTGATGTTACATGCATCCAGTATAATGTGCAAGTATTACGCCCATGCATCCAGTAGTCCATTGGCGTATTACGCCCATGCATCAAGTCGTCCATTGATGTATAACGTGCAGGCATACAGTCGTCCATTGATGTATTACGCCCATGCATCCAGTAGTCCATTGGCGTATTACGCCCATGCATCAAGTCGTCCATTGATGTATAACGTGCATGCATCCAGTAGTCCATTGATGTATAACGTGCATGCATCCGGTAGTCCATTGATGTATAACGTGCATGCGTCCGGTAGTACATTGGTGTATAACGTGCATGCATCCGGTAGTCCATTGATGTATAACGCCCATGCATCCAGTAGTCCATTGACGTATAACGTGCATGCATCCAGTAGTCCATTGATGTATAACGCCCATGCATCCAGTAGTCCATTGACGTATAACGTGCATGCATCCAGTAGTCCATTGACGTATAACTTGCATGCATCCAGTAGTCCATTGACGTATAACGTGCATGCATCCAGTAGTCCATTGACGTATAACGTGCATGCATCCAGTAGTCCATTGATGTATAACGTGCATGCATCCAGTAGTCCATTGATGTATAACGTGCATGCATCCAGTAGTCCATTGATGTATAACGTGCATGTATCCAGTAGTCCATTGACGTATAACGTGTATGTATCCAGTAGTCCATTGACGTATAACGCGCATCCATTATTCCATCATGTACTACATTATGAATCCAGTATTTATGTACTACATTATGAATCCAGTATTTATGTACTACATTATGAATCCAGTCTTGTATTTATGTATTACATTATGAATCCAGTATTTATGTATTACATTATGAATCCAGTATTGTATTTATATATTACATTATAAATCCAGTATTTATGTACTACATTATGAATCCAGTATTTATGTATTACATTATGAATCCAGTATTGTATTTATATATTACATTATAAATCCAGTATTTATGTACTACATTACGAATCCAGTATTTATGTACTACATTACGAATCCAGTATTTATATATTACATTATAAATCCAGTATTTATGTACTACATTATGAATCCAGTATTTATGTACTACATTATGAATCCAGTATTTATGTATTACATTATGAATCCAGTCTTGTATTTATGTATTACATTATGAATCCAGTATTGTATTTATGTATTACATTATGAATCCAGTATTTATGTATTACATTATGAATCCAGTCTTGTATTTATGTATTACATTATGAATCCAGTATTGTATTTATGTCCTACATTATGAATCCAGTATTTATGTATTACATTATGAATCCAGTCTTGTATTTATGTATTACATTATGAATCCAGTATTGTATTTATGTATTACATTATAAATCCAGTATTTATGTACTACATTATGAATCCAGTATTTATGTATTACATTATGAATCCAGTATTTATGTATTACATTATGAATCCAGTATTTATGTATTACATTATGAATCCAGTATTTATGTATTACATTATGAATCCAGTATTTATGTATTACATTATAAATCCAGTATTTATGTATTACATTATGAATCCAGTGTTTATGTACTACATTATAAATCCAGTATTTATGTATTACATTATGAATCCAGTATTGTATTTATGTATTACATTATAAATCCAGTATTTATGTACTACATTATAAATCCAGTATTTATGTATTACATTATGAATCCAGTCTTGTATTTATGTATTACATTATGAATCCAGTATTTATGTATTACATTATAAATCCAGTATTTATGTATTACATTATAAATCCAGTATTTATGTATTACATTATGAATCCAGTATTGTATTTATGTATTACATTATGAATCCAGTATTTATGTACTACATTATAAATCCAGTATTTATGTATTACATTATGAATCCAGTCTTGTATTTATGTATTACATTATGAATCCAGTATTGTATTTATGTATTACATTATAAATCCAGTATTTATGTACTACATTATGAATCCAGTCTTGTATTTATGTATTACATTATGAATCCAGTATTGTATTTATGTATTACATTATAAATCCAGTATTTATGTATTACATTATAAATCCAGTATTTATGTATTACATTATAAATCCAGTATTTATGTATTACATTATAAATCCAGTATTTATGTATTACATTATAAATCCAGTATTTATGTATTACATTATAAATCCAGTATTTATGTATTACATTATGAATCCAGTATTTATGTATTACATTATAAATCCAGTATTTATGTATTACATTATGAATCCAGTATTTATGTATTACATTATGAATCCAGTCTTGTATTTATGTATTACATTATAAATCCAGTATTTATCTATTACATTATGAATCTAGTATTTATGTATTACATTATGAATCCAGTATTTATGTATTACATTATAAATCCAGTATTTATGTATTACATTATGAATCCAGTATTTATGTATTACATTATAAATCCAGTATTTATGTATTACATTATGAATCCAGTATTTATGTATTACATTATGAATCCAGTATTTATGTATTACATTATGAATCCAGTATTTATGTATTACATTATGAATCCAGTATTGTATTTATAAATGTACTACAGTATTCCATTTATTGATTTAAGTAATAAATTCGACCTTTGTTGCGTTGTTCTGGGAATACAGTTCGTCTGTTTAAAGTATGTTGGGACTGGTAGCAGAGTCGTACGTTTAAACAACACACAGAATGAACGAAACGTATTACTTATACATATGCATACAACCTTTCTTTATACTTTAGCATACCTTTAATATTTTGCTACCAAACAGACATATTTTATTAACAACGACGAATACATGGGTTCCATACAACACAATGACGAATGCATGGGTTCCATACAACACAACGACGAATACATGGGTTACATACAACACAACGACGAATACATAGGTTCCATACAACACAACGACGAATGCATGGGTTCCATACAACACAACGACGAATACATGGGTTCCATACAACACAACGACGAATGCATAGGTTCCATACAACACAACGACGAATACATGGGTTCCATACAACACAACGACGAATACATGGGTTCCATACAACACAACGACGAATACATGGGTTCCATACAACACAACGACGAATACATGGGTTCCATACAACACAACGACGAATACATGGGTTCCATACAACACAACGACGAATACATGGGTTCCATACAACACAACGACGAATACATGGGTTCCATACAACACAACGACGAATACATGGGTTCCATACAACACAACGACGAATACATAGGTTCCATACAACACAACGACGAATACATAGGTTCCATACAACACAACGACGAATGCATGGGTTCCATACAACACAACGACGAATGCATGGGTTCCATACAACACAACGACGAATACATAGGTTCCATACAACACAACGACGAATACATAGGTTCCATACAACACAACGACGAATGCATGGGTTCCATACAACACAACGACGAATACATGGGTTCCATACAACACAACGACGAATGCATAGGTTCCATACAACACAACGACGAATGCATGGGTTCCATACAACACAACGACGAATGCATAGGTTCCATACAAAACAACGACGAATGCATAGGTTCCATACAAAACAACGACGAATACATAGGTTCCATACAACACAATGACGAATATATGGGTTCCATACAACACAATGACGAATATATGGGTTCCATACAACACAAGGACGAATGCATGGGTTCCATACAACACAAGGACGAATACATGGGTTCCATACAACACAATGACGAATACATAGGTTCCATACAACACAATGACGAATACATGGGTTCCATACAACACACGACGAATGCATGGGTTCCATACAACACAATGACGAATGCATGGGTTCCATACAACACAACGACGAATGCATGGGTTCCATACAACACAATGACGAATACATGGGTTCCATGGAACACTCTGACGAATATATGGGTTCCATACAACAAAATAACGAATACATGGGTTCCATGGAACACTCTGACGAATATATGGGTTCCATACAACACAATGACGAATACATGGGTTCCATACAACACAAGGACGAATACATAGGTTCCATACAACACAATAACGAATACATGAGTTCCATACAACACAATGACGAATACAAGGGTTCCATACAACACAATATACGAATACAAGGGTTCCATACAACACAATGACGAATACATAGGTGCCATACAACACAATGACGAATACATGGGTTCCATACAACAAAATGACGAATACATAAATACCATACAACACAATGACGAATACATAAATACCATACAACACAATGACGAATACATGGGTTACATACAACACAATGACGAATACATAGGTGCCATACAACACAATGACGAATACAAGGGTTCCATACAACACTATGACGAATACATAGGTTCCATACAACACAATAACGAATGCATAGGTTCCATACAACACTAGGACGAATACATAGGTTCCATACAACACAAGGACGAATACATAGGTTCCATACAACACAAGGACGAATACATAGGCTCCATACAACACAACGACGAATACATAGGTTCCATACAACACAAGGACGAATACATAGGTTCCATACAACACAATGACGAATACATGGGTTCCATACAACACAACGACGAATACATAGGTTCCATACAACACAAGGACGAATACATATGCTCCATACAACACAATGACGAATACATGGGTTCCAGTCTCCCATTGTGCGGCCTATGTACACAATTATGACTCAATTTTCAAATTTCAAACCTATTTGATGTTGGACTCAATTTTCAAATTTCAAACCTATTTGATGTTGGACTCAATTTTCAAATTTCAAACCTATTCGATGTTGGACTCAATTTTCAAATTTCAAACCTATTCGATGTTGGACTCAATTTTCAAATTTCAAACATATTTGATGTTGGACTCAATTTTCAAATTTCAAACATATTTGATGTTGGAACACTATAATATCCATTATTTTCCATTACTGTTAATATTTCCACATTTCATAGCAATAACATTAATACCAATATGTAATATTTAATACCGAATAGGGATTTAACATTAACAATAGTGGCGTAAATATTACCTTATGCATCCTGTATTGCATTTATGTATTGTGCGTATGAATCCAGTATTCCATATACCCATTACATTCACATTATTAGAAAGGTGTGACAGTGGAGGATAACTAAGTAATATGTCAACACCAGAGTGTTTGTTGTTCCATACCACACATTATAATTGCGGACAGGAAATAGTTTGTCAGCAACAGTTATATTTATTTCTTGTAATATATTCAGTAGGATATTGAATTCTGCAGCTCAGCCTGTACATTAAGCTTATTGTATTAATCGACTTGAGGGGAGATTTATAAATTAGCTCCTATTTCGTACATGGGAAGATACATTTATATAAACTTGATAGCTGTTTAGTACTTATGAAGACTATATTTGAAGCCAGGCAATAAACTACTGACAATGTCATACTATAATTGATGTACTTACAAAGAATGAAATGTAGGTTTGATGTCGGTACGTTAAATGAATGTAACGTCTGCAGTATGTGTAGGTTTGATGTCGGTTCATTGAATGAATGTAACGTCTGCAGTATTTGTAGGTTTGGTATCGGTTCATTACATGAATGTAACGTCTGCAGTATTTGTAGGTTTGGTATCGGTACATTACATGAATGTAACGTCTGCAGTATTTGTAGGTTTGGTATCGGTTCATTACATGAATGTAACGTCTGCAGTATTTGTAGGTTTGGTATCGGTACATTACATGAATGTAACGTCTGCAGTATTTGTAGGTTTGATATCGGTACATTATATGAATGTAACGTCTGCAGTATTTGTAGGTTTGGTATCGGTACATTAAATGAATGTAACGTCTGCAGTATTTGTAGGTTTGATGTCGGTACAAATGTACATTAAGTGAATTTAATATTTGCAGTATTTGTAAATGAATGGAGAGGTCATACTCCTGTTAGCTTTTTGTTTACCTGAGTGTAATGTTATTGCATATTTTACATGTACGGTTATTGCATATTTTACATGTACGGTTATTGCATATTTTACATGTAAGGTTATTGCATATTTTACATGTAAGGTTATTGCATATTTTACATGTAAGGTTATTGCATATTTTACATGTAAGGTTATTGCATATTTTACATGTAAGGTTATTGCATATTTTACATGTAAGGTTATTGCATATTTTACATGTAAGGTTATTGCATATTTTACATGTAATGTTATGTATGGTTATTGCATATTTTACATGTACGGTTATTGCATATTTCACATGTACGGTTATTGCATATTTTACATGTAATGTTATGTATGGTTATTGCATACGTTACATGTAATGTTATTATAACACGGGAATAGAGCTAGAATGGACCGAATTATTTCCGTATGATTTCCGCACGCTTTCAGAACGCATTCGGAAAGCTTTCATCTTGCTATAGGTCCATACGGCGTGTTGGGAAAGTATACGGAGCCTAGCACACACAGAGTGAGAGAGAGCGAGAGAGAGCTATTTTAAAACACTGTATGCAGGTAAAGTGGTAGGTAGTGCTTTCCTTTTAAACGCATACTATCTTTTTCTTTACGTAGGTAGTGAGATTTCGCAGTCTCGCTCACTGCAAACGTGTGTTTGGATTCTTGTTTGGAGGTATGTTAAGACTCTAGGTTCTCACACATGTGATATATTTAATGTCATTTTATCGACATGATATTTCTCCTGATAAGTAGACCGAATGGGCTATAATACCAATACATAAACAGGGGGATAAACGTAATCCACGCAATTACAGTGGTATTACTCCCGTAAGCTGTCAATCGAAATTATTTACAGCTGTATTAAATAAAGATATTGGGTGTTTTGTAGTAATAACAACACAATATCGGATTACAAGTTCGGTTTTAGAAAGGAACGATCCACAGTTGATGCAATATTTATCTTACAGTCAATCATTCAGTAGTATCTGGATAAGAATAGTCGTGATATGTCGATTTAAAAAGTTGACACCATCCATGGAAATGACTGTAGCCCAGGTCATGTTTATAAATATATTCCATGCAAGCGTACCACCAAATAGTGTTCTCGATATAGCCTAATAAAGTCACTGGTCTGAGTTACACAATAGTAATGCAGAATACAATAACATAATAATTTATGTTATTGTATTCTGCATTACTATTGGGTCTATAGTATTAGAGGTGAGAGATAGTGAGTGGTGATCAGGCCAGACGTGGATGAGTGAACTCCTAACATAACTAATTATGTGCACTTTCCTGTGAATTGTTGCATTTGTCTAACACTTCCTCCCTACTAGTCAACAGGATAGGTTTTACCCTAAACGAAATTAAACCAAATAATTATCGACTTTATAAGAACTGCCATCAACACTATTTCTTTATCTCTGTTAAAGAATAACTGTTGGAAAGAACCGACTACGAGAGTAGCTTGTTATAAACACAGGTGACATGACCAATGGTTTAAACTGTATGCGAGGCATACAAGGGACGGTATACGTATAATGGTAAGTCATGTGTATAACAATGTTGTTACATCTTCACAGTAAATCTCTGCAGCATTTGCAAAATAGCCTCGATCTAAAATTATTATGTTTAGTAAGAGAGTTAGATTACTTGATAATAGAAAGTGGACTTTTAATGGAAACCTGCTCGAAGTCGTAAATCATTTTAATTATGTGTGTATACTGTTTTAAAATTAACTATAGTGGTATTTTTCCATGAATAAAGACTATGCAAATGGTAACGTATTGAAGTACTATTAAATTGTATACAACTTAAAATGGCGGAAATACACACTTCCATGTCAATTGATGCCTTTGTTGGTTCTACGCTAAATTATGGGTCCGAGATCTGGGTTTCGCGATCGTTATAAAATAAATAAAGCTTAAACTTTAAACCAGGATATTTAGCATTTATGTATGCATATCAATTTTTATATTGTACTATACACTTATATTACATATATAAAGTATACAGTGAATAAAAGTGAATTTGCTTTAAATTAGTTTCATTATGTCTTACCTTACGCGAATCGAAACTATAAGTGTGCAGCGTAGGATATATATATTTTATGTCTCATAAAATCATTTATGTGACAGACTACAAATACTCTGCATACCGGGTCTCTGTGCCGTCGAATACGAGTACTCCGCATACCGGGTCTAGGTGCCGTCGATTAGTTCTTAATCAATCTCTGACCTACTTTAGACACAAAGGAAAACGTTTCGACATTTTTGGAACCCACCACCTCCCATACCATCCACTGCACAGAGTCTCGGTGGGCGCGGCGCTTTTACTCGCCCAGATATTTCAAAATATAATTCATTGATCACAAATTTGACATTGCTAGTCATAATTTGTAATTTGGTAGTTTTGTACAGTGGTTATGTTATGGCTTTAATAAAGGCCCTATTTTCAATTCATATCTGTGTTATGTTCATTTTTCTCCATACAAGCATCTTACGAGCATTTGGTTGTAGTCCTGGTACACATAAATAGGAATGCTGTTTCGCATACTTGATGTAGCAAGTATCTTATACACACACGTGGTTAGTGGTGAAGTTGTGTTTATTTTGCTCTTCAAAAAACATGGAAATTAAAGTGATAAATGCTCGTGTACGGATGTAAAAATTATACCAGGCTGTGTGTGAATGTGTGCCTGACACTTTGATGCATTTTGTTTGTACATGTTCCTTGTAATTAGGAATATATCAGTGGAAATATGGGAAACAATGGATATTGAAATAGTTGCACCATATATAACTTCCATCGGTTATATGCCTCTGGTGATATTGGACTCACTCTGAAGCACTCTGGTGGTAGGTGATTGTTATATAAAGCCAAAGGATATAACGACGGACATCTGTTCCTCTGTTATATAACGACGGACATCTGTTCCTCTGTTATATAACGACGGACATCTGTTCCTCTGTTATATAACGACGGACATATGTTCCTCTGTTATATAACGACGGACATCTGTTCCTCTGTTATATAACGGCGGACATCTGTTCCTCTGTTATATAACGGCGGACATCTGTTCCTCTGTTATATAACGGCGGACATCTGTTCCTCTGTTATATAACGGCGGACATCTGTTCCTCTGTTATATAACGGCGGACATTTGTTCCTCTGTTATATAACGGCGGACATCTGTTCCTCTGTTATATAACGACGGACATCTGTTCCTCTGTTATATAACGGCGGACATCTGTTCCTCTGTTATATAACGACGGACATCTGTTCCTCTGTTATATAACGACGGACATCTGTTCCTTCCTCTGGCTATTGTTGTGCTTATTGGAGGCGATTATAGTAACGGCTGCTCTATTGTGTACTGTCTGCGTCGGTTATCTCTTTCTCAGATATGGCGAACATTGATAAGCCTGTGGTCACATTCTCTGAACTCGAACCAGTTGTGTTAAGTGACAATACAGAGGTCGAAGTACCATACGTATCAAATGATCCAGACTCACTCGCCACATTGCAACAATACCATAATATAGATGATTTTAAAGAATATAACAGATGTATTGAGTTGTATAGAGAATTACCCACATATATGGTTGTAACAAGAATTACAAATGATTACAATTCTTGTAAGCGAACCCTGGATGACATGCGTACTCTTTTTATTTGAAAGTGTGAAAGCAAATGAAGATTTTCAATATAGCATAGACGCTGAACTAAAGAGCAGAGTATTCACGAGAAGGACTTTAAAATGAATAACAATTTAAATCTCGGGGAATGTAACTGGGCTTATGTCCAGTAGTACATATCTGTGTAACATGTTACATGACAAATCAATTGTCCAGTAGTACATATCTGTGTAACATGTTACATGACAAATCAATTGTCCAGTAGTACATATCTGTGTAACATGTTACATGACAAATCAATTGTCCAGTAGTACATATCTGTGTAACATGTTACATGACAAATCAATTGTCCAGTAGTACATATCTGTGTAACATGTTACATGACAAATCAATTGACTTTTGTGGCATCTCCAAGCATTGGTTGTTTGAACGTAATTTGCATGTTATTGATCTGATAGATAATCAATATAAATCGATTGCAAAAGCTGACAATTCCTGTGCATATTTAACATCGAGGAGTATTGCTAAAGGCGGTGTTGCTATTATGTGACATTTGAAACATAATAAGTACGTGACGCCGTTCCGTTACACCTTGATGATGACCGCATTGTTGGAGTACAATTTTAGGTAGCCAAAAACTAATTTATGTATATCTTTAGTGTTTATTTGCCGTGTAGTAATCACCCGATCAATATGTACAGAGAATATGTTGATAAACTATTTAATATATGGAGCACATATTCCGAAAACGGCACAGTGCTGTTTCTTGGAGATTTTAATGCAAATGCTGCTCCATGTATTAGACACAATTATCGAGAAAATTAATTAGTGCACTATTTACATGATTCTAGTTGTTATGCTATTGATACCTTACCTATCTGCACTGGTGCAAGCATGTCATATATTTCTTATGATGATAAATACCAATCATTAATTGATCATATAGCTTTTCCTGTTGAGAAACTTGACTGTATAAGAAGCTGTGAAATCATTGATGATAATTGTTTAAATGTGTCTCGACATCGGCCATTAGTCTGTCCATAACCATTGCCTATATGTAACTTGAATGGTGGGGCAATGGAAGCAGTGACTCACAATAAAAAGGTTACGGACGATGAAATAGCCTGTTACCGGAATACATTGAACAATTGTGAAGAGCTTTTGTGCGCCTGTTTATATGAACTCATTGTAACTATAATTTTATCAGTGTCTTATACCTGCTTCCGGAAGAGACCATTTAAGCATTTTCTGAAACCTTACTGGAATAACAACTTAAAGCATTTTCATAATTTAATGAAGGAAAAGCGTTATAAATGGTTATCTGATGGTAGACCGAGAAGTAATGCACAGTCGTATTTAGACTACAGAGCAGCTAAATGTGATTTTAGGCGACTCCATAGACAATGCGTACAAGCATTCCTAATGGAAGAAGATAACGAACTTGATAAGTGTGCCGAAATGGACAGACACCACTTTTGGCGTGTAGTAAATAAAAGACGTAAATGGTCAGGAGCACAAGTAGGTAGCGAGCTTAAGTTCGGCGATACCGTCGTTCGTGCTGCACAGTCTATTACTCATCAGTTGCAAAACTATTTCGAAACGCTTTATTCGCCGAGTGACAATAATGACTACGACAAAACATGGAAGCTTTTTATAGATCGTTAAATGGATGATATTCTGCATCAATATAACCACCTTCCGGGAACTAAGCGTATTGTTGTTACTCCAGATATCATTAATGAAGTGCTAAAGACCTGTAAAACATGCAAAGCCTGCAGGTATGATAACGTATACTATGAACATCTGAAATACGGGAGTAGTAAACCCGTCTCTTTGGATGTAAACAAACGGGCGCCATTTTGAATACGCTTTATAGTAACTCATTTGCATATAAGGTAATATAAAGTAGGTCACGCGCGTGCGCGTTTATTTTTAGTATAGAGCCTATTGATGACGTATCGCGTAACTACCGAGCTCTGTGTACGACGTTCGGTGTCCATCTCGGACGATCTAGTAACAGCGTCTCTACGCGGCGTCCATCTCGGACGATCTAGTAACAGCGTCTCTACGCGGCGTCCATCTCGGACGATCTAGTAACAGCGTCTCTACGCGGCGTCCATCTCGGACGATCTAGTAACAGCGTCTCTACGCGGCGGCCATTTTGGATGACCTCACGATTAAGTTATGTCTGGGCTTATCAGATAATGTACGTCTTATAATTCCGTTTCACACATAATGCGACATATGTACGCTAAATGACCATTACATATCCAGAGCGTTAACATTGTCACATAAAAATGTTCTTCGAAGACACTAGAGTACGTCTTCAGTAAGAATAATCAGTACCTGGTGGCCCCGCCACGTACCCGGATGACACTCACCACCCTACGTCTCATGCTTCCAGTCAAATGTCGGATCTGTTCTCGGGTCAATAACATCCATTCACCATGCAGAGCCGCTTCCAACTGGTCTGTACTGGGGGGTTCCGTACCTACATTCTCCGCCCACAAATGGATTCAGATATGTGCTTACCGCTGGCCAGGGTAGAGTTGTCACTGCATTGGCCCTCATGAAATCCACTACGGCACGTGCTATGTGAGGCATGGCGCTGTCGTCCATGTACTGAGGTCGTGTAGCGAGTGGATGGTTGTCGTGGGACAACGACTGGCTGTAGGACGTCACGGATGCACTGAGCTCCGGTTACGTTCCCCCTGATGGTGACCAAATCCAGCTCGCAATCATGGGACAGGCATCGCCACCTCCGTACGACAGGAAGTCGCGATAGCGCAGTGGATGCGCGTTCGCTTCAGGCGCGAAAGGTCCGGAGTTCGAGCCCCGCTGGAGCCGTTACGAGCGTGCCCTTAGGCAAGGCATTTGAATTCCCTCTTCTCTCTCCCTCGTGGATTCCATCAGGAACGAGGTCTCGAGAACGATATAAGTTGTCAGAACTTGTTTCGCGATCGAGCTAAAATAAATGTGTATAAAAAACCAAACCGGATGAAGTTAAGCAAAGCGGGAAACGAACTGAACTGACAAAAACGTTCTTTTACGACATCGGTATACCGGGATATACTGATCAGTATAGTAATAGAGTGAAAGTGGTGTATAAGAAAACGAAGCGTACGTTATTACTACATACCCGATTGCACCGACCAATGAGAGCTATAAATAGACACCAATGGGAACGAACCGCTCTATAAATAGCGATCGCGTACGTTTCTCTAAATATCGACTACGAACCGATCCATAAATAGCGATTACGTAAGCTTCTATAAATATCGACCGATTAGAAGGGACTTAAATCTATAAAAGACGGCGTAACTTTAGTTAGTGTCATTAGAGTTTCTACGCTCGAACAACCAACATGACTAGATGCGAACTAAGCCTTGGCAACGGTCGTTATGTACGGGTGAACGAATGGAAAGGGGAGCTTAGAGTCGACTTACGAGAATGGCGAGACGACAAACCGACGAAAAAGGGCATTAGTTTAACCTTGATGTGATGGAAGAACTTGGTTGATCAGATAGAGTTTGTGGACAAGGTCTTAAGAGAACAGAGAAGCGTTTGAAACGCATTTGAGCGGAAACGTAAACCTTACCGCGAAGGAGGGGAACGTGTGCGTGGATATCAGACAGTACTGGAAGCCCGAGACGGAGGTGGTGCCTACAAAAAAGGGGCTATGTTTAAGGCCCTTTGAATATAAACGATTGAAGGAACTGATACCCGAGATTGGAAAGGCGTTACCCGAATTGGACGCTGTGGTACCGTGCGCCCTAAGGAGCGATCACATGAACCAATTAGGAGCGGCGCAGTGTCCGGAATGTAACCCGAATAACTTTGTAAACTGGTAAATAACGCTCTAAAATGGTATGAACTCGTAAAAATAGCAACCAATGGGCTACAAGTTCTAAAAATAATCACCAATCACAAACGTTGAAGTTGTATATAAGTGGGCCGATAACACCGCACTTCCGAAGTCAGTGGCTAACCATCAACATGAACATTATCGATCAGAGCGATTCAACCAACGTGTCTCAGTTTTCCGTGTCTGAGATGATGTTTTACGAAGATCGACTACAGAGTTTTGAACACTGGTCGAAACAGATCGAACCGAATAAAATGTATGTGGCTAAAGCGGGCTTCTATTATACCGGAAGCGCCGATAAAGTTACCTGTTTCTCTTGCGGTGTGAAGGTGATGTCGTGGGAGCCCTCGGATCAGCCGTGGGAAGAACACGAAAAATGGTCTCCGGCGTGTATATATTTGAAAATGACAAAAATGGAGATACCGGCTCGTTCGCTCCCGGATTTATCCCGGCCAGTAAGAACGCACCAGTTACATTTGGACACAATACTGGATTTAGTTTCGTTACACAGGCTCCCTCACGCGGCCATGGAGCGTTTGAGTTAGATGGACAGCAAACTAACAAAACGTCATCATTCGGACCAAACAGTGTTACTGGAGCTAATTTGTTTGTTAGACGTTAGACATGTTTGGACTCGAGTGCGTGACAATGTCTTTAATTAATGACTTGGAATGGTGGTTTAGATATAGACAGTTGAGGAGAGAAGCCGAGGAGGGCGCGGATAGACTTATCGAAATATTAGAAATATATGTAGAACCATTGTATGCCACTGCGTTATAAAATAATGTACATATAATAAAAATGTAAATTTACGCCCACCTTTGTTGTATTTGTAGGAATATTATATATATTGTATACAAATTATAGAGTGTGGACGTCCAAATGTCCGTATTATACCGAGATTCTGATTACTTTAGACGCTACCGTTCCCTTCTTAGGTCGCTAAAGATACAAACATAATATTTACTTTGCGCGTTACATACGGTTTCATAGGAGATGTCGGCTATTTATAGTAAACGTCATCGTTTATTACTAGGAAGAGGTGACATAGCTAAAGTCTGTACACAATTACCTCCCTTTACAATGTTCTCATAATATCGTTATTTTATATCATTTCAATGGTAACTGTTATCGTTTCAATATTTGCCATTGTTACCAAATTGTGAATATGTATTGTTAGAAACTTTCATGTACTGTAGTCATTTCAATATGTGTCATTGTTGATTTTCCGTTATGATTGATTATAAATTTGATTTATGTAAATAAAAGTATATCGGAATACAATGTATTACGTATTTTCTGAACATTAACAATACCACGATTGAGGGGTAATGTTAGTAAACTATGACCAAAACACAATCAACTATCCTACAGTTTATAAGACGATGCGTAATAAGTTAAAAAACGCACAAAATGATGGTATGGTATTTCAATATTGTTTTTGAAGACTAGATACTATACGAAGACATTATTTAGTGAATCATAATACGCACCAGTTGATAAGAACATATCTAAACCACCGCCAACGCGCTGAACCATACGCAATACAACCCCATCACCATAACACTGAAAAATACGCGATACAACATCCCCACCAGAACACTCAAACATATATACTTTATTATTCTACATAGAGGTATAACAAATAAAAACAATTTCAAACATTTACGGATCTACACGAAATAATTACCAAAGTATAGCTCTCATTATTTCGATTAAGAAAATATAAACTTTTATATATGTACTACGTATAATTTTCCAGATATTGATGTTTGAAGATTTTGCATTAAAGGGACATTGTCATAAAAAAATTGTTTTAAAGGGACACATCAATTTTTTTTATCAGATCAACGACACAAAAATGCGATTGTAGCGTCGCATATCGAAACGACGGAGACAAAAACTGAAATAACAATGACAAAAACTGAAACGCATATGTCAGAAACTGAAACGCTTTTGTCAGAAACTGAAACGCTTGTGTCAGAAACTGAAACGCTAGTGTCAAAAACTGAAACGGACTCTACGGAGAATTACGTATTAACGGGTAAAAACTGAAACGCTAATGACAGAAACTGAAACGCTTGTGTCAGGAACTGAAACGCTTGTGTCAGAAACTGAAATGTGAAATAAGTGGATTTATATTGGTGTAATATATGTAGATATGGTGAGATAGTGTGTATATCTTGTAATAATGAATGTAGATATAGTGAGATAGTGTATATATATATTAGTAATGTATGTAGATATGGTGAAATAGTGGATTTATATTGGTATAATGTACGTAAATATTGTGAGATAGTGTGTATATCTTGTAGTAATGTACGTAGATATGGTGAGATAGTGTGTATATTTTGTAGCAATGTTTGTAGATATGGTGAGATAGTGTGTATATCTTATAGTAATGTATGCAGATATGGTGCGATAGTGTGTATATATTGTAGTAATGTATCTAGATATGGTGAGATAGTGTGTATATTTTGTAGCAATGTTTGTAGATATGGTGAGATAGTGTGTATATCTTATAGTAATGTATGTAGATATGGTGAGATAGTGTGTATATATTGTAGTAATGTACGTAGATATGGTGAGATAGTGTGTATATCTTGTAGTAATGTATGTAGATATGGTGAGATAGTGTGTATATATTGTAGTAATGTAAGTAGATATGGTGCGATAGTGTGTATATCTTGTAGTAATGTATGTAGATATGGTGAGATAGTGTGTAATCTTGTAGTAATGTATAATATGGTGAGATATGTTATATCTTGTAGAATGAGTAATAGTGGATAATATCTTGTAGTAATGTATGTAGATTTGGTGAGATAGTGTGTATATTTAGTAGCAATGTATGTATATATGGTGAGATAGTGTGTATATCTTGTAGAAATGTATGTAGATATGGTGAGATAGTGGATATATATTGTTGTAATATACGTAGATATGGTGATATAGTGTGTATATATTGTAGTAATGTATGTAGATATGGTGAGACAGTGTGTATATCTTGTAGTAATGTATGTATATATAGTGAGATAGTGTGTATATCTTGTAGTAATGTACGTAGATATGGTGAGATAGTGTGTATATCTTGTAGTAATGTATGTAGATATGGTGAGATAGTGTGTATATCTTGTAGTAATGTATGTAGATATGGTGAGATACTGTGTATATCTTGTAGTAATGTATGTAAATATGGTGAGATAGTGGATATATCTTGTAGGAATGTATGTATATATGGTGATATAGTGTGTAGATCTTGTAGTAATGAATGTATATATGGTGAAATAAGTGGATTTATATTGGTGTAATATATGTAGATATGGTGAGATAGTGTGTATATCTTGTAGTAATGTATGTAGATATGGTGAGACAGTGTGTATTTATTATAGTAATGTATGTAGATATGGTGCGATAGTGCGTATATCTTGTAGTAATGTACGTAGATATGGTGATATAGTGTGTATATCTTGTAGTAATGTATGTAGATATGGTGAGATATTGTGTATATCTTGTAGTAATGTATGTAGATATAGCGAGACAGTGTGTAGTTATGGTAGTAATGTATGTAGATATGGTACGATAGTGTGTATATCTTGTAGTAATGTATGTAAATATGGTGAGATAGTGGATATATCGTGTAGGAATGTATGTAGATATGGTGATATAGTGTGTAGATCTTGTAGTAATGAATGTATATATGGTGAAATAAGTGGATTTATATTGGTGTAATATATGTAGATATGGTGAGATAGTGTATATATATTGTAGTAATGTACGTAGATATGGTGAGATAGTGTGTATATCTTGTAGTAATGTACGTAGATATGGTGAGACAGTGTGTAGTTATTGTAGTAATGTATGTAGATATGGTGAGATAGTGCGTATATCTTGTAGTAATGTATGTAGATATGGTGAGATAGTGGATTTATATTGTTGTAATATATGTAGATATGGTGAGATAGTGTGTATATCTTGTAGTAATGTATGTATATATAGTGAGATAGTGTGTATATCTTGTAGTAATGTACGTAGATATGGTGAGATAGTGTGTATATATTGTAGTATTGTACGTAGATATGGTGAGACAGTGTGTAGTTATTGTAGTAATGTATGTAGATTGTGCGATAGTGCGTATATCTTGTAGTAATGTATGTAGATATGGTGAGATAGTGGATTTATATGTTGTAATATATGTAGATATGGTGAGATAGTGTGTATATCTTGTAGTAATGTATGTATATATAGTGAGATAATGTGTATATCTTGTAGTAATGTACGTAGATATGGTGAGATAGTGTGTATATCTTGTAGTAATGTACGTAGATATGGTGAGACAGTGTGTAATTATTGTAGTAATGTATGTAGATATGGTGCGATAGTGTGTATATCTTGTAGTAATGTACGTAGATATGTGAGATACTGGTATATCTTGTAGTAATGTATGTATATTAGTGAGATAGTGTGTATATCTTGTAGTAATGTACGTAGATATGGTGAAATAGTGTGTATATCTTGTAGTAATGTACGTAGATATGGTGAGACAGTGTGTAGTTATTGTAGTAATGTATGTAGATATGGTGCGATAGTGTGTATATCTTGTAGTAATGTACGTAGATATGGTGAGATACTGTGTATATCTTGTAGTAATGTATGTACATATGGTGAGATAGTGGATATATCTTGTAGTAATGTACGTAGATATGGTGATATAGTGTGTAGATCTTGTAGTAATGAATGTAGATATTGTGAGATATTGTATATATATATTAGTAATGTGCGTAGATATGGTGAGATAGTGTGTATATCTTGTAGTAATGTACGTAGATATGGTGAAATAGTGTGTATATCGTGTAGTAATGTATGTAGATATGGTGCGATAGTGTGTATATCTTGTAGTAATGAATGTAGATATGGTGAGATAGTGAATAATTTCTTGTAGTAATGTATGTAGATATGGTGAACATACATAAATTTGAGACCTTCGTAAATTTATATATAGGATTTAGAAAGCAGACTATTAAAAGCAGTGCAATATTATAATATAGTACTGTGGATGAGGATATGCATACATCGTGTGCGGGAATACAATATCTAATGTTGTGTTCTTTACGTTTATTTATCGTCGCCAGCGGTTGCCCATATGAGCGACACCTCCTGAAGAGATTAGTCATTTTAGATATTTGGAGGATAGTGCGATGATACAGACAGAGTCCCAATCCAGAGGCTGATATGGTTCTTTTACGTGCATTGTGTAAAACACCGACACGAGACCTCGGTTTAACGTCCCATCTGAAATACTGTTAGTTTTATTAGGGTCAGACGGGGGATCGAACCTGCGATCCATGGATTACCAATCCAGCGTGTTGACCACTGTACTACATAACGCGTAAATGACGTGAGGTTTTCGATGGTTGCCAATTCACCCAGAAATAGTCCAAATGGCGCATTATCAAAAATGATGTTTCTTTTTTACAAGTATGTATGTAAATTACTCTAGGATTGTCTCATGACTGGTTCTAACCCCCTGGGGTCAGCGATTATAATGAAGATTAAATACAGATATGCCTGCTTAATATGATGGCGATGTTGATAACTTAGATGTACTGGCGATTGTATTCAGATTGAGGAACATTGAGGTGACACACGGGGCATTCTGCAAACAGCGGCAACTTTACAACCACGCACGCGCACACATACGCACGTTCGCACGTACATAGACATATAAATGAGTTATTTATAGTAACGTAGGTAATTGTTATTTATAGCAATACGCTCTCCTTGGATAAATAAAAATAGCAATACCGGTTCTAACTAGTTTTCTATTTATAGTAACGTATGTCATTGTTATTTATAGCAATACGTTCTGATTGGATGAATATAAACAGTCTGTTCCAACTAGTTTTCTATTTATAGTAACGTAGGTCATTTATAGGATAGGTCTATACGTGTCTGGGCATGATTTCGTAACGCCAACGACTGACTGATGTAATATTCCGGAAACTATAAACACGCTCAGTCCTTTGCGACATAAGTATCGGATGCCATAGTGTAAAGATATTTAGGTACCTATACGAATTATATAATAGAGCATCGCGGCCATCAACATCTTACGATCGAAATGACGATAATAAATATAATCATTTTATCGGTATAATGAGAATGTGTAGAGGGAGGTAATTGTGTACGGACATTAGCTACGTAATTATAATTAAAGGTAGATACGGACAGAAATGGAGCGACACACCCCGAGTCGAATGGATCATTAATAAGAGAGATAGTGTTTTCCCGCCATTTTTATCCTCCATTTTTAAAATCGTAGGCGCGGAACGTATAATCGTTTAGTACGATTATCGAAACCCCCTGATAGATAGGACCTATAATAAAGCTTATATAACGAATTTATATCGGTACTTACGGTTTTTCGGGTCACTACTTCCGGTATGAGGTCGGACCATTAATTGAGTCGCGGATTCGTCATTGTCTCTTCGAGATCTTTCCGACGATACCAAACACGGCCAGTTTCCTCGAAAGTTCATTTTTCTTCAAACTTATTTACGATTAAAGGGAGATAATCAGTATTATAGATATATCGAATCATGATAGATCAAAATGAAGGGTAGCGTCGGTCTCATGACGACGATACGCGTATATTAGAACTAACGTATAGTTACGTTACTTAAGTTTAAATATTTTTTTCATTTTCATTGTCTGGACTTTAAGGATATATAAATCTTTAAACCTCTATATCTCGAAAACTACTCGCCGTATAAATAAGTGAAAGATATCGTCGGATCGGTCTCGCCGTCGAATTATACAGATTTCTACGCTCTAACGCCGAGTCGAAAAATTGATGACGTCAGATTCGTAGGCCAAGTCTTTTAGCTCCATTATAAACAGCATAGATCGTGCTCATGCGCGGCGCTACCCCTATATCTAATAATCGAATTATGGATATCCGTATAAATACTAAATAAATAGTGAAACGTCGCCCCATAATTGTTGTTGCTGTTTTTAGATTGATTTGAGTACCGCTGTAGGCCTACATGGGATGTGTTATTTGAACAAATGACAGATAGATATATAACTGAACAACTAGCGCTATACATGTTTCTAAAAATACCTGATTCGTCTGGCTAGAGCCAAAATAATCACTGATATTTCAGCAGTAGATAGATTGGGAATAAAATATTGTCCATTAATGACTCATCACAAACGGTTCTTGTCTATGAGATAGCTTAGTTGTGATAACGCAGTATCAAGCGAACGAAACATTCACTGTCGCTCTGTCTTCACCATCGTTGGGATATCTCCACGTCAATTAGGACCAATTAGCTGCGGATGACCTCATGATTAAGTTATGTACGCACTCTGGTCTTATCAGATAAACCGCTATATTGTAGCTCAGAGAAATTACATACATGTACATCTTATAATTCTGTTTCACACATAATGTGAGATATGTACGCTAAATGACCATTACATATCCATCATCAAAGCCGTTGTTTTGGAGGATAGTGCACAAGGCAGAAGATGCTCCACAGACGGACGGACGGACGGACGGGCAGGCAGGCAGGCAGACAGACAGACAGACAGACAGACAGACAGGCAGGCAGGCAGGCAGGCAGACAGACAGCGGATCTGCTACCGCTATCAAGAACTTAATATTTTATCAACGCGTGGATTATTTGATTGAACCGGGGATGTAATTAGTTTATACAAATTTATGTTAGCTCGATCGCGAAACAAGTATTTGAAATTTAACATTTCTTAATTACATTTACGGATTTCCGCGTCGATTTGTAGTAATTCGTAATTAATTACCCGTCTTACCTTTAGATTGTAACGGCTGGCATTGACAGGTGAAAGCAACCGTGATATGTAAACGTATTAATTACTTCAATTTGTTTAGAATGATGAAACAATTCGACTCGAGCTATTTAGAATTACCTGTGTCAGTTTTGTGTACATACTGCTTTCTCGATGCTTAAGCATTTCTCTCGCATTCCTAGATAAATTGTTAAGATTATTTGAGACATAAAATATTATGTTAATGATTTTCTACCTTTAGTGAGAAGTTCCTCTGTATAGTGAATAATCTTCCAAGTATTCAAAGATGTTTAGATATGACCCGCTGGGTTTTCGAGATATGTAGCACCGCGCATGTACTATCGGAGTCATTCCAATGTGTTGAGCGGATAACTAGTATGCGTCATACGAAACGATAGGATTTATTCGGAGATATACGCGTTATTTATATAACAAACCTGTATTGCCATCAGAAGGGTTTTATAATTTGAACACCGAGTATTAGACATTTATATTAATTGTTCCATCCCGCGTCTCATATTCCTTGATATACGAATATGTTGGATGGATAATATTATTTTATTACAAAATTATATTTGCTCGATCGCGAAACAAGTTCTTACAACTTATATTAATCGTTCTGGATATCTCATTCCTGATGGAATCCATCGCCCTCTAAATCGTACATTACGGATTATTAATAATTTATCGCGTTTTTATGGAATTATACGTAAAGAGATAAGATATATATTATTCATTTTCGCTAAAGTACATAGGTTAAGTTTGTATATAGCGTATAATTAGGATTTCTTACGCGATAAAAACGTTGGCCGAGTTTGAATAATATAATGAACTTACCCGTTGACAGCATGGTTGAAGTTTGAGACCTAAGTCCGTTCTAATCGGTCTATATTTATAGAAGCGTTCGTAATCGTTATTTATGGTTCGGTTCGTAGTCGTTATTTATAGAAACGTACGCGCTCGCTATTTATAGAGCGGTTCGTTCCCATTGGTGTCTATTTATAGCTCTCATTGGTCGGTGCAATCGGGTATGTAGTAATAACGTACGCTTCGTTTTCTTATACACCACTTTCACTCTGTTACTGTACCGATCAGTATATCCCGGTATACCGATGTCGTAAAAGAACGTTTTTGTCAGTACAGTTCGTTTCCCGCTTTGCTTAACTTCATCCGGTTTGGTTTTTTATACAAATTTATTTTAGCTCGATCTCGAAACAAGTTCTGACAACTTATATCGTTCTCGAGACCTCGTTCCTGATGGAATCCACGAGGGAGAGAGAAGAGGGAATTCAAATGCCTTGCCTAAGAGCACGCTCGTAACGGCTCTAGCGGCGCTCGAACTCCGGACCTTTCGCGCCTGAAGCGAACGCGTATCCACTGCGCTATCGCGATTTCCTGTCATACGGAGGTGGCGATGCCTGTCCCATGATTGCGAGCTGGATTTGGTCACCATCAGGGGGAACGTAACCGGAACTCAGTACATCCGTGACGTCCTACAGCCAGTCGTTGTCCCACGACAACCATCCACTCGCTACACGACCTCAGTACATGGACGACAGCGCCAGGCCTCACATAGCACGTGCCGTAGTGGATTTCATGAGGGCCAATGCAGTGACAACTCTACCCTGGCCAGCGGTAAGCACAGATCTGAATCCATTTGTGGGCGGAGAATGTAGGTACGGAACCCCCCAGTACAGACCAGTTGGAAGCGGCTCTGCATGGTGAATGGATGTTATTGACCCGAGAACAGATCCGACGTTTGACTGGAAGCATGAGACGTAGGGTGGTGAGTGTCATCCGGGTACGTGGCGGGGCCACCAGGTACTGATTATTCTTACTGAAGACGTACTCTAGTGTCTTCGAAGAACATTTTTATGTGACAATGTTAACGCTCTGGATATGTAATGGTCATTTAGCGTACATATGTCGCATTATATGTGAAACGGAATTATAAGATGTACATTATCTGATAAGCCCAGACATAACTTAATCGTGAGGTCATCCAAAATGGACGCCGCGTAGAGACGCTGTTACTAGATCGTCCGAGATGGACGCCGCGTAGAGACGCTGTTACTAGATCGTCCGAGATGGACACCGAAAGTCGTACACAGAGCTCGGTAGTTGCGCGATACGTCATCAATAGGCTCTATACTAAAAATAAACGCGCACGCCCGTGACCTACTTTATATTACCTTATATGCAAATGAGTTACTATAAAGCGTATTCAAAATGGCGCCCGTTTGTTTACATCCAAAGAGACGGGTTTACTACTTACGGGGGTGATACGTTACTCTGGGCCAATCGCTAAGTTGTTATCGGCAATGATAAATACGGGGCATGTGCCTTCACAAATGAACAGAGATGTTATCGTTACGATGCATAAAGGCGGTCGGAAACGAAACTATGACCCAAATAACTACCGTGCAATATCTTTAACACCCGCAATCCTAAAACTATTCGAGAGTATTCTACTACTACGATCATCTAAAGATATCAAAGCACACCTTAGCGCACAACAAGGTGGTTTCCAAGAACAGCTAGGCTGCACGATGACGTCATTTGCGCTTCAGGAATGTATACTCTCTGCCAGAGAACACCACAATAAAGTATATGTCTGCTATTTGGACAGCAGGCAGGCTTTCGACAGAGTTTGGCACACTGGGTTAATGTACAAACTCGTTCACTGCGGAACAGACGCTACAACATTCAGATGCTTTGTTAATCTGTACAGATACACACAGCACAGTTGTATTCGCCACCAGTCATTAAAATCGCAGTGATTTACAGTCAAACAGGAGACTACACACGGTGGAAATAGCTCCCAACTGTCAAATATTTTATACATAAATGTTCTAATTAAAGATCTAGAAGACTCAACATTTGGTGTCTGTATTTACAATGTGAATATGTGTAGTCCCACTGTTGCAGATGACATGGTGCTCATCTCATTTTCAAAATACGAATTGTATGCTTGACATCTGTTCCAAATATTCCTTAAAATGGAGATTGATTATAATCCATCCAAATGTTCCACTATTGTATACAACGAATCTAAAGTAGAATACATGTAGCAGGGGTGAGTTAAGGGGGGGCTCCTTACAATGACCCAACAACTCCATGGGTTCAGATTTATATTTATTCGTTCTCCATGTAGATGGCGTGGAGTACGACTCATACACAATCCAAACAAACAACAACACGTTCTGAAATGTACAAATATACGTATTACTAAAATTGTTATGACCTATATATATCCTGCAATAAATATAGTCATACATGCAGTAAAATAAGTAGAACGGCATAACGATATGCCCAGTGCTTGGGTTTTCTACAACATGAGTAATCAACAATCGGACTCATAATTATTACATTCGATCAACAATCTAGCTCGTAGATACGATATGTAATCAACAATCGTTAAAGTAATTATACATCTATGATATTATACATTGTTCAGTCGGACTGGTCACTTACACAAAAATATGGTTTCTGTAACACTAACACCTCACAGCTCGTCTCTACACCACTCGTCTCTACACCACATCTCGTTGTCAAACTCTCGACCAGTGCTGTGAACTGCAAGTAACGTGCATGCATAGTTACATAGGTTACGTGAGTGAATACTCTGATATATAACCGACAGCCGGGAGATATATAGGACAGTTAGTTAAAGGAAAGGGACAAACGAACCGTTCCAACATTGTAACGACTTACGAACGACAATTCACAGCAACAATACGACATTATAGCAAACTACAAGCGACAAGCTATTCTCCGACAACAATACAACCAACAACAATACCTGTATAATCCTAGTGTTGATCCTTATATAAAAAGGTATACAATCTCTGAATAGCATACAATGGCTTTACAAGTAAACCTTCTGCTACCATGTACTATCAACTGTGTCCAGAAAATGTGCGGGATCCGTTCCGGTGGATTAACACAGGTGAGCGAAATCACACTTGAATGCGTCTCAACTCGCATTAGCTATTGTTCGTATAAAAGTATAAAATCCGACCTTATTACATACATGAATACACATAGGAGCTGGAAACTTGGAAACTCGATCATTGAAGAAAGTGAAGCATATTGCCTGTTCCAGTTGCCAATACCTCATGTTACATACAAACGTGCACGAAGCAAGCACAACATTGCGTGATACACTTCTAAGCATCGCAATCAGCGGAATAAGCTCAGGAAACGTGCACCCATTAACTTTGATGAAAATATACAATACAATTGTGATACCAAAAGCTCTGTATTGTAGTGAGCTGTGGAATTACATGTCCAAAAATGATATTATTTTGCGGGATCGTGCACATATATTTTGCTTAAAATTCATACAAAACATTCCACTGTATGCAAACAATGACACCACTCTACTGGCTGTGGGTGCATTATCAATATCAGCTGAAATTGATCGTAAAAAGTTAATCATTCTAGGACAGCTATGTAGATTGCCTCGCCGGTATCTGGCCAAGACTAGTTTCGTACATAGGATGATGCTCTATAAGCATTACACTGAGAGGCAGCGTCTTGGATTCCTCCCCGATATATATAACATATTACATAAATATAATATTTAGTGTTATTTAACGTGCTACATTGAATCAGCAGATTTCCCGTCCAAATATGTCTGGAAGTCCATTGTGAAGAAGAAAATAGTTCAATGTGAGCGTGAAAATGCATACGGAAGACTTAGTGCACGTTTGTCACATGAACAGTTTGTCTGTATGTTCCCAAAATCAGGACCCTGCAATTTATGGTCAATCAGCCAAACATATCCGAAATACAAAGTATGCTGTGCTAGTGCGATGTATTCTCTCTGTAGATTGTTATCCTACAACAAAGTAGAAACTTGTTCCAAATGTGGGTCTTTGACTGACAATCTATGTCTGCATAAGATTATGTACTGTTTGCATACTGAACACATGAGTACGGATGTGGCAGTATATATAATCGTATTGTTTCTGACATTAAATAGGAAGTTGCCACAAACCCAGTTACTGGACCGTCTGGCTGGGCTCACTCATTATGATATGAGCAATACTGTTCAACACAACATAATGGTACATGTAGTAAGAGCAATACACTTTATGATGCGCTGATCACGTGTATATGCTACTTTTGTTTTTTTTTAATGTGTACGTTATGAAACATGTGCGCCTTACCTTCCTATGTTGTTGTGACAATTCTATACACGACACAACAAGGAACGTGTTACCTGTTTATATATCTTGTGTTTCGTTTCAACAATATTTATTTCAACCAGGTGGCAATTCTACACATCTGAACACCTGATACATTTCTGTTGTAAGTGGAAAAGTAATATGCTCCCGATGTTGCTTTGTATTTTGTCTAATGTCAGTTGACAACAATATTTCATCCTAAAACGATACGCTACGTAATCTCGACTCACAAGTTCTATAACCGTGTGGATATCTAGCAGATGAAGCAGTTAATCTGGCAGACGATGTATCATGTTTGCGCTATAGTTTTATTACATGTGAAACGATCATTGACTATGTCTTAGTTGACTGTGAACTAGCCCAATATCTCTATTATTGACACGGATTTAGCTTAATCCGACCATATGCTGGTTGTCGCATGTTTGGAAATGGAGTTTAGTGACAAACATGCGAGCCCTACCATCCATAAAATAGATACTAGTATTGCATGTATTAAAACAGAAAACGATCATATTAATACAGTCTGAACTGCAGTCTATATTTGTTAGTGCTACGAATTGTATTGATGATATGTCTCCTAATGAAGTTACTGTTTGTTCATGTTAGTCGTTTTAACGCTCATGCAATATTGGACGTCTGGCATTAAGGAATCCCATTCAGAGAGCAGTATGGCTTTCGGGAAGGGCGTAGGTGTTGATTTTTTGATTTTTTTATTTAACCATATTTTATTTCAAATCAATAGTACATATGACATACACGTAAAGATTCAATACATAGCATGAACATACAAATGGTTTGGGCCACAAATTTAGCAACATTAGACAACGGCCCGCATCAGAGACAACGGCCCGCACCACAGTGGGTTTAAGTACGTGTACTACTGCTGCCATTAACCTATTGGAAACAATACATTGTAATCTTAAAATGAACTCACACGTATATGCAGTCATCTTAGATATAAATGGCGCCTTTGACTACGTGTGTCATGTAGGTATATTCTATGAACTTGGTTCATTAGGGATTATACTTTTTTCTATTAACAGTACCACTTCGAGGTAGTGAATCTCGAAAGATGTGTACGTCGTCAAGGTGGAGTACTTACTACGTTCTTATATATGTGTATTATTAATGATCTAATAGTTCAGCTCGAATGATCACATGTCGGAGCCAATGTCTTCAAGTTTTCATCAAGCAATCCAACTATTGGTGATGATTTATGGCATGACTAAATACAACTTAACCGTATTACCGCCATAACTGTCTGTATATCGTTTAAGACTATTCCAAACTATTGCGAATGCAACTCAATACAACAATTTCCATTATCAAAGCGTTTTATTTGGAGACGAATACATAAAATCTGATACTAGATAGATTTGACCACCTGTGTATTGTACATGGGATTTAGCTAACATATAGCATTCGTACAGCCGAACAATAACACAAGGCTGATTCTATGAGGAGGAAATAAAGGTTTCACTGAATTTGACTAGATCGGGGTTTTTTAGTTTCTTCATAGTTCTATTTGTAATTATTTATACACGGTTTATAAGTAACGGTTTAAGTTTGTCTGTTGACTGTTATTGTAGCATGGACATACACATACAAAGTGATATTAATCTTCTATATCAATGATATTGTGGTAATACCAGCATAATTTCTAGGTATTATATTGTCCACAAAGAGCCCAGTTTGTGCGATAAGGAGTCGGCAGATAGTCATGATCTAGATATCTGTATATTAACTTAAGCTTATTCAATAAAGTTAAATGTGCGGAACATAATTGGTAGGAAAACATGAATTCGTGCAAATACGAAGAAGAGATTGATATATACATTTGGTAAACTACATATTATTAAAACAGTGTTAATCCCAAAGTTAGCACAGTCAATCCATTGCTTAGTAGTACATAAAACATAATTCAGGAAATAAATAAATGAATATTTAAATTTTAATGGAGTGAAAAAGGGGAAACATTAATAGAACCACGTGTATTGGTATCAAGGAAGAATGTGGAATTGAGATGTTCGAAATAGAATCTTATATACGGCCAGTGAATGGATAACACACGTATTAAACAACTGCCCAGCCAAATGGAAATAATTACCAGCACATGATTACCAAATGTATTGAAACAACTTCCTGATAGTTTACATGAACAACGATAGTACCAAGAACATTAGCACAGATCATTTACCTGAGTTTTATAAACAAATCTCTTTTGGCAGTCTGGATTGTAATGAATAACAAATGAGATAGAAAACTGAACACATTTGACCAAATAAGACAAGACATAATATGCGGTGCCTCATTTATAAAATGCAGTGGACATATTTTAGTCTACCATCATTGATAAGGTCAAGTCTAATATTTAACAACTTTTATAACGAGATTGTGCATACTGATGGCCACCTGTGTGAAATACTGATTAGAAACTAAAGAATATCAAGAAATGGACAACCGAATATTATCAAATAGTAAAGGCAGTTCCCAAAGAATGAAAACCTAAAACTCACGTATGAACTTAGTAGTACGCATAGACGGAACTGCAATTAAACATTATAGAAACAATGACTTAATAACACTAATATAACAAAATTATTTACACATACATTGTTGCTAAGAAGTTCATGAAACCGTATATACACAAATGATGCACACATTTCAAGACAACATAATCAAATAATTAAAATATAGACTTGTTAACATGACATTCCCTTGTAAATAAATACAATTAAAATGGAAAATGTCTAACACACCAAATTGCCAGACATGTAAGACAATTGATACATCATATATATGTCAGATTCAGATAAACTAGGGGAGGATTACCTGACCTATTTAAACAAGTGTGGTATAAATAACACAAGAGACCGTTAAAACATATTGTAATTGGTAATACAATGTCAGACATATTGTACTTACAGCACTTATTGTGTACATGTATACCTTATCTATATTAGAGTACCTGATCTATAATAGAGGACATAGAAAACGCACACTTCGGATAAGTTCGTTTTTACAAGAAAAACAATAACTATATAAATACATATTTTTAAACAATTTGAAATATTTTTAGTTGTTCAGTTTGTGTTTTGTAATAAAGGTGTGATATATCTTTGATGGAATCCTTCGTATTTCGTTTTCGTGTAATAATAATCATATAATGTAGGTGTGCGTTTTCTAAGTCGTCTGGTATATATCGTACGATCAAACCTGTGTTAGTGTCACCTCCATTAAGAAGTGGGATTAATTCTATTGATTATGTTAATAATTACCTCCATCATTGTATGCTATATATATACATGATTAATGGTCTTTTACAAAATAATTCTGTATAGGGTCTTTATACATGTGGGCTGCACTGACTATTTATATATTCATGCATGCTTGTTCAGCATCTAAAGGTTTGCCACATATGTGTTAATTACATCTGCAATGTACTCCATTGGAGTATTGGAAGGTTAACTTGTGTGTTCACGTACAATTGGGTGTTTGTACCAAAAAATATATCAGAATTGACGGCTATACCAAACATGTTTACTGGAACATGTGTAGCTTGGCATCGTCATGTGTATAATGTACATATTATTAAATAAATTAAACTGCGAAGCTTCACCAAAAGAAAATAATATAAGTAAAAACGAAATTAATTGGTAATGTCCAAGTAAATTTCATGCTAAAATTGAAGTTTAAATAATTTATAGCTGCACAAGTATTTGTGAAATTTTGAGAGAACAGTACCATTGCTGTATGAATTAGTTAATTGCGTTATTTGAAAACACTTACTCCTACAGCAACTTGTTAACACTTGCAACCCAATATGTACGCTCCAGTTTACAGTCGGAAAGCGATTGATCGTAAACGGTTTGTAGAATGTTATTATCAGTCTTAATAAATTTACATGACCATACTCCCATTTAATATGCTTTCTTCCTTGACTATGTTTTCATAAACGAACTATTGAATGAAGTAGAAAGTAAGGAATTGATGATATGGTTGTATTATTGAATAGATGCGTTAATCAACTTGTGTTACAGATTCTAAACGTGGAGGTTATCTCTGCAACGCTACCAAATGCAATAATGTTGAATTCAATGACACCTTACATACATATCCTGGTAGATGGGTGACGAAATCATCCATGAAGCAACAGCCAACAGTACCTCCGTTTAGGCGCCCACTGTAATTAACACCTAACTGTAGTATTTAAAGAAACGGTTTGCATCCATATTACTTGTTACAGACGGATCTGTAGTCCAGTGGTTAACACATTGAACTTGTAATCCAGGGATCGGCCCATAAAGGTCTAAATAGTCTGCTGTTTCTATGCCGATAATTCGATCGGTTTCAGTGCATTCAATTTGACTAATGTTCTCATATAACAAGGGAATATACAGAAAGGAAACATCCCTATTTACCATGCGCTGTTTAAACTTTATTTATTTTACAACGATTGCGAAGAAAATTCTAACAACTTATATTAATCACTCTCGTTGGCGTGGATGAAAGCGTATATGTGGTCATTCGTGTGGGAGGAAACCGGAGTACCCTGAGAAATCCGATCTGGCGACCACCATACCATCTCACATACTTCCCGGTCCGAGGAACGAACCCGGGTTACATTGGTGAGAAGCCGGCACCCTAGCTAACCACTGCGCTATTCGGACAGCAGAAACACGCTGTTATTGATTACACATCGACTGATGAATCTTCTACGGACATAGAACGATAACATGTATCAATGATATTTAAAAATTATTTAGAGTACGACATAAATGTATGCTCTATTATGACAGCAATGTCAATATTATAAAAGTTTAGTTTTAATTTTGTGACAGGTAATACTAGGTACATATATTCCAACAATATAATGAAATCATTGCAAATTCACAATAGGTAATATTTAGCTGACATTGTGCATGCAGTTCCTAAATCATTATTATCTCTATCACTGCATTATGAGGCTACACTATTAGTAATTAAGTAACCTGCAGATGACTAATACGGTATGCTAGATGTAGAGTACATTGCACTTGTATTCCCGGGTGTAGATGTAGTGGAAATACAACATATGACGTGAACATGTGAGCTAAAACATGTAATTTACGTTACTACTGCTTTTATTTATGTTTGTGATGATTTGTATCAGTATTATTCCCAAGAGAATAAACGCTTTGAGTACATCATAGAAATAAAATGAAGCAATCACTATTTTATTTAAGCATATCATTGTTAGTTGCATGTGAAATGAATACCCACGATTCATTAATAATGTTACTTAATGTATGCTTTATTTGTAATTTATGTTGCAAACATAAACAGAAAAGCATAACGGCACATTTTATGTATGATTATATTTGAAATAATACTATTCAGTCAATTGAGTTCTTCATGTATGAATTGTGCAAGTTACACGTCACACTGAACCATTCTAATCACTATGCCAACATAAGGACTGATGACTATGAGATAATGTAGTCATATTATTAGACTTCAGACAGGATGTCAATCATATTTGTCAGTTCTATGTCGTCGTCGCATCATTCATTTCAAGGTCTGCATCAGTTTCACTGTCTACAGATGAACATCTGCTAATTATTGAGGTACAACGTCACTAATGGCTCAGCTAATGTCAATATAGCCAGCTTCATTTGCTTTCCAACCATTCGGCTGTACATTTGGCAAAGCTGGTAATTAACATGGTGTATGTGCATTTCTGACGCACGCCCTGCATGTTGTCGCGAGTACATGTCAATACCAGTTGGTGAAATGTCTCCATGTAGCTGGATCTTTTTGAAATGATGACGAACCTAGGCTTATTAATATTGGTATATGGTCCGTAACCATACATGGCATACAAATTGCCCCATCGAAACATTGGAGCATTCCTGGTTATCACATAGCATTGCAAATGTATAACTGTACGCAGGGTTCTTTTCTACATTCAGTCAAACCTATCTGAAGTAACTTGCCAAGGGAATCACAGAAAGTGCCTATTTGTGCATATCTGATATTTGTAAAATGGATACTTAATACAGGTTGGCTGCGTAATGGAGGTAACCACTAACACGGTTTGACTAATTCTACCTCTACTCACATATGCAGTTGACGTGTCACAGTCTGTAAAACAATGCACTGCAGGTCATACTGACGACGTACGCTTGTGACGAACAAAGTAACGCATTCAATATCGTTCATGCATCTAGTTAATATTACCTGCACATCTATGTGTGGTGATCTCACAACGCAACTGTCTTGTTGGTTGCTTGTTCAGAGTTTCGAACATGTACACAATGGAGTAGTTCTCCTGGGACGTGAACAAGGGCTCCTCAGGGATTGCTATTGTCGGAGTTCCATCTTCAGCCATGAGGGGAAAACACTTGTCTCCAAGTGTATAATATATATCACGCCCTTGGAATATATCAGCATACTTATCAGACATAAATTGGTCGACTGGGAGACTGAGCAACTGTGTCTTGTTAGTGTCATTCGACTCAAATCATCCCCAGTCCTTCAGAGTCTTAGTCGTACTGCGCCTTTGTCGATCAAATGATATGATTGAATTAGATGAATATGTGTATGCTATGAAGTCCACACAACCACGTGTTGGTACATATAACTTCTGCAAGGTCTTCAAAGGTGGGAGGAACTGTGGAGAACATCATTTAGCACACTATTATCTTTTGGCTCAATGTCTGATATGAGCTAATGGATTAGCTTTGCTTTGTCTTTTAATAGGCATCCGATCTGCTGTGGCAATATACCAAGAGACTGTGTATATTGGTAAGGAAACGGTAAGTTCCAGGTGCGTGCCATGTATGAACAACAGCAAGTATTATCATTGCACATTGCCTCTTCTCTCTCTATCGTCGCGATGGATTACTTCAGGAATGAGGTCTCGAGAGTGATTAATATAGGTTGTAAGAACTTGTTTCACAATCGAGCTAAAATAAATTTGTATAAACTACAATAATTGTGGACGTGAGTTTTTATGATTTTGTAGACAGTGTGACAAGATACCTAACAATCCTCATAACTACATTTGATGCATATTACGTCTTAATGGTGCAATTTGTGGAAGCTATTTTTATATTCAGAGTAATACTATCTACTAATCTATTATTGCTTACATCATATGTATCGCCCTTTTCATGTAAAACATAATTGTAATATATCCAGTTCACTATCCTCTGACAACTTATCTTCCCCATATGCCTTATTTCTATTTAATGTTTTAATTGCGCTGCAAATTTCACTATATGAAATTATTTCATCTAATTCTTCGATATTGTCGAGCTTTCTGCATCATTATTTACATTATTATCAACATTAATTTAGAAACCATATCTTCAAAATACATTTTAAAATCACCCAAAGGTATATTACAACTGTTTAGTGTATTAATACTTGTAAAATACCTCCACAATCTCGAGGTTTACATTTTTAAGGATTTCAAAATCTCTCGTTTGTTTAAATTTGAATGTTCTGCTTTTATGTTTTATACGCTGTTTGTATACATTTTATATAGTGGCATAGCTCTACTCTAGCAGCATCAAAATGTTTGATTAAATTGCAATAATGCGTCCTTATATAGACGTTTTGTTTGTCTGCACTCTAAATCGAAGCATTTATTACTATCAGTTATATTTGATCGCATAAATGAACTGTTTTTACATAGTAGCATATTTTACAACATTGTAATCAAATAGTACTTGTAAACGAATTGATAATGCTGTTAACGACTGTCGCGTCGCTTCCCTCGGTGCCAACTATAGCTTCGAAGTTAATCAAATGTTCGATCAGTGCTGCTCTAATCGTTTCTTTGTCTTCAATATTGCACTTAGCATACTCCACATTTCAAGGGTTTTCACAATGTTCAATATTGCAATGACATTATTGATAGTAATTTATCTATTCTGAAATGCAAAGTGGTGAATGTTTTATTTTGTTCATAAAATCGAGTGCTCATCAATGCCTGCTGTGCATGGTTCAGAGTCGCACATGGGACACACTGAAGTACTCATCTCAATACACACTCGCGTTTATTCTCAACATTACGGTTATCAGTATATAGTTTACCTGATAATCCAACACATTATATAATTATAGTTTTCTAAGAGCCCCAGAATACAAATGGTGTTAAATGCCTTCTGTGATGGCCAGATATATATACCCTACTACTATTTTCTAGTTGGAAACGAACACAATACAATAGAAACTATGAGGGAACGAACTTGTTTCTTATATAAATACTGCTACACTGAAGAACACCCTGCCGTAGCTCAGTTGCAATGTTCTAATAAACCGAGGACAACGTTCCTAAGCATATTATAGATAACTGTCGATCGTGTAACCGGCCTATGATTACAAGTGTCGCCTCTGCTGTTTCCATAGATGCTCATTATGTATATTATATTCAAGCTTCAGGTGCGAAGTTCCAGCCCTGCTGGAGCTGTTAGGATTGTGCCCTTAGGCAAGGCATTTAAATTCCACATGCCTCTTCTCTCTCCTTCATGGCTATGGATTCCATCAGGAGTGAGGTCTCGAGAGTGATTAATATAAGTTGAAAGAACTTTAAGGATATTTAGTGAGTTGAAATTTTGAATATGTGTATTCAAAATGGAAGAACCTGAATAAAATTAAATATTACGAATACGTCCAACTTAGTACTTCCAACTTATTACTTCTAACTTCATCTTAGTACTTCCAACTTAGTACTTCCAACTTCAACTTAGTACTTCCAACTTAGTACTTCCAACTTAGTACTTCCAACTTCAACTTAGTACTTCCAACTTAGTACTTCCAATTTAGTACTTCCAACTTAGTACTTCCAAATTAGTACGTCCAACTTCAACTTAGTACTTCCAACTTAGTACTTCCAATTTAGTACTTCCAACTTCAACTTAGTACTTCCAACTTAGTACTTCCAAATGAGTACTTCCAAACTAGGTTTAGGCTTATATAGTTAAGTAAAAGAGGATCTAAAATATCAGATATAAATGTAAATGGTGTTTTAGGTATTCAGGAGCATTTCCACATAGTGATCATTATTATTACAATAGTAGCGATATAGCTAGTGTCTTAGTCTGTACTTCTGCATCTTAATTTGAATCATTAATTACTTGCAGGTATTTAAATTAGTGCTAAAAGATATAAATGTCATATGTTTATCAAGAGTCAATTGTATTACCCATAGTATCTAATAACTCATTAATGAGTGGTTTTGTATTATATTTGATAGTGTATAATAGTCCAATTAGCGCAGTGGTTCGTGCTCGCTTCTCACCAAATGCAACCGGGGTTCGATCCTCGGACCGGGAAGAATGTGAGGTGGTACGGTGGTCGCCAGATCGAACAGGTGGGTGTTCGTCTGGTACTCCGGTTTCCTCCCACACGAATGACCACATTTACGCGTTCATTCGCGCAAACGAGAGTGATTAATATAAGTTGTTAAAACTTGCTCAATCGTTGTAAAATAAGTTTAAAAGTTATGTTGCATCATTTAGTGTACATACATGATCTTTCTGTCTCTCTGTATGTATGAATGTCATATGACCATATACATTTGAATAGCTTTTTGATAAATAACTTAAGCTCTGCAAAATGGGAAGGGTTGTTAATAATGTTGTTATAACTTGTAGCCCGACCCATTTGCTTTTTTTACATTTAATCGTTAACTAGTGCAGTGTACTAATTTGTGTTATATCAGTATTACATAGATTTGTTGTTGTTGCATGCATGTATAAATGTAACTAGAAGATAAAAGCAATACAATATTATTAAATTCAGCTCTGCAAAAATATCGGAAGAGGGTGTTAATAATTCTACATTTAAAAATATTGTGTGCAACTTTCTTTTGAAATAATACCAGTTTATCTTCAATAGATGGCGTATATTTGGCGTATATGATGTCATACCATACTGAAATAGTTCAAAATGAGGGTGTACATATGTATTTTAAAATAGTCAAATATTCTTTGTGAATAAATAACCCTTAATCCGGGACAAAATGTACAGATATGTATTGCACTGCTTGATAACATTATTCATTTGTTTGTCCCTTGATAAAGTGTTGGTGACACCTGATGCTATCAACAGAATTGGCACTAATATAGAACATTGGAATAACATATCAGTTATGTATGTGTATATTTCTGGACGACTGGTACAACTCTATCTGCACACATTTGGCAGTAGATCAATCATCGTGACAAGTTTCTTGTCCTAATGAACCAATGTAATAACCGCTAATGGCTGGTAAATTGTCATCAGATCAAGGGAAACGAGTGTACGCATCACAGGGTCTCCTGAGCTCAACACAAAGATGAACAACCAGTCTTATGCTGTGTGTGCATATCCATCATGATTTTCTTTCAGCTTTGAACGCTATAAAATAATATAAATAGAAAATGTCCGACAATAATTACAAATAGATTCGCTAGTTCCCTATTCATTAGTATAATGATGGCCTTATGGAAGATTGATTTTGTCAGATGAATGTCGTTATTAAATAGATGCGTTATTATTATTAAAGACGAATAAGGACGCAAACTATAATCCATTGCGTTCAAGCGTATTCTAGTAGCCACGTTTCATTCATGGAGTCGCCACAAACAAACCAAGGCAGGATTTGGTATTCGGGAAGGATACGTTGAATATTGTATCTGGGACATTCTCTCGCAGAAAACGATTTAGGGGGTCATTGCGTTTAGTGCATTAATATGCATTTTCAGTGGGTTTCGTTTGTGCCAGATAACAGTGCAATCGATATTCATATGCAGGTGCAAATGTTTTTTACATTGTCAATAACGAATGGTGCGAGCGGGAAATATTGCAAACATCTAACAGAGAGTACATAGTAACCCGTCATAAGCTTCTGACACATGATATCCTAGTGCCGTACCCCAGCTCAAAGTACAACAATTTAAATAATACAACAAATAGGTGATATATAGTTACGGATGTTTTGCACTGGTAGTTTGATGTCAGCAATTAATGTCAATAGCAAGCAGTATCACATTAAATATATGTAATTTAAAATTGTCAATGTATTCTCTGAACCGTTGTATGTGTTTTACGTGTATTTATCGTCGCTACCGGTTGCCCATATGAGCGATGCCTCCTGAAGAGATTAGTCATTTAGATTTTTGGATTATAGTGCAATGATACAGACAGAGACCCATTCCAGAGTCTCCTCTGGTTCTATTACGTGCACGGTGTACATCACCGACACGAGACCTCGGTTTAAAGTCCCATCTGAACGACTGTTCATTTTGTTAGGATCACACGGGGGATCGAACCTGCGATCCCTGGATTACCAGTCTAGTGTGTTACCACTGGACTACAGATCCGTCTGTCATTCTCTGAACAGTTGGGCGAAATCAATTTATATTACATAATAGTTAATATGGTACTGCTTGTGATTGACTTTAATTGGTCATACAAAATACCCGTTCAAACATTCTTATAAATACAGTTGCAAATACTGAAACCAAACAAACACCTTTAATTCAATGTGCGCACATATTTCACTCTAAGAGTGTTCTTTGCTGTTGGAATACATTAGTAAAATAAATTTTTTAAGTTGGATCCAAATTGTGAAGAATATTTCAATTTGGATAAAATAAGTATGTAACTATACTATTCAATTGTACCGGGTTCATTTCCGGGTATGTAGTGACTCCGTTACTAGTTCCGGTCTGCAGTCCCACTTATCCACGCTATTCAATTATTCCGAGCATGTTGCGACACTGTTACAAGTTCCTGTATGCAGTATCCACGTGTGCTCAATGCCCTCGGTAATCTGTCGTCGCCCATGACGGGAGTATTTGGTAAGCATCCCTCGACTGCTGCCCTCCTCATTGGCTGTATCTACCTGGCTGACATGTCAACCTCCCAAGGTTGTGTGCGGCGACAATATACGTATGCCAGATTAAATAATAGTACATGTTATACTGTATGAGCAGACCATTGACTACCTAAGTATATTCCACAACTTGTATTCTCATTACATACATTCGATTGACTTTCAAGTGTATTTCACCAGTTGTAGTACCAGTTCATACCTCTGTGTGACATTGCAATCTCAATGATATAAATGTATCTTTGAGGAGTGTGACCATTATCAAATATGTTGCTGTGTCACAGAAGTTCTAATATACAGTATTATATATGTAGTAATATATACAATGTAAGCGGTAACATGCACCGTACGTATGCCATTCCTGTTAGTGGACAGTTATATTAACCCATTACCGGACGGATGTCTTATAATATATCAGACGGATATCGTATCCTATGACAGACGGATATCGTATCCTATGACAGACGGATACCGTATCCTATGACAGACGGATACCGTATCCTATGACAGACGGATACCGTATCCTATGACAGACGGATGCCGTATCACATGGTGACAATTATATCGTATACATCCATGAGAAACATAAGTCAATGACGTAATAAAGTGATTACATCTATGTAAGAACATTGTAACATAAAGTAGACACCTCATTCATTCAAAAGTAACTTGCTTCGCAATCCACAGAAAGTAACCCGGTATAACTAAATAGCCACTTCAATTATTTAACATGACAGTAACCTAGTTCATACTTGAACATGGCGAAACTTGATGCAAACACCAGTTAAATTCAGTGTACCTGGTCAATAATGTCTATGACCAGTTATAAACCTAATGACAAAATCGTCTGTAGAATTATTAAAACACCTGAGAATTAGTCAAAATGAGGCCCTGACAATTTAAGTAAACGTATATTATTGATTGTAAAGAAAATTGATAGTTATGAGTATTCAAACTACATAATCCAGATCAGCCCAGGGACATATATTACATGTTATGTAGGTGCCTCATCAGCCGTAGCGTAATCACTGAGACTGATAATTTGTATACATGTATATAATATATGTGTATGGGCCGGAGGCCTTGAATTACGAATAATCTGTTAAACTGATCAGGATCTATGTTGTTTGTAAGGTCGGAGTTTCGTCACTTTCATATTCTGTTCTGTCACTTTCATGTATCATCTGGTTTAAAAAGGCCGCCAGATTAAGTGTGAAAATAATGCCTGTTTATACCTTGCCCAAATGTTGGATTTGAACTGGAGCGTACAACAGAGTCTTGTATTATTCTTGACTTGCACTGTCTCATTCCATTGACATATTGCCAAATTTGAGCGTATTGTGTAGTGAAGAGCAGAGAAGGTTCCGATACGTTTGTCATGGAAAACATTCAAGCTGTTGTTGAATGATTCCACGCTACTAGTGTCCATGTGGTAGATATAATTTTGCGCTTCCTTATAAACATAGCATTTTCTAACACATGACAGCAACAGTTCTACAGCAACAGGACTTGTAAGTATTTGACGGCTGGGGATATAGTTGGGATCTATTTTACACCGAGACTCGGGTGAACAGTCTGTGTGGTCATTTTGGTAATGTTTGACAATACATTCCATTTTTGTTCGAAGTATGGATTGGTCACCATTGCAATTACGCATAGCATATTGCATATGTGTTTTGACCGGCCCAACTTTGTCGGAAAGTTGAATGGACCAGGTTTTGCCCTCTCGGCATTTTGCACCACTTGATATCTGTTTCAGTTGCTTTTCAAGGGATACGGATGCATGCCATGTGTCATATTGATTTACTGTACGTTGCTGATTTTCTCTGATATATTTGCTAACACTTGTATTACGATCGTGACCATGGCGTCGAACATTAATTTGTTTTGTTTCAAGGTGGGCATATATTCTTTTTGTGCCCAGAAGCTCATGTCGCTGTGCACATGGGTCATCAGCACAACTGACTATTTCGTGATGTATTACTTGTTTAGTATTATACCCAAGACAGGCAACGTCAGTGAACTTGGAGTTTCGCCGAGTACTGTGCCGTGCATCTGTTACCAAGTCTATTGAGTTATCAGGCCCGTTTAACTGAAGCTCTTCGGTTAGAGCAATATCACAGGATGACCGTCTTTTGCTGAGTGTCCACTGTGCTTGTGTTCCCCTTGCATAATAAATGAACAGAACAAACAACTTTGGTGGCCTGCTAATAATCGTCCACCGCATAATCTAAATTCACATGAGAGAAAGCTTCTATACAGGAGGTTTTGGGCAATGCTATATAATTGTGGCGCATGGAAAGATGTCAGATATATAGAGAGAAAAGTAGCGGCTAGAAGAGGAGACTGTACTTGGCATAAGAGGGAACTGATGCCTGAATGTGTGGTACAGCAATGCAGGAACTGGCTGCCTAACCCGCGCAACCAGCCTTAGTTGGGCCATAAGTGGAGTTGAATTGTTTATACCAGTTGTAAGTACTATAAAAATACAGAACTTCAATTTCAGCAATTTATAACCTCTGATATGTACGTGGGTCATAATAGATATAAGTGGTGCTCATGTATTAGATGTATACCATGCAGGGCCTCGCATGTGGCAAATACGATGTGCGTCGACCGTCAGATTTGTACCGCTATTCCTCGTGTGTTTAGTGCGTCGACCGTCAGATTTGTACCGCTATTCCTCATGTGTTTAAGGTCAAATATAGGTCAACCTGCAGGCCTTTAAACTCGCTATAAACGTCATGTGACATAACGTGGCTCCAAGTGGCCTCTCTTCTATATCAGGATTATTGTCCGTAATCGTGTAACTTTCTATGTCGGTTGGATGTTTTTTATCAGTGTGTTCACATTCCACACGAATATATTCACGTAAACCACGTACATGAACATTAGATCAGCTGATTATTTAGTGTCTATTAGTGTGGCCCTGGTATGTGGTTTTGTGGCAATCATTTGCTCACAAGTCGAATAAACTATTTTATTCCTGGCTGATATGAACCATGAAACGTTTCAAAATGTCCCATTATTATATACATGAGGTTTGGCGTAAATTATATTACCATAGTGTTTATATACAATTAAACTTTACATGATAAACTTAAAACGTGTATTTTTCACTATGTGTTTACACAACCATCGTTCTATAAAATGGGGAATTGAGGCCCCGACTTAGGGTTTCAAAGACTATGGCAGTTAATTCAAGAATCATTTTGTAAAAGTTTCATACGTTTTGGGATGATGTGCTCGTGATCTGCCCCCTCACAGCAATTATAAACATTATCAAATAGCATTACATATAGCAAATACATTGCGATATATAACAACCACACTAGATGATAGCGTTATATCGTAAGCTATCGAGGAGGCGGAGTGTGGAACAAAATATTACACATTGAATTGATAGTTACTGGGTACGTCTGGTAGTTTGAAGAACGCCTTTCGTTTGCTCTTAAAACTATTCCAATACGGGGAATTCCTGATATTTAAATCAAGATAATTTATGACGAAACAGACGCTGGAATGAATGATTGTGAATATAACACTATTATGTGCATGTCGCCCGGTATATGCGGACGTACTGCCTGGAATGTAATACCAGTTAATGGGCAGTAACAAGTTGCAGGGTTGTCAAAATTGTCCAGAAAAACCGTATAGTGAGGTATTCGCCAGAAAACGGAATTAATGTAACCTCATTTAAACCGTTGCGGAGAACTACGTTGTCAAGCATAGCAAAATGATCCCGAAGTTTGGAATTCACTATTTGAAAATCGCAGCCACAGTTGGTATTTATCCAGCATTGCAGGCTAGGTAGACAGCAGAATCGCCCAAATGCTCCAGCTGACACACCATGCAAGCGAAATATGTGTTTGCCATTCTTAGACCACTTTCTAGTTGAAATAGAAACACGACTGCTGCAGTCTGGGGAATGGTTGAACAATACATACTACCAAGTCAAATGTGAAATATGACCGACGACATGCTTATACATTCCAGCTGCAGATGCCGATACATGTGCACGAGAAGCACTACGGTGGAGAGTACCGTGCGAACTGGATGGTCCCATGGATAACTGAGGTAAATTATTCTCATATGCATGTAAACTGGTTAAATAGAATATATTAACAATTTAATCACGACAAAAGTAATCATTAATCTTGTTTTAATCATTTTGGTTACACGTTGATCTTGTATAGCCACTGGGGTACATGCTGTAACCTGGTTGTCACTGGGGTACATGCTGTAACCTGGTTGTCACTGGGTACATGCTGTAACCTGGTTGTCACTGGGGTACTTGCTGTAACCTGGGTTAATTTGTTTTGTTATTCTCCCAGTATATAGTATTCACATTGATCTTGTGTTGTCACTGGGGTACATGCTGTAACCTGGTTGTCACTGGGGTACATGCTGTAACCTGATTGGCACTGGGGTACATGCTGTAACCTGGGTTAATTTGTTTTGATATTCTCCCAGTATATATCATTCACATTGATATTTGTATATATTTCATTGTGATTGTGATGGCAAGCTACGCGTTAATGTCGATCAGTTGAATACATGTGCACCCACTTGCAAGCATGCTGACAGTTGTCGGACTGCGGCTGAATTACAAATTGTAAATTTAAAAAAATCAATATATCGACTTATATCAATTCGTTACAGAAGTTTCTAAATTTGGCTTTGTTACAGAAGTTTCTAAATTTGGCTTTGCTACAGAAGTTTCTAAATTTGGCTTTGTTACAGAAGTTTCTAAATTTGGCTTTGAAAAAAAAACAAAAACGATCATTAAATTACGGAGATTATGGAGATTATGGTACATGATTTACTACGGAGATTATGGTACATGATTTACTACGGAGATTATGGTACATGATTTACTATGGAGATTATGGTACATGATTTACTACGGAGATTATGGTACATGATTTACTATGGAGATTATGGTACATGATTTACTATGGAGATTATGGTACATGATTTACTACGGAGATTATGGTACATGATTTACTATGGAGATTATGGTACATGATTTACTATGGAGATTATGGTACATGATTTACTATGGAGATTATGGTACATGATTTACTTACAAATATCAATGACTAGTATGAGATATAATAACTTTTGCTGAAATAGACACAATCTATATTTCCCTTCCATATATTTCCTTGCAACCATACTAGCCAGCACACATGCGAACATGTACCCAAACATCACAACCTGTTTGAATGCCCGTATCAACAACAACCACTGAGAGTTCGTTTAGTACGATGAGACGATTGAAGACGTTTCTATGGACATCAAGAACAAAATAGCGACTGTCAGTCTTGGGACTTCTCAACATCCACCGTGAAAGAGAATTTAGTGCAGACACTGCGGTAAATGAGTTTTATTAGGAGAAAGGATAGACGACTAGCTCTAATTGTCCATGTGTAAATTGCCTGGTACTAGATGTGTAGTGAAACACTATTTGGGATATTATACTATAAACACGCATCATTAAGGGCATTACACTGGTACAGGAACATGATGTAAGCCATTGATGTACAGTACATTTGCAAATTAGAGGTTAACAATAATGAAATATCACTAAAAGCAACAATTCAACCGTTAACGCTGCATTCTGAGGCAATATTTCCGAATATTATATTCTATATCAAATTGGTGTCATTTGGAATGATAAGAAATATATATATATATATTGCAATATAATGTGTTGCTATTTGATATGAGAACGAGAAATAATTACATTTAAAAATTGTGTGCATACTCCTTCTAAAACATAGATTATGACCATCCTTGGGGAATAAGAATTTTTGTTTTTCGCATAAAAGATTATTGACCAATTACTTGTGACTACCCTCGCGGAAATAGCACCGGCTAGCTGTTTCGGTAATCTTAGGAGAATTTCAATTCAATTTTCCACCGTTCATAGAATAATATTTGACCCAGCTATACTGTCTGCAAATATATGTACCAACCGTAGGCGATTCTTAACTATGTCGTTAACGTATATTTAAAAACAATAAAGGCATACGCACAGAGCCTTACGGTACCCATGGGCTATGAACACTCCTAGCCACCAAAACTGTGTTGATGTCTTTAGGAAAGGTAATCTGATATGCGCGTAAATAAAGAACATTAGATGGAACATGTATTCCAGTCCTAAGAGTATGATAATGATGTGTGATGTTGCTGGGCTTGCATTATGTACCTTTCTTAAATAACTCTATATATGTAGCAACAGCCGCTGCTCTCGGGTAGTGGTTTCGTGTTTATGGACCGAGTTGCTTCAGATCACATGCTTGGTGAGCATCTTGGACACGGAGTGAGTACAGGTGAGATTGTACACGGCGGAAAGAGTAAATGTGTGCATGAATACAGTATAGGTGATATTGTACACCTCTGCGTGTGTCGATTTCCTTGATGTGAGGAAGCTGTCTAGCTGGCTAGCGGAAGGTCTGTGGTTCTGCATGGTTGCCAAACTGAGAACTGTCCAGAAGAGCAAACAGTATGTTCCTCGGTCAAACTATGTTGTATTACCATGCTAAATAATGAGTACGTGTATGGTATAAAATGGACAATGATACAACATTACATGGACACCACGTTACTTGGACATGGTTATAACATTACTCGGACATCGATACAACATTACTCGGACATGGATACAACATTACTAGGACATGGATACAACATTAATAGGACATGGATACAACATTAATAGGACATGGATACAACATTACTCGGACATGGATACAACATTACTCGGACATGGATACAACATTAATAGGACATGGATACAACATTACTAGGACATGGATACAACATTACATGGACACCACGTTACTTGGACATGGTTATAACATTACTCGGACATTGATACAACATTACTCGGACATGGATACAACATTACTAGGACATGGATACAACATTAATAGGACATGGATACAACATTACTCGGACATGGATACAACATTACTCGGACATGGATACAACATTACTCGGACATGGATACAACATTACTTGGACATGGATACAACATTACTAGGACATGGATACAACATTACTCGGACATGGATACAACATTACTCGGACATGGATACAACTCGGACATGGATACAACATTACTTGGACATGGATACAACATCACTTGGACACGGATACAACATCACTTGGACACGGATACAACGTTACTTGGAGACGAATACAACGTTACTTGGGCATGGATACAACATCATTCAGACACGGATACAACATTACTCAGACACGGATACAACATTACTCTGACATGGATACAACATTACTCGGACATGGATACAACATTACTCGGACATGGATACAACATTACTCAGACATGGATACAACATTACTCGGACATGTATACACAATTACTCGGACATGGATACAACATTACTCAGACATGGATATAACATTATTCGGACATGGATACAACATTACTCGGACATGGATACAACATTACTCGGACATGGATACACCATTACTCGGACATGGATACAACATTACTCGGACATGGATACAACATTATTCAGACATGGATACAACATTACTCGGACATGGATACAACACTACTTTGACATGGATACAACATTACTCGGACATGGATACAACATTACTCGGACATGGATACAACATAACTCAGACATGGATACAATATTACTCGGACATGGATACAACATAACTCAGACATGGATACAACATTACTCGGACATGTATACACAATTACTCGAACATGGATACAACATTACTCAGACATGGATACAACATTACTCGGACATGTATACACAATTACTCGGACATGGATACAACATTACTCAGACATGGATACAACATTACTCGGACATGTATACATAATTACTCGGACATGGATACAACATTACTCAGACATGGATACAACATTACTCGGACATGGATACAACATTACTCGGACATGGATACAACATCACTCGGACATGGATATAACATTACTCGGACATGGATACACCATTACTCGGACATGGATACAACATTACTCGGACTTGGATACAACATTACTCGGACATGGATACAACATTACTCTGACATGGATATAACATTACTCGGACATGGATACACCATACTCGGACATGGATACAACATTACTCGGACTTGGATACAACATCACTCGGACATGGATATAACATTACTCGGACTTGGATACAACATTACTCGGACATGGATACAACATTACTCGGACATGTATACAACATCATTCAGACACGGATACAACATTACTCAGACACGGATACAACATTACTCTGACATGGATATAACATTACTCGGACTTGGATACAACATTACTCGGACATGGATACAACATTACTCGGACATGTATACAACATCATTCAGACACGGATACAACATTACTCAGACACGGATACAACATTACTCTGACATGGATATAACATTACTCGGACTTGGATACAACATTACTCGGACATGGATACAACATTACTCGGACATGTATACAACATCATTCAGACACGGATACAACATTACTCAGACACGGATACAACATTACTCTGACATGGATATAACATTACTCGGACTTGGATACAACATTACTCGGACATGGATACAACATTACTCGGACATGTATACAACATCATTCAGACACGGATACAACATTACTCAGACACGGATACAACATTACTCTGACATTGGATATAACATTACTCGGACATGGTTATAACATTACTCGGACATGGATACAACATTACTCGGACATGGTTATAACATTACTCGGACATGGATACACCATTACTCGGACATGGATACAACATTACTGGGACATGGATACACCATTACTCGGACTTGGATACAACATTACTGGGACATGGATATAGCATTACTTTGATACACCATTATTCAGTCACATTTTTATTGGACTACAAAACAGAAGACGTTACAGTCGGACGCGGCCTTTACTATCCTTTGCATTGTTTGCAAGACAAGGCCGTCGTCACTGGGTAACCAAACGCAACACCGTCAAATACCTCATCATCTCTATATACAGCAATAGTCCTTATGACTTATATAGGGGACATGTAATATCAAACCAACATATACCACAATGTTGTAGCGTATGTCGCCGAATGTAATAGTTGGTATATGACATATATTATAATGTTTGGTCTATGTTAAATACTACAATGTTGTATCGTATGTCGCCGAATGGAATAGTTGGTATATGACAGATACTACAATGCCGTAGCGTATGTGGACGAGTGGCATGTTCCGTACGTCTTAGGGTCTATGACAGCGGGAATGTTCTGACATCTGACAGTCTCCCAAACACCACGCAAACCTGTGAACGACAAAAGTGCAGTGTCAGTAAATCAAGTAACAAGTATTGACCGTAACATTAATAACGTTGCTTGCAAACGTATTATGTTGATATAATTTCGGAGAGTATGTTTACAAGACTAAATCTAAATAGAACATTGGTAGTGCTTTAAAAACAGTACAAGTGTTTCTTCTATGTACCAGGCATGGCTTTCCCAGCACCAGAGTGCACATGTTCTTTCTATGTACCAGGCATGGCTTTCCCAGCACCAGAGTGCACATGTTCTTTCTATGTACCAGGCATGGCTTTCCCAGCACCACAGTGCACATGTTCCTTCTATGTACCAGGCATGGCTTTCCCAGCACCACAGTGCACATGTTCTTTCTATGTACCAGGCATGGCTTTCCCAGCACCACAGTGCACATGTTCCTTCTATGTACCAGGCATGGCTTTCCCAGCACCACAGTGCACATGTTCTTTCTATGTACCAGGCATGGCTTTCCCAGCACCACAGTGCACATGTTCCTTCTATGTACCAGGCATGGCTTTCCCAGCACCACAGTGCACATGTTCCTTCTATGTACCAGGCATGGCTTTCCCAGCACCACAGTGCACATGTTCCTTCTATGTACCAGGCATGGCTTTCCCAGCACCACATTGCACATGTTCCTTCTATGTACCAGGCATGGCTTTCCCAGCACCACAGTGCACATGTTCCTTCTATGTACCAGGCACGGCTTTCCCAGCACCACAGTGCACATGTTCCTTCTATGTACCAGGCATGGCTTTCCCAGCACCACAGTGCACATGTTCCTTCTATGTACCAGGCATGGCTTTCCCAGCACCACAGTACAAGTGTGTGCTATATGTATCAGGCATGGCTTTCCCAGCACCATAGTGCAAGCGTGTCTTCTATGTACCGGGCACGGCTTTCCCAGCACCATAGTGCAAGCGTGTCTTCTATGTACCTGGCACGGCTTTCCCTGCACCATAGTGCAAGTGTGTCTTCTATGTACCGGGCACGGCTTTCCCAGCATCACAGTTCAAGCGTGTCTTCTATGTACCGGGCACGGCTTTCCCAGCATCACAGTGCAAGCGTGTCTTCTATGTACCGGGCACGGCTTTCCCAGCACCACATTGCAAATATTTCTTCTACATATAATACTATTGTTTCCGTGTTAAGAATATCTGTTAATAGTTCTACATATAATAATGTTGTTCCCGTGTTAAGAATATATGTTAATATTTCTACATATAATAATGTTGTTCCCGTGTTAAGAATATATGTTAATATTTCTACATATAATAATGTTGTTCCCGTGTTAAGAATATATGTTAATATTTCTACATATAATAATGTTGTTCCCGTGTTAAGAATATATGTTAATATTTCTACATATAATAATGTTGTTTCCGTGTTAAGAATATCTACTAACATGTCTACAAATAATACTTTCATTTGCATGCATTATCTAGCCATTCCCCGAGGTTATAAAACTGTTCTCCAATCTCAAACTCGGTCACACTATTCTGATTGGTTCTGTTCAGTGTAAAACTCAAACTCAACCAATCAAATTACTTGAGCTTGAGATATGAGAATAACTTTATAACCGCCGGGCCAGTTGGTTATAGTACTCACCTTGTTTGAAGTTCTTATTGAATCCAGCATATATTAAAGGATTGAGGGCGCTGTTAGAGTAAGCAAAGCAACCTGCGAGAAACTGCATGGTGAAGTACCACTCGCCCAGCTGAAAGTCATACGTATATACTTATCATCTAATTAATCAATTAATACTGATCTACAAAGACTCGGCCTGGAAATAATAACTCACATTGGTAAATGCACTGTGATTTAAGCATTGATGAAGTTATATGGACTATTGACCTACAACTCAGAGAGCCAGACACACGTGGACACAGGTCGATAGTTAACACGAGAGCCAGACACACGTGGACACAGGTTGACAGTTAACACGAGAGCCAGACACACGTGGACACAGGTCGATAGTTAACACGAGAGCCAGACACACGTGGACACAGGTTGATAGTTAACACGAGAGTCAGACACACGTGGACACAGGTTGACAGTTAACACGAGAGCTAGACACACGTGGACACAGGTTGATAGTTAACACGAGAGTCAGACACACGTGGACACAGGTTGACAGTTAACACGAGAGCCAGACACACGTGGACACAGGTTGACAGTTAACACGAGAGCCAGACACACGTGGACACAGGTTGACAGTTAACACGAGAGCCAGACACACGTGGACACAGGTTGACAGTTAACACGAGAGCCAGACACACATGGACACAGGTTGACAGTTAACACGAGAGCCAGACACACGTGGACACAGGTCGATAGTTAACACGAGAGCCAGACACACGTGGACACAGGTCGATGGTTAACACGAGAGCCAGACACACGTGGACACAGGTCGATTGTTAACACGAGAGCCAGACACACGTGGACACAGGTTGACAGTTAACACGAGAGCCAGACACACGTGGACACAGGTTGACAATTAACACGAGAGCCAGACACACGTGGACACAGGTTGACAGTTAACACGAGAGCCAGACACACGTGGACACAGGTCGATAGTTAACACGAGAGCCAGACACACGTGGACACAGGTTGACAGTTAACACGAGAGCCAGACACACGTGGACACAGGTCGATAATTAACACGAGAGCCAGACACACGTGGACACAGGTCGATAGTTAACACGAGAGCCAGACACACGTGAACATAGGTTGACAGTTAACACGAGAGCCAGACACACGTGGACACAGGTCGATAATTAACACGAGAGCCAGACACACGTGGACACATGTCGATAGTTAACACGAGAGCCAGACACACGTGGACACAGGTCGATTGTTAACACGAGAGCCAGACACACGTGGACACAGGTTGACAGTTAACACGAGAGCCAGACACACGTGGACACAGGTCGATTGTTAACACGAGAGCCAGACACACGTGGACACAGGCTGACAGTTAACACGAGAGCCAGACAAACGTGGACACAGGTCGATAGTTAACACGAGAGCCAGACACACGTGGACACAGGTCGATTGTTAACACGAGAGCCAGACACACGTGGACACAGGTTGACAGTTAACACGAGAGCCAGACACACGTGGACACAGGTCGATTGTTAACACGAGAGCCAGACACACGTGGACACAGGGTCGACAGACACACGTGGACACAGACACACGTGGACACAGGTTGATAGTTAACACGAGAGCCAGACACACGTGGACACAGACAGTAACACGAGAGCCAGACACACGTGGATAGTTAACACGAGAGCCAGACACACGTGGACACATGGACACAGGTTGACAGTTAACACGAGAGCCAGACACACGTAGTAACACGAGAGCCAGACACACGTGGACACAGGTTGACAGTTAACACGAGAGCCAGACACACGTGGACACAGGTTGACAGTTAACACAAGAGCCAGACACACGTGGACACAGGTTGACAGTTAACACGAGAGCCAGACACACGTGGACACAGGTTGACAGTTAACACGAGAGCCAGACACACGTGGACACAGGTTGATAGTTAACACGTGAGCCAGACACACGTGGACACAGGTCGATAGTTAACACGAGAGCCAGCCACACGTGGACACAGGTCGATAGTTAACACGAGAGCCAGACACACGTGGACACATGTTGATAGTTAACACGAGAGCCAGACACACGTGGACACAGGTCGATAGTTAACACGAGAGCCAGACACACGTGGACACAGGTTGACAGTCAACACGAGAGCCAGACACACGTGGACACAGGTTGACAGTTAACACGAGAGCCAGACACACGTGGACACATGTTGACAGTTAACACGAGAGCCAGACACACGTGGACACAGGTTGACAGTTAACACGAGAGCCAGACACACGTTGACACAGGTTGACAGTTAACACGAGAGCCAGACACACGTGGACACAGGTTGACAGTTAACACGAGAGCCAGACACACGTGGACACAGGTTGACAGTTAACACGAGAGCCAGACACACGTGGACACAGGTTGACAGTTAACACGAGAGCCAGACACACGTGGACACAGGTTGACAGTTAACACGAGAGCCAGACACACGTGGACACAGGTTGACAGTTAACACGAGAGCCAGACACACGTGGACACAGGTTGACAGTTAACACGAGAGCCAGACACACGTGGACACAGGTCGATTGTTAACACGAGAGCCAGACACACGTGGACACAGGTTGACAGTTAACACGAGAGCCAGACACACGTGGACACAGGTCGATAGTTAACACGAGAGCCAGACACACGTGGACACAGGTTGACAGTTAACACGAGAGCCAGACACACGTGGACACAGGTCGATAGTTAACACGAGAGCCAGACACACGTGGACACAGGTTGACAGTTAACACGAGAGCCAGACACACGTGGACACAGGTTGACAGTTAACACGAGAGCCAGACACACGTGGACACAGGTTGACAGTTAACACGAGAGCCAGACACACGTGGACACAGGTTGAGAGTTAACACGAGAGCCAGACACACGTGGACACAGGTCGATAGTTAACACGAGAGCCAGACACACGTGGACACAGGTTGATAGTTAACACGAGAGCCAGACACACGTGGACACAGGTTGACAGTTAACACGAGAGCCAGACACACGTGGACACAGATCGATAGTTAACACGAGAGCCAGACACACGTGGACACAGGTTGACAGTTCTACACGTGCTAGACATTTGCTAAACCATCACATAGTCGAAACTATGTTGGATAATAATGTTTAAAAAGTGTCTAGCTTGCCGAAAATTACCAAGGTTCCAAGAGCACGAACGGGACTGAATATCTCGTATCATGACTTGTGTTTCAACAGCAAGACAGAGGCGGAACTTATTGCGTCGATATCTATTCCGGTACGGTATGGCTCGTGTCATGACTTGTTTTTCAACAGCAAGACAGGGGCGGAACTTATTGCGTCGATATCTATTCCGGTACGGTATGTCTCGTGTCATGGCGTGTTTTTCAACAGCAAGACAGAAGCGGAACTTATTGCGTCGATATCTATTCCGGTACGGTATGTCTCGCGTCATGTATTCCAGGAATATCTCACAGCATGAAAATTGCGAGAATTGCCCACGCCATTTCTTCCGAGAATGCATTGGACAGGTTTTCATAACGTTTAATAATTGATCAATCTGGAATGATTGGTTTAATACAAGCCTCGTCCTTTTGGACATTTATCTTCCACTATTGTTGTTCATTCCGTATTACATTATGCATAGCTGTCATTGATGTAAACTTAACTTTATCTGATTCAACTGAATGTGCCATACAACAGTGTGCATTCGGGGTATCATGTATACAGACATAAGTCATAATTGCAAGTCGTCTAAGAATAGACCACGCTAACACTGCGACACCGCCACAACTACAAGTACAAACTATGATGTGATCGTTAAAGCAGCTTTACATCGTATGAAATAAAAGATATTTGAAAAATTCAATTTTTACGTATGGGTAGCAATGCTGCTACACATTCTAACATTATAATTTGTATGCTTATGTTCATTTGGTAAACAGTGTTTTTTTGCGATAAAACAAACTTGAAACCGAAAGTAGGACTTTCCGAGTCGATCGGTCACGTACTTGTTTACAACCGGAACGCATTGTCCGCACGTGTTTACATTCGGAATGCATCGTCCCCATTTGTCCCACGTTGTCTTTTTTAATTAAATTACTTGATATGTTGATTCATACCTCTGTTAGCTAAGTCTTTTAGGGACATTTCTACATCCCCGCGAGGGGTTCGACATTAGAGGAAGATAGATAGATAGTCTTTCATGTTCAAAATATATACGTTGTGTTCTACATCCTCTGTTGTTTCACGCATGCGCGCTGTGCGTGTTTACAGTTCGTGTGTTGATAAACAAATTCGCGTATACGACGGTTTAAATTTATTGGCATTTTATCGTTTCTGAGCTACTATTTCGATTTTTGTAAACACACACACATTAGTATTTATATTTTACCCAAAACATCCTTTATTACGATGTAATGCTGCTTTAATGCATCGCACCGATGTCATGCTTAGCACGGGTAAGCTTTCTACGAGCACCACACAGATATAGCTGTTGTTAATTTGCATAATGAGGTCTCGAACAAATCCGGCAAGATCGCTCTGAACACACAAATTGTCCCTACCAAATATTTCTGGGAAATACGTGTTCCTTGTTATATTCGCGACCGAGAATAAAAAGAATGTTTCGTAATTAGTTCATCTATTTGTAGGATTCATGCTTGACATATCGCGGTAGTAAGAGTATGTTACCAGTAAAACATACTCTTTAATGGGATATAGATATAATTTATTAAAATGATAACATGTTTGCATGTGTCTGATTAGATCTGCACTCATGTTCGACACTGCACTGACAAGTTTCAATGCTCTAGCAGAGGCTCTAACCCATTACAGAAATACTTACCAGTTATTTATTTATAGTGCTGCCAATCAATAATTGATCACCCACATTTCCTAGGTAAGAACCAGACTGATACTCAGCCTAGTTGGGACAAGCATCGCTCGCTAGAATGGTGAAGAACCAGACTGGAACTCAGACTAGTTCGGACACGCATTACTCGCTAGAATGGTGAAGAACCAGACTGATATTCAGACTAGTTGGGACAAGCATTACTCGCTAGAATGGTGATGAACCAGACTGGTACTCAGACTAGTTGGGACAAGCATTACTCACTAGAATGGTGAAGAACCAGACTGGTACTCAGACTAGTTGGGACAAGCATTACTCGCTAGAATGGTGAAGAACCAGACTGATGCACAGACTAGTTGGGACAAGCATTACTCACTAGAATGGTGAAGAACCAGACTGGTACGCAGACTAGTTTGGACAAGCATCACTCGCTAGAATGGTGAAGAACCAGACTGGTACTCAGACTAGTTGGGACAAGCATTACTCGCTAGAATGGTGAAGAACCAGACTGATACACAGACTAGTTGGGACAAGCATTACTCACTAGAATGGTGAAGCACCAGACTGCTACTCAGACTAGTTGGGACAAGCATCACTCGCTACAATGGTGAAGAACCAGACTGATACTCAGACTAGTTGGGACAAGCATCACTCGCTACAATGGTGAAGAACCAGACTGATACACAGACTAGTTGGGACAAGCATTACTCACTAGAATGGTGAAGCACCAGACTGCTACTCAGACTAGTTGGGACAAGCATCACTCGCTACAATGGTGAAGAACCAGACTGATACTCAGACTAGTTGGGACAAGCATCACTCGCTACAATGGTGAAGAACCAGACTGATACACAGACTAGTTGGGACAAGCATTACTCACTAGAATGGTGAAGCACCAGACTGCTACTCAGACTAGTTGGGACAAGCATCACTCGCTACAATGGTGAAGTTTCCATGTATATGTCTAGGCCACCTGGTGGGGTAATTTGTCATAGACGTCGGATTTCTTAATAAAATATCACAAATGTACACAATTAGCTAATTAGTCTTACCCTATCTCGTGTCTCTCTGAGTTCGCTGTACAGTAGAACAATCTGATAGGGTAACCAGCAGACCGCAAACACAGCCATGATTGTCACCAACATTGCTATCACCTATAATGTAAAGCTGAGATAAGCATATACACTACGCTAGAATAGCATGTTCTCATTACATGCCCAGTAACAAATATAATATGGTCAAATATATTGGCAATGTTAGCATCTACGTAAAGTAACGTATATTGTCACAGGCTAGAGTCACACACCCACCACGCCACGATGTCAACTTGGTACTCAGCCTCTTTGGATTTACTATTTTAGAAGTTAGTTCATGCAAATGCAATACTCACGACATTTATAATACATTCAAGAGTGAAGTCACACTCAGGATCTAGCTATGATACGCGTTATCTGGCTTGATAGGGCTCGTGACCGCATCATACAAGCAATCGTAATATCACACTGGAAAATACAGCGTAACAACCTGGGTGCTAGAACATATTGTTGTAGGCACATAATGGCAAAAAAACAGGTTAAAATACATATCAAAAATAAGGATGTTAAATTATGGAGCTATAAACGAATCTAAAGAGATTGAAAATGTACATCTTCATTTTTGTAAAAATATACTAGGTGTTTGACTTAAAAATGAACAAATAACAGTTTTATTACGGTGAACTTGGGAGAACCGCAAACAAGAAATGACAGTTTTATTACGGTGAACTTGGGAGAACCGCAACAAGAAATGACAGTTTTATTACGGTGAACTTGGGAGAACCGCAACAAGAAATGACAGTTTTATTACGGTGAACTTGGGAGAACCGCAACAAGAAATGACAGTTTTATTACGGTGAACTTGGGAGAACCGCAAACAAGAAATGATAGTTTTATTAGGGTGAACTTGGGAGAACCACAAACAAGAAATGACAGCTTTATTACGGTGAACTTGGGAGAACCGCAAACAAGAAATGATAGTTTTATTACGGTGAACTTGAGAGAACCACAAACAAGAAATGATAGTTTTATTACGGTGAACTTGAGAGAACCACAAACAAGAAATGACAGTTTTATTAGGGTGAACTTGGGAGAAACGCAAACAAGAAATGACAGTTTTATTAGGGTGAACTTGGGAGAACCGCAACAAGAAATGATAATTTTATTACGGTGAACTTGGGAGAACCGCAACAAGAAATGATAGTTTTATTACGGTGAATTTGGGAGAACCGCAAACAAGAAATGATAGTTTTATTACGGTAAACTTGGGAGAACCGCAAACAAGAAATGATAGTTTTATTACGGTGAACTTGGGAGAACCGCAACAAGAAATGACAGTTTTATTATGGTGAACTTGGGAGAACCGCAAACAAGAAATGATAGTTTTATTATGGTGAACTTGGGAGAACCGCAAACAAGAAATGATAGTTTTATTACGGTGAACTTGAGAGAACCGCAACAAGAAATGACAGTTTTATTATGGTGAACTTGGGAGAACCACAAACAAGAAATGACAGTTTTATTAGGGTGAACTTGGGAGAACCGCAAACAAGAAATGACATAATAATTACAGTAGCTATATATTGGCTTATATTACTCAAATGTGATAATACTAGATACGCTAAGATATAAATATATAAATGATACAAGTCGCATTTTATACGCTATTTATTTTACAACTTATATTAATCACTCTCATTGGCTCGGATGAAAGCATATATGTGGTCATTCATGTGGGAGGAAACTGGAGTACCCGGAGAATACCCACCTGTCCGATTTGGCGAGCGTCGTACCATCTCACATACTTCCCTGTCCGAGGATCGAACCCGGGTCGCGAGTCGCTTACAAACACTGCTTGGCTAAATCGATTAAAATGTGTTTGAAAATCTTAGATTTTATTATATATGGTTCTTTCAAGGAGCAGGAAACGAACATATCGTTATTGAGCCATTTAAACAACGATTAAAAGGCACATATCGCCAAAACTAGAGCGAGCAGTTGGAAAATTCATCAACTATATATAACATATATATTTTGTTACAAATAGTTGGGGTGGGGAAATATACCATATAATAGAACATTATGTTCTGTAGTTATTTGCGTTTTCACCGATGTGGTGTCGCTTTAACTTATATTTAGAAAAAAACAAAAAATGAAAACATATAGATACACTGTAGCATGACACCGATTAACCGCTCATATTTTAGGTTTATTTAACGTCGCTACCTTTCCTGCGCAGGCTCCACCGGTTAACCAGTACTTGGTGCACCAACCTCAGTAAGAAACTGCCAACTTTTGTATATAGAGAGACACGGTCTAAGCGGGGCTCGAACCCGTGACCATCATTGATGATAGGTTACAGTGGTATATAATTCAACGACCTTGACAACTCGACCACGGAGGTGAACGCCCACATAGTATTATTAATATTACACCAGAGTTTGATAGCGCTTTCTTCATACAGAAAACATACGGTCAAAAGTGCCAAACATGTACATAGTAAGACAGTTTTACAACGAAACATGCATTACAATAGTCAACATTGAAAACAACATTATTAATTTGGCAAAGGAAAACAATGTAGAATGTTTATGAAAGATATCAAGAAAAGTACATTAGAATAAAGGTTAAGAATTAAATGCTATCACAGGCACATTCAATTGGTCACACATTTACAGGATACAATAGCAGAGGGCAACAGTTCCAAATGGTATCCCCAATACCGAACCGAGGGACAATAGTTTTGACTGTTCTCCAAACACCGATGAAATAATTGTTTAGCATTTAAAATAGTATTGGACAATAAATTGTAATGTGGTTTGGGTAAACAATTGTATATTTCCTGTGTAGCCACTTTGTTACAGTGCCTTATAGCTGTCTATTTACAGCAAAACAGTTACAACAACAACATGTTTAAAACCAGTCTAGTATTGGAACCGAGCGTAATCGTTGTTCCGGCTGATCAGGTTTATGCTGTTTACTACTCAGGTAGCTGTGCCGAAACTGGGCAGAGTAGGAAACAACATAGATCCTGATCAGATATATGCAGTCGTACGCTATTAATCGGATTCGCGGGTACAGGAAGGAATCAGTCTAAACTATTGTTGCCCTCCATGAACTATTGCCCACCTGGCTCAGGAATGATATAAACAGCCAAAAATAAAGAATTAACATTTGTATAGTATGTTCGGTAATAATTTCACATATTCTACAATGTTTCGTGTAGCTTACACTCCATAGTCTTTCTTGAGCAAGTGTATCTTTAACTTGGTTTTGAATGTTAGAAGTACATAACAGTTTCGTATATCATCGGAGAGTGCATTCCACAATGATGGCGCAGCATGTTGGAAACATCTGCCAATATATCGTTCACAACGTGATTTTAGCAGAACAAGTTTTTGTGAATTTTCCGATCTCAGCTTTCGCTCATGTATGTATATTTCAATCAATGTATTTGATGCAGTTCGGGTCTTGGTCGCTTAGGTGTGGGTGTGAATCTTAAACTTCTCTCTATACGGTACATGAAACCAGTGAAGTTCCTTGAGCACCGGTAGTATGTGCTCGTAGCGGAGAGATTGTGTGATGATTTGTGCTGCACTGTTTTGTCATTTTGAAGTTTGTTCCAGCTGTTCTTTGGAACACCACACAGAGGGGCGTTACAATCGTCCAAGAGCGACGTAACTAGGGAGTGCACTAATTATGTTGTGGCATCGGAAATTATATACTCTCCAATGTGTCCTATGTACTCTCCAATGTGTCCTATATACTCTCCAATGTGTCCTATGTACTCTCCAATGTGTCCTATGTACTCTCCAATGGGTCCTATGTACTCTCCAATGTGTCCTATATACTCTCCAATGTGTCCTATGTACTCTCCAATGTGTCCTATGTACTCTCCAATGTGTCCTATGTACTCTCCAATGGGTCCTATGTACTCTCCAATGTGTCCTATATACTCTCCAATGTGTCCTATGTACTCTCCAATGTGTCCTATGTACTCTCCAATGTGTCATATGTACTCTCCAATGTGTCCTATGTACTCTCCAATGTGTCCTATCTGGAGTAACTGGGCATAGCAAGAACGACAAACTTAGAAACAGGTAACTGGCATAAACCAAATAAAATCCCATGAAATGAAAGAAAACGTGTGTACTGCCACACGTTTGTTTAAACAATATGTGTTGCAAAACATAATCCACATATAACATTTTATTTAATAATATTTGATTGCGCTTATTTTCATAATGACTAATACAATTTAACATATAACATACAACAACATGCATTGTACATAATTCAAAGGATCAAGTAATAAGCTAATAGTAACCTTTATAGACACTGTGTCTTTATATTGTTTTTAAATGCAACGTAAAACAACTGGTAATAACAATAATTAATAGCGAAATTAGGAATGTGATGAAATGAAGTACAATATTGTTGTAGTTTCGGGTTTACAAAAGTGGACCAATGTCATACATTACATTTGAAAATTAAACAAGCAAATCAATAACATAATACCATGTTGTGGTACAACAAACATAACACTTGTAGAGCAGTCATCCATTGTTGGTGCATCTATCGTAGCAGTTTCTTGTGGATTTGCCAGTACGTGAAGGGGTATTTAAAATGAGAAATAATTTGATAAAGGGAAATGCACATACACATGACAAATATATCTGTCATGTTGTATATGTGATTTGTATTAACGTGTAGAGATAAACGTGAAAGATAGGATTCATGGCAATAGAGAATCATGGACGAATAGGGGGTTAGAGGGGTCGCCATTAGATTCCGTTGGTGCTATATAGGATTGTTCAACCTAGGAGTGGTGATTGGTGCATACCAATGCATCCTATCAATGATGGTTTGTATTGGAATAGAGTACAATGTAAAGTATAGCAGATAATGATCAGTAGTTTCATCTTCGTCACATCGACACAACGTGTCTGGCACAATGTTCTTCAATAAGTTCTCTGAGAAAACCTACAATGTTGATAGATAATCTAATTGGGTTGTGTCAGAAATAATGCGCATATAAGTTGGATTTGTTCAATTTCGTATTATTCTGCTTCTGACATGACATCCCACGCACTATCAGAATATTCAAGAATTGGGCGAATGAAGTAGCAATGCAATATTTCTAGGAACTTTCTATCGAGCGTAAACTTCAGAGCTCTCAGACGGTTTACCATCGTCCATGCCTTGTTTGTAAGTGTGGCAATGTGTCCGCCATAAGCCATCATTTGAAAGTGGCAACCCAACATGTGTATGCGTGTCGATCTCCTCTATCAAAGTGCTATACATTAGTAGTGGATGGTGCGTTGGTTTGTTGACTTCACGGCCAATCAGCAGGCATACGGTTTTGAAGTGTTAAATGTGACAAACCACTTGTCAGTCCAGCCTGAAATGCTTTGAAGGTGCGTGTTATGTTGGGTATTAGCCGAGATATGGCCATCGACAATGGCATTCAATCTTGTGGCATCAGCAAAGAGACGAATGTTAGAATCTAGTAAGTCTATAATATCATTGATAAAGACAATGAAAAAAGGGGCGAATAATCGAACCCTGTGGAACACCAGCTTGGATAGGAAGAATATCAGACGCACGCCCAGAGAGAACTACACACTGATTTATATTTGATAAATAGTCAGTAAACCATAAGAAAATATACCCATGTATGTACCTTTGAGACAGCTTGAACATTAGACCATTATGTCACACCCTGTCTTAAGTCTTGGATATATCACAGAATACGGCTGTAACTTCATTATCTTCGTCTAGAGCTTCACAGAAATTGTGATAGATTTTAGATAATTGATTAACCGTTGAGTCATTAGGAACAAGTCCTGTTACAGACCAAGAAGTTGCAGACATGTTTATGACTAATCTTTTCAAGGACTTTGCTAATTGCCCGAAGAAGAGATATATTCCTGTCTGGGAAAGGCCATTTTCTAATGTTGGTTGTATATTATGGCCACATCCTTTTGCTAATTTCACATCTGAATCATGCTCTTATGTAATATTGTAGTGTCGAACGTATTACATATGCAATAAAATATATACAATAACAATATATGCCTGTAGTTGCCTAGACATCACACATTGGCCGGCTTCCATTGTTGCGGGGCATACGTTTTGTAGACATCACACATTGGCCGGCTTCCATTGTTGCGGGGCATACGTTTTGTAGACATCACACATTGGCCGGCTTCCATTGTTGTGGGGCATACGTTTTGTAGACATCACACATTGGCCGGCTTCCATTGTTGCGGGGCATACGTTTTGTAGACATCACACATTGGCCGGCTTCCATTGTTGCGGGGCATACGTTTTGTAGACATCACACATTGGCTGGCTTCCATTGCTGCGGGGCATACGTTTTGTAGACATCACACATTGGCCGGCTTCCATTGTTGCGGGGTATACGTTTTGTAGACATCACACATTGGCCGGCTTCCATTGCTGTGGGGCATACGTTTTGTAGACATCACACATTGGCCGGCTTCCATTGTTGTGGGGCATACGTTTTGTAGACATCACACATTGGCCGGCTTCCATTGCTGTGGGGCATACGTTTTGTAGACATCACACATTGGCCGGCTTCCATTGCTATGGGCATACGTTTTGTAGACATCACACATTGGCCGGCTTCCATTGTTGTGGGGCATACGTTTTGTAGACATCACACATTGGCCGGCTTCCATTGCTGTGGGGCATACGTTTTGTAGACATCACACATTGGCCTGCTTCCATTGCTGTGGGTCAATACCTTATTTTCAATTCATTATTTAAGGAACTTAGAACACAATATATAAAGAAATATTTCCGGAAATACCAAGTATTCCAACAATTGTTGAGCTGCTCTCTTCAAAAAATTCTTACATTTTGATCAAAAGCCTTCGAGAAAAAACCCATTTATTCTAGTATTGGTATGTTGTCCCAACAAGTAATATAGTAATTTTTACTTTTTGGTAATAATGCATTTTCATGACAGGCAGTATATAGTTTTTGTGTTTTTGAGAAATTATGTGACTTGAGAAGACATTGCAAACTGAAGGTTAGTATACTGTTTTATTTGACGGAGGAATACAGTGTGTAAACACAGTGACGTTACTCACATGTGAACACTGGCTATGTGAAACATTATATTTTGAATAGTGTTGGTGTATTTCAGGCTGATTTTAATACCTCTTCATAGTGGATGTAGTATCAGAAGAAATGAAATATTGGTAATGTAAATGAACAGACTGTATGTTTTTACTTTTTACTATGTATTTAATAGGCAATGTATGTGTTGTTTTACAACCTTAAGCACTTTTGTCCGCAAATAATCTAGTAATTGGTACTTCTACACCACTTATATATTTGAGCATTTCGTTGGTGTACGTACCACTAACCATCATGATTGTAAAATGTTTATATATTTGAGAATGTTCCGTGATATACCATAGACCACCATGATTGTAAAATGTTTATATATTTGAGAATGTTCCGTGATATACCATAGAACATCATGATTGTAAAATGTTTATATATTTGAGAATGTTCCGTGATATACCATAGACCACCATGATTGTAAAATGTTTATATATTTGAGAATGTTCTGTGATATACCATAGACCACCATGATTGTAAAATGTTTATATATTTGAGAATGTTCCGTGATATACCATAGACCAGCATGATTGTAAAATGTTTATATATTTGAGAATGTTCCGTGATATACCATAGACCACCATGATTGTAAAATGTTTATATATTTGAGAATGTTCCGTGATATACCATAGACCACCATGATTGTAAAATGTTTATATATTTGAGAATGTTCCGTGATATACCATAGACCACCATGATTGTAAAATGTTTATATATTTGAGAATGTTCCGTGATATACCATAGACCAACATGATTGTAAAATGTTTATATATTTGAGAATGTTCCGTGATATACCATATACCACCATGATTGTAAAATGTTTATATATTTGATAATGTTCTGTGATATATCATAGACCACCATGATTGTAAAATGTTTATATATTTGAGAATATTCTGTGATATACCATAGACCACCATGATTGTAAAATGTTTATATATTTGAGAATGTTCCGTGATATACCATAGACCACCATGATTGTAAAATGTTTATATATTTGAGAATGTTCCGTGATATACCATAGACCACCATGATTGTAAAATGTTTATATATTTGAGAATGTTCCGTGATATACCATAGACCACCATGATTGTAAAATGTTTATATATTTGAGAATGTTCTGTGATATACCATAGACCACCATGATTGTAAAATGTTTATATATTTGAGAATGTTCCGTGATATACCATAGACCAGCATGATTGTAAAATGTTTATATATTTGAGAATGTTCCGTGATATACCACTAACCACCATGATTGTAAAATGTTTATATATTTGAGAATGTTCCGTGATATACCATAGACCAGCATGATTGTAAAATGTTTTATATATCTGAGAATGTTCCGTGATATACCATTGACCACCATGGTTGTAAAATGTTTATATATTTGAGAATGTTCCGTGATATACCATTGACCACCATGATTGTAAAATGTTTATATATTTGAGAATGTTCCGTGATATACCATAGACCACCATGATTGTAAAATGTTTATATATTTGAGAATGTTCCGTGATATACCATAGACCAGCATGATTGTAAAATGTTTATATATTTGAGAATGTTCCGTGATATACCATAGACCACCATGATTGTAAAATGTTTATATATTTGAGAATGTTCCGTGATATACCATAGACCACCATGATTGTAAAATGTTTATATATTTGAGAATGTTCTGTGATATACCATAGACCACCATGATTGTAAAATGTTTATATATTTGAGAATGTTCTGTGATATACCATAGACCACCATGATTGTAAAATGTTTATATATTTGAGAATGTTCCGTGATATACCATAGACCACCATGATTGTAAAATGTTTATATATTTGAGAATGTTCCGTGATATACCATAGACCAGCATGATTGTAAAATGTTTATATATTTGAGAATGTTCCGTGATATACCATAGACCACCATGATTGTAAAATGTTTATATATTTCAGAATGTTCTTTGATATACCATAGACCACCATGATTGTAAAATGTTTATATATTTGAGAATGTTCTGTGATATACCATAGACCACCATGATTGTAAAAGGTTTATATATTTGAGAATGTTCCGTGATATACCATAGACCAGCATGATTGTAACATGTTTATATATTTGAGAATGTTCCGTGATATACCACTAACCACCATGATTGTAAAATGTTTATATATTTGAGAATGTTCCATGATATACCATAGACCAGCATGATTGTAAAATGTTTTATATATCTGAGAATGTTCCGTGATATACCATTGACCAGCATGATTGTAAAATGTTTATATATTTGAGAATGTTCCGTGATATACCATAGACCACCATGATTGTAAAATGTTTATATATTTGAGAATGTTCCGTGATATACCATAGACCACCATGATTGTAAAATGTTTATATATTTGAGAATGTTCTGTGATATACCATAGACCACCATGATTGTAAAATGTTTATATATTTGAGAATGTTCCGTGATATACCATAGACCACCATGATTGTAAAATGTTTATATATTTGAGAATGTTCCGTGATATACCATAGACCACCATGATTGTAAAATGTTTATATATTTGAGAATGTTCCGTGATATACCATTGACCACCATGATTGTAAAATGTTTATATATTTGAGAATGTTCCGTGATATACCATAGACCAGCATGATTGTAAAATGTTTATATATTTGAGAATGTTCCGTGATATACCATTAACCACCATGATTGTAAAATGTTTATATATTTGAGAATGTTCCGTGATATACCATAGACCACCATGATTGTAAAATGTTTTATATCTGAGAATGTTCCGTGATATACCATTGACCACCATGATTGTAAAATGTTTATATATTTGAGAATGTTCCGTGATATACCATAGACCACCATGATTGTAAAATGTTTATATATTTGAGAATGTTCCGTGATATACCATAGACCAGCATGATTGTAAAATGTTTATATATTTGAGAATGTTCCGTGATATACCATAGACCACCATGATTGTAAAATGTTTATATATTTGAGAATGTTCTGTGATATACCATAGACCACCATGATTGTAAAATGTTTATATATTTGAGAATGTTCCGTGATATACCATTGACCAGCATGATTGTAAAATGTTTATATATTTGAGAATGTTCCGTGATATACCATAGACCACCATGATTGTAAAATGTTTATATATTTGAGAAAGTTCCTTGATATACCATAGACCAGCATGATTGTAAAATGTTTATATATTTGAGAATGTTCCGTGATATACCATAGACCACCATGATTGTAAAATGTTTATATATTTGAGAATGTTCCGTGATATACCATAGACCACCATGATTGTAAAATGTTTATATATTTGAGAATGTTCCGTGATATACCATAGACCACCATGATTGTAAAATGTTTATATATTTGAGAATGTTCCGTGATATACCATAGACCACCATGATTGTAAAATGTTTATATATTTGATAATGTTCTGTGATATACCATAGACCACCATGATTGTAAAATGTTTATATATTTGAGAATGTTCTGTGATATACCATAGACCACCATGATTGTAAAATGTTTATATATTTGAGAATGTTCCGTGATATACCATAGACCACCATGATTGTAAAATGTTTATATATTTGAGAATGTTTCGTGATATACCATATACCAGCATGATTGTAAAATGTTTATATATTTGAGAATGTTCCGTGATATACCATAGACCACCATGATTGTAAAATGTTTATATATTTGAGAATGTTCTGTGATATACCATAGACCACCATGATTGTAAAATGTTTATATATTTGAGAATGTTCTGTGATATACCATAGACCACCATGATTGTAAAATGTTTATATATTTGAGAATGTTCCGTGATATACCATAGACCAGCATGATTGTAAAATGTTTATATATTTGAGAATGTTCCGTGATATACCACTAACCACCATGATTGTAAAATGTTTATATATTTGAGAATGTTCCGTAATATACCATAGACCAGCATGATTGTAAAATGTTTTATATATCTGAGAATGTTCCGTGATATACCATTGACCACCATGATTGTAAAATGTTTATATATTTGAGAATTTTCCGTGATATACCATTGACCACCATGATTGTAAAATGTTTATATATTTGAGAATGTTCCGTGATATACCATAGACCAGCATGATTGTAAAATGTTTATATATTTGAGAATGTTCCGTGATATACCACTAACCACCATGATTGTAAAATGTTTATATATTTGAGAATGTTCCGTGATATACCACTAACCACCATGATTGTAAAATTTTTATATATTTGAGAATGTTCCGTGATATACCATAGACCAGCATGATTGTAAAATGTTTTATATATCTGAGAATGTTCCGTGATATACCATTGACCACCATGATTGTAAAATGTTTATATATTTGAGAATGTTCCGTGATATACCATTGACCACCATGATTGTAAAATGTTTATATATTTGAGAATGTTCCGTGATATACCATAGACCATCATGATTGTAAAATGTTTATATATGTGTGAATGTACTTTGATATTCCATTGACCTTCATGATTGTAAAATGTTTATATATATATATGTGTGTGTGTGTGTGTGTTGTGTGCGTGCGTGCGTGCGTGCGTGCGTGCGTGCGTGCATAACTGATTGACCTAATTAATTGCTTTTGTGATAAGCAACTAACTGATCGTTTTTGAGATATGCAACTTTATTGAGTATCGTTGAAATATGCAACCTATATTAACGTTTTATGTACGTTCCCACTTTGATAATGTGATCAGTGTGCTCAACATTTTAACGTGCTTGATGCAATGCATTTGAACGTGCTTGATGCAATGCATTTGAACGTGCTTGATGCAATGCATTTGAACGTGCTTGATGCAATGCATTTGAACGTGCTTGATGCAATGCATTTGAACGTGCTTGATGCAATGCATTTGAACGTGCTTGATGCAATGCATTTGAACGTGCTTGATGCAATGCATTTGAACGTGCTTGATGCAATGAACGTGCTTGATGCAATGCATTTGAACGTGCTTGATGCAATGCATTTGAACGTGCTTGATGCAATGCATTTGAACGTGCTTGATGCAATGCATTTGAACGTGCTTGATGCAATGCATTTGAACGTGCTTGATGCAATGCATTTGAACGTGTTTGATGCAATGCATTTGAACGTGCTTGATGCAATGCATTTGAACGTGCTTGATGCAATGCATTTGAACGTGCTTGATGCAATGCATTTGAACGTGCTTGATGCAATGCATTTGAACGTGCTTGATGCAATGAACTTGCTTGATGCAATGCATTTGAACGTGCTTGATGCAATGAACGTGCTTGATGCAATGCATTTGAACGTGCTTGATGCAATGCATTTGAACGTGCTTGATGCAATGCATTTGAACGTGCTTGATGCAATGCATTTGAACGTGCTTGATGCAATGCATTTGAACGTGCTTGATGCAATGAACGTGCTTGATGCAATGCATTTGAACGTGCTTGATGCAATGTATTTGAACGTGCTTGATGCAATGAACGTGCTTGATGCAATGCATTTGAACGTGCTTGATGCAATGCATTTGAACGTGCTTGATGCAATGCATTTGAACGTGCTTGATGCAATGCATTTGAACGTGCTTGATGCAATGCATTTGAACGTGCTTGATGCAATGCATTTGAACGTGCTTGATGCAATGCATTTGAACGTGCTTGATGCAATGCATTTGAACGTGCTTGGTGCAATGCATTTGAACGTGCTTGATGCAATGCATTTGAACGTGCTTGATGCAATGCATTTGAACGTGCTTGATGCAATGCATTTGAACGTGCTTGATGCAATGCATTTGAACGTGTATATATATACATTTCAACCGCTTAACGCAAATAGCATTCTCCACTATGTAGCATATGGGTCTCAAGGCTTATAATTATTGAACGATCTTTTTTGTTTGCTTTCCTTCACGAAGTGTCATCTGTAGTACTGAAATTGTATTGCGAGATATTGATTAATTTGTCAGAAAGTCTTAGGTCGCCATTACAAATGTGGTTGCATTTATGTGTCTACTTAAACGTACGAGTTGGAATTGCCATCAACGTATACCGATATTATGGTGCGAGTGTGTGCTTAAATGCATCAACATATACCGATATTATGGTGCGAGTGTGTGCTTAAATGCATCAACATATACCGATATTATGGTGCGAGTGTGTGCTTAAATGCATCAACATATACCGATATTATGGTGCGAGTGTGTGCTTAAATGCAGTCACAGAAACGAAAGTATCAATTAAATATACACAAATTGTTTACCAACAAACATATGTAAACCCTGCTTAAAGCAACACTGCATCGTAGAAATGCATGTTTTATTTATGTATTACATTGCTATCACACATTGCTTTTTTCACCGATGTAGTGTCGCTTTAATGCGCGCATACGTGACACATGGGTGTTGAAACAACTGTCTTAGATGTGTGTTCTGATCGTCGATATAGAGCGATGGCGTATTATTCACGAAATTCGTGCTTTCGCTTTCCGTTGGCTATATATAGAAAAACAACACTGTTTACTAACTGAAACTAATTATTCATTTAAATGGAAGAATATGAACGTGAAATTAAAAACGTTATGATATCTATTTCAATAAGATATATTGTCGCTTTAACAACCACTCACCTTTCGTTTTGTTTTCTGTTGTGCCTCGTATCCAGGAACTCGTTCTCCGGGTATCGTGCTGGACCGGAGTTTCCTGATTATTACAGAGTAGGCTATTGTCATCACAAGCATCGGGAAGAAGTAGAGCACGGCGGACACAAACGTGAAGTATAACGTTCTCACAGGCATGTATTGCACTGTGATGTTCGATCCAGGTATCAGTTTTGTTTCGACTGGCCAGACATCATCGCACCATCTCTCTGTGTAGTCCATCCATTGACGTTCCTTTAGTTCTCGGAACCATAGCAATGGAGAAGCAATGATGAATGAGCACAGCCAGATGACGCCGATAGAGAAGCGGGCCTTGCGTGTTGACATGTGTGCTTTCAAAGCAAATACGATACCGAAGAATCTGTCGTAAGCAATCAGGGCCAAGGACAGTACACTTGCTACCAGGCATAATACTGAAATGATAAGAATATCAAAACATACAACGTCTAATTTCATGTTAATGATAATGCTACAGGAATTACACAAGCATATAAACTATGATTTCAATCTGCAAGACGTCGTCGATGATCAACAACAAATGGATTGCACATAACCGCCCCCAACCCCACACGCACACGCACACAACCGTCCCTACCTTCCAGTACATATGGTGAGCACATTGCGCTACTAATGCGATCTACATTACAGCACCAATGCAAGTTAAACACTTTTTTTTTATGTTTCATCTAAGCCATTTTTTCTACATTCTTAATATAATATAATATGTATTCTTAAGAACAAGTTTTATAACGTATTTACTTAAACATTTAATGTGGCAATATATGTTGGTTATTTTCACATTTCATTTCATGTGGCAATATATGTTGGTTATTTTTACATTTCGTTTAATGTGGCAATATATGTTGGTTATTTTCACATTTCATTTCATGTGGCAATATATGTTGGTTATTTTTACATTTCGTTTAATGTGGCAATATATGTTGGTTATTTTCACATTTCATTTAATGTGGCAATACATGTTGGTTATTTTCACATTTCATTTAATGTGGCAATATATGTTTGTTATTTTCATATTTTAAAGGAAACGCTCTATGCTAATCTTCAAAATAACTATAGTTGAACATTGTTCATAGAAATAAAATGTTACAGTGCTTATTGGGGGGGGGGGGGCGTCGTCCATTCATGCAGCATACACGTCGGTGCCCGAAATGTACATTTGCGATTTGAAAACGGACTGTAACCATACGAAACTATTGGTTATCATCAGAACGCGGGGCGAAGACGTGAATGTATGCAGCTTTAGAGTCATAAGTAGCCAAATGTCCATCAAATGACGTTCATACAACATAATCTGTAATGCCAAATTCTAGACTGATCATTCATGCCTCACCCTGTACTGAACTGGACTCCATGATTAGAAACGGTCAAGGATAAACCATGTACTGAGCTGGATCCTCCATGTCTAGACACGGTCATACACGGATAAACCATGTACTGAACTGGAAACCTTGAATATAAACGGTCATACATGGATAAACCCTGTACTGAACTGGAACCCTAGAATAGAAACGGTCATACATGGATAAACCCTGTACTGAACTGGATCCCCCATGTCTAGACACTGTCATACAAGGATAAACCCTGTACTGAGCTGGATCCCATGATTAGAAACGGTCATACATGGATAAACCATGTACTGAACTGGACCCCCCATGTCTAGAAACGGTCATACTTGGATAAACCCTGTACTGAACTCGATCCCACATGTCTAGACACGGTCATACATGGATAAACCATGTACTGAACTGGAACCATTGAATAGAAACGGTCATTCATGGATAAACCCTGTACTGAACTGGATCCCACATGTCTAGACACGGTCATACACGGATAAACCATGTACTGAGCTGGATCCCCATGTCTAGACACGGTCATACACGGATAAACCATGTACTGAGCTGGATCCCCCGTGTCTAGACACGGTCATACACGGATACACCCTGTACTGAGCTGGATCCACATGTCTAGACACGGTCATACACGGATAAACCCTGTACTGAACTGGATCCCCATGTCTAGACACGGTCATACACGGATAAACCCTGTACTGAGCTGGATCCCACATGTCTAGACACGGTCATACACGGATAAACCATGTACTGAGCTGGATCCCATTATTAGAAACGGTCATACATGGATAAACCCTGTACTGAGCTGGATCCCCCATATCTAGACACGGTCATACACGGATAAACCCTGTACTGAACTGGAACCCTTGAATATAAACGGTCATACATGGATAAACCCTGTACTGAACTGGATCCCCCATGTCTAGAAACGGTCATACTTGGATAAACCCTGTACTGAACTCGATCCCACATGTCTAGACACGGTCATACATGGATAAACCATGTACTGAACTGGAACCCTTGAATAGAAACGGTCATTCATGGATAAACCCTGTACTGAACTGGATCCCGCATGTCTAGACACGGTCATACACGGATAAACCTTGTACTGAACTCGATCCCACATGTCTAAACACGGTCATACATGGATAAACCCTGTACTGAACTGGATCCCGCATGTCTAGATACGGTCATACATGGATAAACCCTGTACTGAGCTGGATCCCCCGTGTCTAGACACGGTAATACATGGATAAACCCTGTACTGAGCTGGAGTCCCCGTGTCTAGACACGGACATACATGGATAAACCCTGTACTGAACTGGATCCCCCGTGTCTAGACACGGTCATACATGGATAAACCCTGTACTGAACTGAATCCCACATGTCTAGACATGGTCAGACATGGATAAACCCTGTACTGAATTGGACTCCATGTCTGGACACGGGACGGTCACACAGTATACAACCTGTACTGAACTGGACTCCATGTCTGGACATGGGACGGTCACACAGTATGCACCCTGTACTGAACAGGACCAGATGTCTGGACATGGGACGGTCATACAGTATGCACCCTGTACTGAGCAGGACCAGATGTCTGGACATGGGACGGTCACACAGAATATACCCTGTACTGAGCAGGACCAGATGTCTGGACATGGGACGGTCACACAGTATGCACCCTGTACTGAGCAGGACTACATGTATAGACATGGGACGGTCACACAGTATGCATCCTGTACTGAGCAGGACCAGATGTCTGGACATGGGACGGTCACACAGTATGCACCCTGTACTGAGCAGGACCAGATGTCTGGACATGGGACGGTCACACAGTATGCACCCTGTACTGAGCAGGACTACATGTATGGACATGGGACGGTCACACAGTATGCACCCTGTACTGAGCAGGACCAGATGTCTGGACATGGGACGGTCACACAGTATGCACCCTGTACTGAGCAGGACCAAATGTCTGGACATGGGACGGTCACACAGAATATACCCTGTTCTGAGCAGGACCAGATGTCTGGACATGGGACGGTCACACAGTATACACCCTGTAGTGAGCTGGACTCTGTGGCTGGGTACTGACCGGTCACATAGTATGCACCATGTTGTGAGCTAGACTCTGTGGCTGGGTACTGACCGGTCACACAGTATGCACCATGTAGTGAGCTGGACTCTGTGGCTGGGTACTGACCGGTCACATAGTATGCACCATGTAGTGAGCTGGACTCTGTGGCTGGGTACTGACCGGTCACACAGTATGCACCATGTAGTGAGCTGGACTCTGTGGCTGGGTACTGACCGGTCACACAGTATGCACCATGTAATGAGCTGGACTCTGTGGCTGGGTACTGACCGGTCACACAGTATGCACCATCTAGTGAGCTGGACTCTGTGGCTGGGTACTGACCGGTCACACAGTATGCACCATGTAGTGAGCTGGACTCCATGTCTGGGTACTGACCGGTCACACAGTATGCACCCTGTAGTGAGCTGGACTATGTGGCTGGGTACTGACCGGTCACATAGTATGCACCATGTAGTGAGCTGGACTCTGTGGCTGGGTACTGACCGGTCACATAGTATGCACCATGTAGTGAGCTGGACTCTGTGGCTGGGTACTGATCGGTCACACAGTATGCACCATGTACTGAGCTGGACTATGTGGCTGGGTACTGACCGGTCACATAGTACGCATCATGTCGTGAGCTGGGCTCCATGGCTGGGTACTGACCGGTCACACAGTATGCACCATGTAATGAACATGACCAGATGTCTGGACATGGGACGGGTACACAGTTTGCACCCTGTAATGAGCTGGACTACATTTCAATAGTTTATACAAAATGTCCAACCCAAAGTGTCTGAATATATTGTGTATGAAGCTTAGAACTAATTAGATACTAGTAATTATAAAATTATATATTTTTGTTAATTACTTGTTAAACTGAAACATTTATTTTCTATTTTTGGCAGTTTCAATTGGGAATTTTCGTTTGAAACAATACCAATCCGTGACTTTAGAATATTTTATTCAATATTCAATATATCTGAAATTCAATTGCTTTTATTGTTAAATTTGCTATATATATTTGTTTCGGATATTGACCCATTTTCGTCCAGAAGATCATTAAAATGTTTGTTTGGCCACAAATCTGAGTTCTTATCCATACAATGTTGGCAGGTTTATATCCGTTGTGTTCTTTAATCGTAGCCATAGATTAATAATGTCTCTATAAAATGAAGGAAAACTAGAAATATCGCTTTAAGTGCTATCAAGAATCATATACAATAGTGGTTACCGATTGCATATAGCCTAGCATACAAGCATAGGATTCGGGAAGTACTGGTGCTCATAAAAAGGGTGTCTCATAATGGCTGGTCCTTTAAATAGGGGTGACAGTATAATAAAACAAACACTGTAGAACATAAAGAAAGTGTTTGCAATCCAGAGCCCTTCTGTTTTATTTCTATTTATTTTCAGACATGAAAAAAAACACCATGTTTTATCTGACTTATAAGTGTTTCGATTCGGCTGAATCACAGGTATCGTACAGAGAGATAAGATGACGGGGCTGACTGGGTGTACGGGCGGGAGAAGAGAAGATACAAGCATCAACTCGGACGACACAGACGAGTCGTACACATATATTACGATATATTCAGACATCTTTGAATGTTTTTGCAAATTTCTCAAAATACTGCTAATGTTCACTGCGCTGTCAGTGGAAATGCGTTAAATACTGCTAATGTTCACTGCGCTGTCAGTGGAAATGCGTTAAATACTGCTAATGTTCACTGCGCTGTCAGTGGAAATGTGTTAAATACTGCTAATGTTCACTGCGCTGTCAGTGGAAATGCGTTAAATACTGCTAATGTTCACTGCGCTGCCAGTGGAATTGTGTTAAATACTGCTAATGTTCACTGCGCTGCCAGTGGAAATGTGTTAAATACTGCTAATGTTCACTGCGCTGCCAGTGGAATTGTGTTAAATACTGCTAATGTTCACTGCACTGTCGGTGGAATTGTGATAAATACTGCTAATGTTCACTGCGCTGCCAGTGGAATTGTGTTAAATACTGCTAATGGTCACTGCGCTGCCAGCGGAAATGCGTTAAATACTGCTAATGTTCACTGCGCTGCCAGTGGAAATGTGTTAAATACTGCTAATGTTCACTGCGCTGCCAGTGGAATTGTGTTAAATACTGCTAATGTTCACTGCACTGTCGGTGGAATTGTGATAAATACTGCTAATGTTCACTGCGCTGCCAGTGGAATTGTGTTAAATACTGCTAATGGTCACTGCGCTGCCAGCGGAAATGCGTTAAATACTGCTAATGTTCACTGCGCTGCCAGTGGAAATGCGTTAAATACTGCTAATGTTCACTGCGCTGCCAGCGGAAATGCGTTAAATACTGCTAATGTTCACTGCACTGCCAGCGGAAATGCGTTAAATACTGCTAATGTTCACTGCGCTGTCAGTGGAAATGTGTTAAATACTGCTAATGTTCACTGCGCTGCCAGCGGAAATGCGTTAAATACTGCTAATGTTCAAGGCGCTGTCAGTGGAAATGTGTTAAATACTACTAATGTTCACTGCGCTGCCAGCGGAAAAGCGTTAAATACTGCTAATGTTCACTGTGCTGTCAGTGGAAATGTGTTAAATACTGCTAATGTTCACTGCGCTGTCAATGGAAATGTGTTAAATACTGCTAATGTTCACTGCGCTGTCAGTGGAAATGTGTTAAACACTGCTAATGTTCACTGCGCTGCCAGTGGAAATGTGTTAAATACTGCTAATGTTCACTGCGCTGTCAGTGGAATTGCGTTAAATACTACTAATGTTCACTGCACTGTCGGTGGAATTGTGATAAATACTGCTAATGTTCACTGCGCTGCCAGCGGAAATGCGTTAAATACTGCTAATGTTCACTGCGCTGCCAGCGGAAATGCGTTAAATACTGCTAATGTTCACTGCGCTGTCAGTGGAAATGTGTTAAATACTGCTAATGTTCACTGCGCTGCCAGTGGAAATGCGTTAAATACTGCTAATGTTCACTGCACTGTCGGTGGAATTGTGATAAATACTGCTAATGTTTACTGCGCTGCCAGTGGAAATGTGTTAAATACTGCTAATGTTCACTGCACTGTCAGTGGAAATGTGTTAAATACTGCTAATGTTCACTGCACTGTCGGTGGAATTGTGATAAATACTGCTAATGTTCACTGCGCTGTCAGTGGAAATGTGTTAAATACTGCTAATGTTCACTGCGCTGCCAGTGGAAATGTGTTAAATACTGCTAATGTTCACTGCACTGTCGGTGGAATTGTGATAAATACTGCTAATGTTTACTGCGCTGCCAGTGGAAATGTGTTAAATACTGCTAATGTTCACTGCACTGTCAGTGGAAATGTGTTAAATACTGCTAATGTTCACTGCACTGTCGGTGGAATTGTGATAAATACTGCTAATGTTCACTGCGCTGTCAGTGGAAATGTGTTAAATACTGCTAATGTTCACTGCGCTGCCAGTGGAAATGTGTTAAATACTGCTAATGTTCACTGCGCTGCCAGTGGAAATGTGTTAAATATTGCTAATGTTCACTGCGCTGCCAGTGGAAATGTGTTAAATACTGCTAATGTTCACTGCGCTGTCGGTGGAAATGCGTTAAATACTGCGCTGTCGGTGGAAGTGCGTTAAATACTGCAGTCATTCATGACAGGAAGTGAACTGGAAGGAATTTAAATATGTCTGTGCCCCCTGGTCAATTGTTGTCGCTTAATTATTGTTCCAATAGTGTATGCATACAATATGCAGATGGCACGCTAAACATTAAGTGTGCTACATTGATGCACATTTGGTGGAATAGTTTTAATATTTAATCAGTGATATAAGCCGTGTTTAACATTGTTTAGTACCGAACATTGGTATATGTGATATAAGCCGTGTTTAACGGTGTTTAGTTCCGAACATTGGTATATGTGATATAAGCCGTGTTTAACATTGTTTAGTACCGAACATTGGTATATGTGATATAAGCCGTGTTTAACATTGTTTAGTACCGAACATTGGTGTATGTGATATAAGCCGTGTTTAACATTGTTTGGTACCGAACATTGGTATATGTGATATAAGCCGTGTTTAACATTGTTTAGTACCGAACATTGGTATATGGGATATAAGCCGTGTTTAACATTGTTTGGTACCGAACATTGGTATATGGGATATAAGCCGTGTTTAACATTGTTTGGTACCGAACATTGGTATATGTGATATAAGCCGTGTTTAACATTGTTTAGTACCGAACATTGGTAAATGGGATATAAGCCGTGTTTAACATTGTTTGGTACCGAACATTGGTATATGTGATATAAGCCGTGTTTAACATTGTTTGGTACCGAACATTGGTATATGTGATATAAGCCGTGTTTAACATTGTTTGGTACCGAACATTGTTATATGGGATATAAGCCGTGTTTAACATTGTTTGGTACCGAACATTGGTATATGGGATATAAGCCGTGTTTAACATTGTTTGGTACCGAACATTGGTATATGGTATATAAGCCGTGTTTAACATTGTTTAGTACCGAACATTGGTATAATGGGGAGACAATCATTACAAGACATGGCTTCATTGGGTCATAATGACTTGTAGTAATGAATATGTATGTATACTCTGTATATGGATTGGTTTTCGTGTAGACTCATTAGTTTGTTCCATCACTATATCTATATCAAGACTTGTTAAACTCACTTGGTTTCAACGATGCATGGTTGCAGCAAAGTGTTGGAAACATTGACTAGTTTTTATATCTTGTTCGACAAAGAATTACCGATCAATTTGTTCAAAATTGGCATGACAGGCTAGAAAATTCTAGTAGGGCACTATTTTATAGAACTATTGCTTCCTTTAAATTTCAACCATATTTAGAATACTTTACAATAAATAAGTTGTGTCAGTCAATTACTAAATTAAGAGTATCGTCGCATAGACTACATATTGAGGCAGGTAGATGGACTAGACCTAGAAGTATACCTAGAAACGAAAGAGTTTGTTATATATGTAATGAAATAGAGGATGAATTTCACTTTGTTATGGAATGCTCATTGTACAATGATTTAAGGTGTCAGTATATTCCAGCGACATTTTGGAGGCGTCCAAATATGTTTATAGAATTGATTAATAATGAAAGCCAGACTATAATTAGGAAATTAGGTGTGTATATACATAATGCTTTTGCAAAACGAAATGAAAATATGTATGCAGCAAATAATGTAATGTAATATTGCAGGTACTTTCAGCTAACTCCCTAGAAATGTAGGCTGTATTACTTAATGTGTTAAATAGTTAGTACACCATCCGAATCTTAAACTTTAGGGAGCGTGGATGCTAAATGGCTAACTTACAAATTGAATTACACATTAGGAACCCATTTGTTGGTCTTTCTGTTTCGTTTCGTTTAAGGTCAACGTTATATTGGTTTCATTAAAAAAGTCTATTTATTATTAGTTATAGAGAAAATTTAAATAGCGAATGAACAGCTAAGCAATATAAATAACCTGGAACATTATAATATTATAGTAACTGCTACAATATAGCAATATAGCAATATTTAAAATGTGAGTAATTACTGTAAATGTATGCATACTATTTGTAAAATATGATCATGAATACGTATAACCTTCTCCAAATTTGTAAAACTATATATTTCTTTATGTTTGATATATATGTACATTGTACAAGTATTTATATAATTTATGCTATTATCACTGTTTGTCATAAAGTATGCATGTATATGTCCTCATGGGCTTTTGAGCCTATTGGAATTCAGAAATAAAAAAATAAAATATATCAAAAATATCTATATACCATATATGTAGGTACATTAGTGTTTTAGTATTGCATACATATAATTATTATATACACACATACCTATCACAAGTTTGAAAAAGTTTAAGCTTTATTTATTTTACAACTTATATTAATCACTCTCGTTGGCGCGGATGAAAGCGTATATGTGGTAATTCGTGAGGGAGGAAACAGGAGTACCCGGAGAAAACCCACCTATCCGATATGTCGACCACCGTACCATATCACATACGTCCTAGTCTGAGTATCGAACCCGGGTTACATTGGTGAGAAGAGGGCGCTAACCACTGCGCTAATCCGGACTATCACAAGTCCCTTCATACACTATTCGTACCCTCACTCAAGCATGTATTTCACGTTGTTGTATCACTCCAACATATTTCCAAAATGAACATTGTATAACGTATGCTGAAAACAGAATGAAACCAATTATGTAGGCTTTATTCCTGTATTGCCAGAATATTCATATGCCGGTTACATTCTCATTTTCTCCAACTAGCGGCTAGTTTGTATTCCGACATCATCACAATGTTATCTTCTTAGCAGGGAAACAAACCTGATATGTGAAACTGATTGCATAAACACTCTGTCTCATAACAAATGGAGACGTTTACGAACTGAATGCTTGGTGGTATTCTCAATCAATGCATCTTAGATGTTGCAATATGACAGTACGTATGTACAACCAATCACTCAGATAGTGTACATTCTAGAGTATACTAGTGCGATCTTCATGGAACATAACTGATATTATGAAATTACAAATGCAAGCTATACATGGCAAATATATTCTATGGAAATCTAGTCTATTAGAATAGCTTAACATATGTTTCGCTGTGAAATATGATACCAGTTTTCATCTGTTCATTCAGCTAATCGGAAAATAGCTTGTCATTGGCCAGTTAACATGAATAGAAGATGAATATGGCCAACTATACACACATACATGTAAGTGTTTGCAAACCCATTTATTAAATGTCCATGAAGTGTAAGGATGAATACGCCAAAAAGAAAACGCAATTTTTCTAATGATTTGAATGGAACGCCGTCCCCAAAACGATACCGTGTAATGCTTTCAATAAAGCAAAAAGTGGAGTTAAGTAATGCATCCGTTAACATGTGCACGTGTATATATGTTACTCGTGTATGTATACACATACAACATTATGCAAATTGGAGAACCTTGTTATAACGACAACCTGTGTTATCTGACACAAAATCTTGGTCCGAGTCGATGTTCGTATAGACAGGTTTCACTGTATTTACATATTATATGAACAAAGCATGCCACCAGGAAGCAGCTGTTGGTTCAAGTGGTGTTCTTCTTAGCATGAAGTATGTGTTGATATATCTTCCTGTTCTAATAATTGTTCTATTGTTGTTTGATGGCAAACTATTTATAAATCTTTACATTGTATGCCATGCATAATTACTCAAATACATAGTTCTAACGTTAGCATACAATGGACAGCATAACAAAACGTGACATTCTGATTCAACAGTATGACAAGTACACGCTTTACAAATACGTCGTTCAGTGCCCGAATATAATGTACTAGATGACATAGAAAGCGCACGCCAACATGATATACTAGAGGACATATAAAACGCACACCTACATTATATACTAGAGGACATAGAAAACGCACATCTACATAATATACTAGAGGACATAGAAACCGCACACCAACATGATATACTAGAGGACATAGAAAACGCACACCTACATTATATACTAGAGGATATAGAAAACGCACACCTACATTATATATTAGAGGATATAGAAAACGCACACCTACATTATATACCAGAGGACATAGAAAACGCACACCTACATTATATACTAGAGGATATAGAAAACGCACACCTACATTATATACTAGAGAATATAGAAAACGCACACCTACATTATATACTAGAGGATATAGAAAACGCACACCTACATTATATACTAGAGGACATAGAAAACGCACACCTACATTATATACTAGAGGACATAGAAAACGCACACCTACATTATATACTAGAGGACATAGAAAACGCACACCAACATGATATACTAGAGGACATAGAAAACGCACACCTACATTATATACTAGAGGATATAGAAAACGCACACCTACATTATATACCAGAGGACATAGAAAACGCACACCTACATTATATACTAGAGGATATAGAAAACGCACACCTACATTATATACTAGAGAATATAGAAAACGCACACCTACATTATATACTAGAGGACATAGAAAACGCACACCTACATTATATACTAGAGGACATAGAAAACGCACACCTACATTATATACTAGAGGACATAGAACACGCACACCAACATGATATACTAGAGGACATAGAACACGCACACCAAATGATACTAGAGGACATAGAAAACGCACATCTACATTATATACTAGAGGACATAGAAAATGCACACCTACATTATATACTAGAGGACATAGAAAACGAACATCTACATTATATACTAGAGGACATAGAAAACGCACACCAACATGATATACTAGAGGACATAGAAAACGCACACCAACATGATATACTAGAGGACATAGAAAACGCATATCTACATTATATACTAGAGGACATAGAAAACGCACATCTACATTATATACTAGAGGACATAGAAAACGCACACCTACATTATATACTAGAGGACATAGAAAACGCACAACTACATTATATTATTACATGAACATGAAATACGAACGATTCCATCAAAGATATATCACATTGTTATTACAAAACACAAACTGAACAAAAAATATTCCAAAATGTTTAAAACTATGTATTTATATAGTTATTGTTTTTCATGTAAAACACACTTATCCGAAGTGTGCGTTTTCTATGTCCTCCAGTATATATTGTTTATCTACCAAATTCGATTGCTATATTATTAGAACATAATCTAAAACATGTCAAATATTTCCTTAATACATCATTTGATATACTATCCAAATAATTTTAAAGAAATATTGTGATTTATGCCTGTTATAATATTCTAATACAGACAGCTTGTCATGCATGCCAGTTGTGTACATATTGGTATCGACGACGTTGTTTGAACAGTGGAAAATAGTTGTGTCACCATTTAACCAACTGTCACTAAAACCTAATATATCTACTAAGCGTTTTCATCTATAGCCCAACAATTGTCTACTATAATTATAGTGCCGATGTTTGTGTGGCGTCCGTAGTCTAGTTGTAGAATGTCGGATTTGGAATCGAGCGGTCCTGCGTTCGATACTCGGCCAGGCCACATATGTAGTGTGTGGCACCTCACACACATTGCTTAGTACTGGTTAACCACTTAGGTCGGCTATGCCTGCCCAGGAAAACATGGCTAGGCCCCCGCAAGGGGTTTGACATTAATGGAACATACATAAAAAAGATATTGATAAAATACATATAACGTTTTGTAAATATGGTTTAGGTGTTCGTCAGCAAACAACAAACTTAGCAGTGTTTGGTAAGCTAGGTAGATGTCATAGTCTGCAAAGAAAAGGTTTAATACTAGATTAAAAGTATGAAGATATCCTGCTCCACCTATCTTTAGAGCGTTCGATGACCAGCGTAATGGTAACAATGATAAATATTGGGCTAAGCATAGTAACGGTTAATTAGATAGATGTTGTGTAATTTTAATCAAGAGATAAATTATGTTCCAATGCTCAAGCAACGTTTGCCTGACCAATATATACAAGAATGGAAAGCATCAGAATGTATCAAAACTAGAATAGTTTAGACAATTCAAAACATATTTTTGTTATGAAAAATATCTCAATGTTATATATCATAGTACAATAAGAAAACAATTAACATGCTTTAGATTATATTCACATAACCTAGAAATAGAACTTGGTGGAATATCTTGAGTTCATAGAAATGATTGAATTTGTAAAAATTATGCACATGCAATGTGATTGAATCCGAATACCACTTTTTATTATGTTGTCAGAAATATACTATTATTATGAATAAATACCCCATAAACTGTTCATAGCCGAATAAGCATAAATTTGTAACATTACTGTCGTATAGAAAAATACGAATAGGAAAACCTTATGGAATATTGCAAAATTTGTGACTGATACTTTCAAAATTAGAAATGAAACCCTTGTTGGCTTAAAGGCTTCTTGCTTATGTATTCAAATGTGTTATTCATATACAGTCTTTATGTATTATAGATTAATATGCTTAGGCGTATATATGTTCATTGTTCATTGTGTATTGGCCATATTCACCATTTATTTGTTAACTGGCCAAATGCAATTGCATTTGCCGATTTGCCTAATAAAAACCTGAACTATTACAGTATTCCATAACTATTCTATACATAGCAGTATCATTATCTTTAATTATTTTAACGCAGTATTTCAATATGCCCTTTCTTTGCAAACAACAGGCATAGGAAATCTACCAAATTCACCAAAAACGGCCAAATTGGGAGTTTGTTGCGTGATACAAAGAATAATTGTACAAAATTGTATGTGTATCTTATTTTCTATTTCTTAACAAATCGTGTATTACCCCATACTTCTGTACTGTACCATATAATAGGAGCAACCATAGTATCAAAAAGTGATAATTTAGTTCTAATTCTACCAAATAGCGATAGAAGACAGTTATATAATAATAATATGATTTTAAGGCTTGCTGATATAACATTTTGGAAGCATTTTTCATGCTATCTGTATGTAAAATCGATACCTAAATAAGTGAAATGACCAACAACTTCAACCATTACTATTCCATCTAAAGATATATACGTGTTTCCTTTTCTCAAATACACAAACTTTTGTTTTATTAACAATAACTTTCAATCCCCACTTGTTTGAATACTTATAAATACTATCAAGCTGTGCTTGCAAGTATCGGGATTAGATGTAAATAAGGCGATACCATCCGCAAATAACAACATGTACATAGATAATTGATTTAGGTTATTCTCATTCTCAAGTTGTTAAAAGCAATAACATTACTAAAGTCATTAATGAAAATAATAAAAATAATTGGCGAGAGTGGTAGCATCAACGACATCGGACACTTTTTTATCAGAGGATATTTCTAACACATAGTTTTATAAGAGAGTATACAGCTTCTACCATATTAATCATCTTACAACGTAATAATTTTACCCACAATGCATCACTATTAACAGTATCAAATGCCTTTTTGTAGTCCATGAATAAACAGTAGAGTTTAGATTTATTATTAAATACTTTCTGGATAATAGAATGTAGCAAAAATATACAGTCAGTTGTACTGTTGTGATTATCTCTAAAAACCAAATTGTGAATCATTAAAAACATTTATTTATCCTATTTCTAAGAGCTAAGGAAAATAGTTTAGCAAGCACATTAACAAGTGTAATCCCACGATAATTTGAGGGATTAATAAAATCATCTTTATATGCATAGGGACAGTGATACCGTTAATCCATGCTTCTGGGTATATATCAGAGTCATACATAAAGCTATTAGTCAATGAAAACACCCGATACATTTCTGATAAAATCACAACATTTATGTCTTTGCAGAGCGTAGATAGTTTTGAATATATTTTCAATTGTAAATGGACAACCTCGCTCATCTATATGTAAAGTTTCATCTCGTAAACTAGCACTATGATCAGGTACAAAATTGACAACCTCGCTCATCTATATGTAACGTTTCATCTCGTAAACTAGCACCATGATCAGGTACAAAATCAGTATGAGCTGTATTCGAAATATATTTAAAATGTTCCACAAAGTTAGTTAAGCTAATATCTGTTGAACTTCTATTGAACCTATTGATATATTTCCGAAGTGTCCTAGGATTATATTTCCTCAAGCATGAACATTTGGACATATTGTTCTATACCCCACTCATCACTTCCTGATCATCATTTCCCACTCATCACTTCCTGATCATCATTTCCCACTCATCACTTCCCAATTATCACTTCCCATTTACTCAGTCACAATTTGGGCATCACTGTCATTTCCCTGGTTCCCTCGCTCATCGGTACCCAAACCCTCATCGGTACCCAAACATCGCATGTATAATCCCATTTGTATTTCATTTCTTGGCCAGTATATTTAGGGCAGCATACCCACATAAAGTATCGATAGATCATTCTGTAAAAAGGTCAAAGTAACATTTTGAAATCATTATTTCAGGTCAGCTTTGTACTGTATATATTTGTTTATCTTTTATTTTCCATACTAGTATACAAATATTATACATTGATTAGTACTCAAACGCCCAGTAATGTTGTTTTACTCTGTAAAGACCTCATGTACTGCCACGTTTATTATCACTTAGTAATCATAAACCTTTTTTAACCATTACCTCAAATGAAATCATATTAAGAGTGTTAACAAGTAGAAGTGAATATTGTTTAACCTCGAGGAAGGCTAGAAGTAAATAGAGTCATAAGGAAAAGTCCTGAGGATAAATACGTAACATCCTCTGATTATTTTGATATGTGTAATGTATGTTCAATATGTATTATATGGGGCTAAACATGATTGTGTTGGTATGAACTTGCTGAATATTCCCTTATATATATATATATATATATATATATATAAGTGTCAGCGCTATTTAAAGGGCCAGACATTTCTGACTTATGAGACACCTCTTTTTATGAACATTAGTACTACCCGAATCCTATGCTTGTATGCCAGACTCCAGGCTGGTAGGCAATCGGTAACCATTATTTAACTAGCTGGCGGTTCACCAACCGGCCATATCAGAACAAACCCCTGACGAGATTCGAACCTTCGACCTCCCGCTTCGTAGGCGGACGCCTTAACCAATGGGCCACGGAAAGATATATATATATATTCAATTTCTTCTGATCAAGAAGGTAATGTCTCTCTTTCACGGCATAGTTTTCATAGCAATGATTCGTCACGCTTATAAATACTCACATTCTTGTCTTATCCATACTCCCTTTATGAACATCCTCTGATCATTTAAAAATACAGCTTTAGTTTATTTGCGAGTGTCGTAAAACAATGGATACTTTTTGATAATAGATTTCTTCTTATTGTTGGTAAAAATACTACCAATTTAAGAGTGTGCTCAAAATGTAACATGCATCAAGTAGAATCTGAATATCAGTTCTTATTAGTTTGTCCTTATTATAATGATATAAGAAATACACATTTACCAGATAAACCATGGCCATGGTTCATGGCCAACCATTGATAAGTATAGAACACTCATGAATTCAACAGTAAAAAGCAAACTTGTCAATTTAGCGAACTATATTTATTTAGCAACACGTAAAAGAAATGATATTTATTAAATACATGAACGTTACTACTTGTAAAATATTGATGTGTGAGACACTGACTACCAACTATATTGTTAAACAAACAATATATTTCGTAAATGTTAATACTATGCTTACTCATACCTTATATATATATATATCATGTGTTTCTGTAAACTGTGTATGTAACCGCCAAGCATGTTTCTTGGCGATGAACATGTACAGGTTTATGCCAATAGAAACTTTGAAAAAATATGATTAAGTGAGACATAGTAGCAGACATATTGTTTACGCGGGTATCAATATCGATTTCATTATTCAATATGTTCTGAGATAAGTCATCAAAAACATGTCTATTCTCTTCCAATATATTATGAAAGACTAATGGATCAGTATCCTCCAAAACAATCTTATCGAACGTTTAATGGTGAGTCTGGTATGGGGTCATATCTTCACAATTTAAAGAAACTGTGACCGGGCAGTGGTCAGCCAATTCCGATAATGCAATAACATGCATATCTGATATACAAACAATATTATATAGTTAGCAAATAATCAACAAAACTCGCAGTAATTCTGTTTCTAATAAACGTATGGCAAGTAAAATCCCCAGGTTCAATTCTGTCATTCGTAATAAGTAGATCATTCTCGTTACAAAGAGACAGCAACCTGTTACCAAAACCATTGATTGGATTATCACGAGACAATCGTGCTGGAATATCGGGCCCGTCGGGATCACTATCCGGTTTATTAAGATAACCGTCGAGATTAATATTTTGCACATAATCACGTTTACGACCCGTTCTACCATTCATATCACCGACCATATATGCCACCATAATAACCCTTATAACCGATCATATATGCCACCATAATAACCCTTATAACCGATCATATATGCCACCATAATAACCCTTATAACCGATCATATATGCCACCATAATAACCCTTATTTTAAATGTCTGCATGTATCTGTTCAAAGAAATCATATTAATATAAAACATAAGAAACATTTCTATATACAGACGACTCCTCGGACGGGATGTAGAATGTACATCATTTGATCGAAATTCGACAATTAGGTATAGTATGCGAATTAGATTTATCAGGTAATGAATGTGTATTCTCTGTGTCAGGATAATTAATCCCAGGGACTGTTATAAAAGCGGTCAATCAAATCATCCTATATACGCCAGCTGATAGGGCGTGGAAATTAATTGCTTTTAACTCAAGCTTGGCCTGTATTTAATTGATTAAACTGAGTGAAGGGGAAGTTTTCTGGATGCATCTTGGAGTGTGTACAGGTTTGAAAATGGACCACGAAACACAAGCATTGTGACGGATATCTCAGTGACACAGGACCGTTTCTACAGTATCGATAAATCAAGGATGAACAGTATGTAGCACAGACCGACTGGGTGAAGCTGCGTGTTATAGTACCGATCACCCCTGTCTACGAGGAGCAGTGCCTGGCTTGATATAGTACCGATCACCCCTAAACATATCTGTCTACGAGGAGCAGTGCCTGGCTTGGTATAGTATCGATCACCCCTAAACATATATGTCTACGAGGAGCATTGCCTGGCTTGGTTTTGTACCGAACATATTTAAACACGCCTGTATACGCGGAGCATTGCCTGGTTTGATATTGTACCGAACATCTTTAAACATGCCTGTCTACGCGGAGCATTGCCTGGTTTGATATTGTACCGAACATCTTTAAACATGCCTGTCTACGCGGAGCATTGCCTGGTTTGGTATTGTACCGAACATCTTTAAACATGCCTGTCTACGAGGAGCATTGCCTGGTTTGGTATTGTACCGAACACTGTCTACGCGGAGCATTGCCTGGTTTGATATTGTACCGAACACCTTTAAACATGCCTGTCTACGCGGAGCACTGCCTGGTTTGGTATTGTACCAAACATCTTTAAACATGCCTGTCTACGAGGATCATTGCCTGGCTTAGACAAGGTTACTATATGGGACATGAATTGCTGTAATTACTAAAGGCTACTATTAGCTCGATAGTATGGACATTATCAGTGCAGCTTTGTTGAACCCTAAACGAAATCGATTCATATGTCCATGTGATATATTCGTCTAGACAATACCGCATGACTCTTCTTTTAGTTTTTATTCCAATAGGTGTATGGACATCAAACGCAAACGTCATTTGTGACAAATTCGTTGAATTTATGTGATATATTCGCACGTATTCATCACTACGTGTGAAAAATGTGCACGTATTCCTCGCACGTGTGAATAATTCGTTTTTGTGACAAATAGGGTTCAACACGGCTTAATAGAAGGAGTATCCTGGCCGGACAAATCTATTTCCAATTATGCAAAGTTGATGCGACTTGCTATTCTGATAAGAAAACATTCATGCATAAGACAAACGGCAATCCATCACCCTGTGTGTAAGTTCTCAAGTATTTCATTTGTCCGAATCCTCTGTTAGTCATGTAGGTAAACTGCGTGTGTGCTTAGAAGTCGCAGCAGTATAGTTTAGAAGTTTAAAATGCAGACCTTAGGTAAACTCTTAATTATTTCAGCTTTTGTCCAGCATAAAAGTATGATCTATAGCTCAACTTTGTATTAACATAACCAAAGCTGCAAGATAATTGTATGCACACAATAAGTAAGTAAACTCAGCCATGCTCCCATAAATGACTCACTTTTGAAGAAAAAAACCGTCGCCAGTGTTTCACATTATACAATTATGTGGAAGAGTCAAACCTAGTGTGCGGTAAAAGTTTAAAATTTATTTATTTTACAACGATTGCGAATCAAGTTTTAACAACTTATAGTAATCACCCTCGTTGGCGCGGATGAAAGCGTAACTGCGGTCAGTCGTGTGGGAGTAAACCGGAATACCCGGAAAAAACTGTCCGATCTGGCGACCACCGTATGGAGGTGATTAGTAGGCATCGGGTAACAGTTCCAAATGTCATCCCCAATACCCAATAGTTTTGACTGTTCCCCAAACACCTATGAAATAAATGTGTTATTACCTGACATACTACATGTATTTCGCAATTCCTCGTATGTGTTACTATTTTGGTTAGATTTGGAAGCATTTATAATAGTATTGGACAGTAAAGTTTGTTTCGGATAACACAATTAAGCACCACAATATGTCATGGCAGCTGGGTAGAATTTGGTCAGCATAGAGTTGAGTTCGTCGTTGAAAATCTCTGAACATGGTAGAGCCAACTCTTCTCATCGCAATACATCTTCAAACTCGTAATGTTCCCTTTTATGACAGTCTTCATACTCAATGAGTCCCCTGTTTTCCATTACTTCTTCATCAGTATTTTCACCAAATCTGGCCATTTTGAAATCTGTGCAAACGTTCAAAACACGGTTCCGGCCTGCGTTATTAAACGGAATGACGGACACATGAGGGCAACAGTCAAAACTTTTAGAGAAAAGACGTTTTATATATGGCGCACCATCCGTTTGGACTTGCAGTATGAGTGGCAGAAGGAAGGATCTTTTTCTTTTCTTTTTTCTCCTTTTTTTCTTTTTTTTATTTTACTTTGATTTAACCATATTTGATTGCATACGTAATACATTCGACAATACAATATTACATACGAGCATGAATCAGATGTGAAATAAGTTAACAGATTATAATACATGTGTGTATCATAGCAAAAGTTATAACCAACATTAGAAAACGGCCCTTCCAAATAATCAAACTCGTCTCAGTACTATCAATTATACTTTATCTATGTTGAAAGAAGGAATGATATTGCTGTAGTGAGGAACCTTTATAAATGTTTTTCTTCAGTAATGTTTTCAAATGGTCCTCAATAGTCCGTTAGGGAAGATAGAAACTTGTTATGGAAGATGTATATGCTAATTGGCAAATAGTTATGTTTACACATCTTTCATGTATATTTGGGGAGATATACCTTTGCGAAATATCATTGACTTACTCTTTATAAGAGTGCAATTACTGCAGGTGTGTATGTATAAGTAACACCGTGTTCCATAATATAGGTACAGACGGATACGTTGCCCAGTGGTTAACACGATGTACTGGGAATTCAGGGATCACAGGTTCGATCCCTCGCCTGACCCTAATAAAATTAACAATATTTCAAATTGGACTTTAAACCGATGTCTCGTGTAGGTGCTCTACACCGTGCACATGAAAGAACAAGAGGGGATTCTGGAATGGGTCTCTGTCTGTATCATTGCACTATCATCCAAAAATCTAAAATAACTAATCTATTCACGAAGCGTCGCTCATATGGGCAACCGGTAGCGACGATAAATCAACGTAAAACACACACGCATAGCATAGATATTAACTTCACATGAATGAATATTAGCCTTGAACACGTCAAGTTATCTAACAGATAAATGAGATCGTGTCAAAGTAGTTGTCCCATAGGTATGTTTCAATTGTTCTATCAAGTGTCTGTCATTGCTTAATATACAAGAATAGGTGTGATACATCTGCATTTAGTAAATCATATTTGAAACAAATCGTATTGTTTATGCTTTCATTCAATGTCATGTATAGCAATCTACTTCAATATAGAATGTGACAAGCTTCTAATATATGTCATTAGCCGGATGAAATACGTCTATTTATTGCATACGTTACTATAAATAGTAACAAATTTAATGGTAGAAAACCAAAATATCTGGTCGACGCGGGCAATATATTTCGATTTTCGGCTCTGCCACTATTCGATATTGGCCCGGCACGCGCCGAGAACGAATCACGAGCACGTGTCATAGGTAGCAACAACATAGTAACTACATTGTGTAAACATGGCCGCCGAAGCAGCACTAAAGTCGTTGTCTGACATATTGTTGTCTCTTGGCGGTAAAATGGCTGAGCGAAATAAGCAAATAACAGCAGAAGAAACATACGGCTATGTATGCAATAAAGAAGTTATTAAACGGCTGCGGTGGGCCATTTGTGGATATTGGGGCACCTATCCGATATTGGCCCTCCTTAGGGTGCGCCAATATTCACAAATGGCCCACCTCCGCGGTTTAATAACCTCTAAGGACTACATCATATTGGAACACAGTGGATTTAAATGAGCATCATTATATGTCTTCTATGCTCCGTGACATACATAGCACGTGCTCTATTTGGTAAGGCTCCCTTAACAGTAGGTGCAATGGTGTGGACACAAGCTTGGAACAATATTCAGAAAAGATACATAATCTTAAATATGTAAACATTTCACACAAACGTATTGAAAGATATTTTAAATATATTTTTTCAAAAGTGAATCATTTATGGGAGAATGACTGAAGTAAGTAAGTACATATTTAGTATGCGTATCATAAAACATAACAATAAACATTAAGCAGGAAGTAGGCGGTGTGGTTTGGCGTGACACGGTACAATAGTTGCAATGGCTTATAAATGTGTTAATTTCTCTTTTGTTAAGTTCGAATAACCGCTAAGGAATACCTGAAAAACTTGCATAAATCTATGTTTCTTAGTTTATACAAATTTATTTTAGCTCGATTGCGAAACAAGTTCTTTCAACTTATATTAATCACTCTCGAGACCTCATTCCTGATGGAATCCATCGCCATGAAGGAGAGAGAAGAGGCAATGTGGAATTTAAATGCCTTGCCTAAGTGCACAATCGTAACGGCTCCAGTGGGGCTCGAACTGGAACTCCGGACCTTTCGCACCTGTGTTTCTTGTTTATGTACTAGACTATTTTGTATCCCAGAAATAATGCAACACATACAGATCTACAGCACACACCGATATGGGAAATAAGGTTCATACATATGTCAAACAGTGATCAATCATCATAGCGAATGTATTGATATATACGAGTAGAGTGATTGGCCTTTGATATATTCTAAGATGATTGACACACTGGGAGGGCTCCTGGTCTGAGATATATCAGATAAATATATCACATATACTGAACAAATATCCAAACTTTCCATTTATACTCAACATATTTGTTGTGTTAAATAATTCAATGTGTATGGCCAATGTTTCCATTTCCAGCTGTCCGATTAGCGCGCTCGCTTCTCGCCAATGTAACCCGGGTTCGATCCTCGGACCGGGAAGAATGTGAGATGGTACGGTGGTCGCCAGATTGGACAATGGGTTATCTCCGGGTGCTCCAGTTTCCTCCCACACGAATAACTACATTTACGCTTGCATCCGTGCCAACGAGGGTGATTAATATAAGTTGTTAAAACTTGCTTCGCAATCATTGTAAAATAAATAGTTTAAAAGTTCCCATTTAATCGCATTTCTGTTCAATTTATTAATTTGTGTTTTAATGCCTTGTCCTAGAGATCAGATATTATTAGGTTTTCATAATAACATTTTGTCTTTTTTGTTCACGTACATCAGTGCACACATGTGTGTTCTAAGCAGCCAATGACATTGTCTTTGACAGAATTGTTTTTTATAATGTAAACGCTTCGTTTACATTTTCAGAACTGAATTTGATATTTGTCAATTTTAATGATGATCCTACCATATGGTATTGTCTGCAGCGAATAATAATTGATACTGTGTATAATATATCAACATATTTCCGTCTGTTTTCACTAATAATATAAGACTTGTATATACAAACCCAAATTATGGTAAACATCAAGTTGATATCCAGATATTCAAAATGATCCATCTTGTAGCCACAATTGCAGATAGTCTATTAAAGTTATTATTTATTCCACATTGTCTGAGCATACGCATAATGGTTTGCCAAAAAGGAACCAAGCTGTTGGATGTGGGTTGTTAGTCTGTCATCGCAGTACTCATGTTGGGTGTAGGTTTTTAGTCTGTCATCGCAGTACTCATGTTGTATGTGGGTTGTTAGTCTGTCATCGCAGTACTCATGTTGTATGTGGGTTGTTAGTCTGTCATCGCAGTACTCATGTTGGATGTGGGTTGTTAGTCTGTCATCGGAGTGCTCATGTTGTATGTGGGTTGTTAGTCTGTCATCGCAATACTCATGTTGTATGTGGGTTGTTAGTCTGTCATCGCAGTACTCATGTTGTATGTGGGTTGTTAGTCTGTCATCGCAGTACTCATGTTGTATGTGGGTTGTTAGTCTGTCATCGCAGTACTCATGTTGTATGTGGGTTGTTAGTCTGTCATCGGAGTACTCATGTTGGATGTAGGCTGTTAGTATGTCATCGGAGTACTCATGTCGGATGTGGGTTGTTAGTCTGTCATCGGAGTACTCATGTTGTATGTGGGTTGTTAGTCTGTCATCGGAGTACTCATGTTGGATGTGGGTTGTTAGTCTGTCACCGGAGTACTCATGTTGGATGTAGGTTGTTAGTCTGTCATCGGAGTACTCATGTTGTATGTGGGTTGTTAGTCTGTCATCGGAGTACTCATGTTGTATGTAGGTTATTATTCTGTCATCGGAGTACTCATGTTGTATGTAGGTTGTTAGTCTGTCATCGGAGTACTCATGTTGTATGTGGGTTGTTAGTCTGCCATCGGAGTACTCATGTTGTATGTGGGTTGCTAGTCTGTCATCGGAGTACTCATGTTGGATGTAGGTTGTTAGTCTGTCATCGGAGTACTCATGTTGTATGTGGGTTGTTAGTCTGCCATCGGAGTACTCATGTTGTATGTGGGTTGCTAGTCTGTCATCGGAGTACTCATGTTGGATGTAGGTTGTTAGTCTGTCATCGGAGTACTCATGTCGTATGTGGGTTGTTAGTCTGTCATCGGAGTACTCATGTTGTATGTGGGTTGTTAGTCTGTCATCGGAGTACTCATGTTGGATGTAGGTTGTTAGTCTGTCATCGGAGTACTCATGTTGGATGTGGGTTGTTAGTCTGTCATCGGAGTACTCATGTTGTATGTGGGTTGTTAGTCTGTCATCGGAGTACTCATGTTGGATGTAGGTTGTTAGTCTGTCATCGGAGTACTCATGTTGTATGTGGGTTGTTAGTCTGTCATCGGAGTACTCATGTTGTATGTGGGTTGTTAGTCTGTCATCGGAGTACTCATGTCGTATGTAGGTTGTTAGTCTGTCATCGGAGTACTCATGTTGTATGTAGGTTGTTAGTCTGTCATCGGAGTACTCATGTTGTATGTGGGTTGCTAGTCTGTCATCGGAGTACTCATGTTGGATGTAGGTTGTTAGTCTGTCATCGGAGTACTCATGTTGTATGTGGGTTGTTAGTCTGTCATCGGAGTACTCATGTTGTATGTGGGTTGTTAGTCTGTCATCGGAGTACTCATGTTGGATGTAGGTTGTTAGTCTGTCATCGGAGTACTCATGTTGGATGTGGGTTGTTAGTCTGTCATCGGAGTACTCATGTTGGATGTAGGTTGTTAGTCTGTCATCGGAGTACTCATGCTGTATGTGGGTAGTTAGTCTGTCACCGTACTCATGTTGGATGTGGGTTGTTAGTCTGTCATCGCAGTACTCATGTTGGATGTAGGTTGTTAGTCTGTCATCGCAGTACTCATGTTGGATGTGGGTTGTTAGTCTGTCACCGGAGTACTCGTGTTGGATGTAGGTTGTTAATCTGTCACCGGAGTACTCATGGTGGGTGTAGGTTGTTAGTCTGTCACCGGAGTACTCATGCTGGATGTAGGTTGTTAGTCTGTCACCGGAGTACTCATGATGGATGTAGGTTGTTAGTCTGTCACCGGAGTACTCATGTTGGATGTAGGTTGTTAGTCTGTCATCGCAGTACTCATGTTGGATGTGGGTTGTTAGTCTGTCACCGGAGTACTCATGTTGTATGTTGGTTGTTAGTCTGTCACCGGAGTACTCATGTTGGATGTGGGTTGTTAATCTGTCACCGGAGTACTCATGTTGGATGTGGGTTGTTAGTCTGTCATAGCAGTACGCATGTTCATGTTGGATGTGGGTTGTTAGTCTGTCATCGGAGTACTCATGTTGGATGTGGGTTTTTAGTCTGTCATCGCAGTACTCATGTTGGATGTGGGTTGTTAGTCTGTCATGGGAGTACTCATGTTGGATGTGGGTTGTTAGTCTGTCATCGCAGTACTCATGTTGGATGTGGGTTGTTAGTCTGTCATCGGAGTACTCATGTTGGATGTGGGTTGTTAGTCTGTCATCGGAGTACTCATGTTGTATGTGGGTTGTTAGTCTGTCATCGGAGTACTCATGTTGGATGTGGGTTATTAGTCTGTCATCGGAGTACTCATGTTGGATGTGGGTTGTTAGTCTGTCATCGGAGTACTCATGTTGGATGTGGGTTGTTAGTCTGTCATGGGAGTACTCATGTTGGATGTGGGTTGTTAGTCTGTCATCGCAGTACTCATGTTGGATGTGGGTTGTTAGTCTATCATCGGAGTACTCATGTTGGATGTGGGTTGTTAGTCTGTCATCGGAGTACTCATGTTGTATGTGGGTTGTTAGTCTGTCATCGGAGTACTCATGTTGGATGTGGGTTATTAGTCTGTCATCGGAGTACTCATGTTGGATGTGGGTTGTTAGTCTGTCATCGGAGTACTCATGTTGTATGTGGGTTGTTAGTATGTCATCGGAGTACTCATGCTGGATGTGGGTTATTAGTCTGTCATCGGAGTACTCATGTTGGATGTGGGTTATTAGTCTGTCATCGGAGTACTCATGTTGGATGTGGGTTGTTAGTCTGTCACCGGAGTACTCATGTTGGATGCGGGTTGTTAGTCTGTCATCACAGTACTCATGTTGGATGTTTTTGGGTTGTTAGTCTGTCATCACAGTACTCATGTTGGATGTGGGTTGTTAGTCTGAGCTGACGCTATATCAGTTTATCAGATATATTCGTGTGACTGGGGAATTGGTTCCGGGTCGTTGTATCCTAGAAAGTAGCTTTTACAATCAAACAGACCATAATTTGATGATGTTTTTTTACTGTTGAACCAGAGACTGTTTGCATTTCTTATTGTGATTGTGGTGCATCTGTGACAAGTGTGCTCATTTGAACAAGACTTTTTGTGCATTTATTTCAGAATTACTTGCTCCAGTGCATTGATGAGTAAACAGCCCTACATGACAGCTAGAATCCCTACGCGTTCCATTTTTAACCGATGTTTGTTTACATTTGAAAATTACGAAACACTTTGATGGTGATGCCATGACTTACTTGTGTCTAACCGCAATTTGACTGTGGCAGTTCATCGATTTACCATAGCAGGAAGAGGGAGAAAATACAGTGGTGTGCATCCGATTGTTTTACGTAGGAATTGCACAATCATTTCCGGTGTCATGGTAATTCAATGGTGTGATAATCGCATCTAAAGGATAAAAACCAGCTACCGTACCCAACACTCAATGCTGAGTATGACTGGAAATGATACGTCATCTTCGTCTATGTAAACTTGAAGTGAAACTATAAATGGTTGGAACTAGTATTACACTACTAATTTATGCATTGGATTTTATTAATAGTTGGCCTCCGACATGTGACTGCAAATATTAACCACACATTGCTAACTACTCCGTGAGAACATTGATATTAATGTATTAAATTATGTAATTATATGCTCCAGAAGATATTGGTATTTATGTACTAATAATGGCAATATGTGCTCCAATGTACATTGGTATTTATATATTAATATTAAAATATGCTCGAGATGACATTGATGTGTATATATTAATGTAAGGATATGCTCCAAATTACATGGATACTTATGTATTAACAGATATTGATGTATTAACGGATATAGTTATGTATTAACGGATATAGTTATGTATTAACGGATATAGTTATGTATTAACGGATTATAGTTATGTATTAACGGATATAGTTATGTATTAACGGATATATTTATGTATTAACGGATATAGTTATGTATTAACGGATATAGTTATGTATTAACGGATATAGTTATGTATTAACAAATATTGATGTATTAACGGATATTGATGTATTAACGGATATAGTTATGTATTAACAAATATTGATGTATTAACGGATATTGATGTATTAACGGATAATGATGTATTAACGGATATTGATGTATTAACGGATATTGATGTATTAACGAATGTTGATGTATTAACGGATATTGATGTATTAACGGATAATGATGTATTAACGGATATTGATGTATTAACGGATAGTTATGTATTAACGGATATTGATGTATTAACGGATAGCTATATATTAATGGATAGCTATGTATTAACGGATATTGATGTATTAACGGATATTGATGTATTAACGAATATTGATGTATTAACAGATAGCTATGTATTAATGGATAGCTATGTATTAACGGATATTGATGTATTAACGGATATTGATGTATTAACGAATATTGATGTATTAACAGATAGCTATGTATTAATGGATAGCTATGTATTAACGGATATTGATGTATTAACGGATATTGATGTATTAACGAATATTGATGTATTAACAGATAGCTATGTATTAATGGATAGCTATGTATTAACGGATATTGATGTATTAACGGATATCGATGTATTAACGAATATTGATGTATTAACGGATATTGATGTATTAACGGATATTGATGTATTAACGGATATTGATGTATTAACGGATATTGATGTATTAACGGATAGTTATGTATTAACGGATATTGATGTATTAACGAATATTTATGTATTAACGGATATTGATGTATTAACGGATAATGATGTATTAACGGATATTGATGTATTAACGGATAGTTATGTATTAACGGATATTGATGTATTAACGGATAGCTATGTATTAACGGATATTGATGTATTAACGGATATTGATGTATTAACGGATATTGATGTATTAACGGATATTGATGTATTAACGGATATTGATGTATTAACGGATAGTTATGTATTAACGGATATTGATGTATTAACGGATAGCTATGTATTAACGGATATTGATGTATTAACGGATAATGATGTATTAACGGATATTGATGTATTAACGGATAGTTATGTATTAACGGATATTGATGTATTAACGGATAGCTATGTATTAACGGATATTGATGTATTAACGGATATTGATGTATTAACGGATATTGATGTATTAACGGATATTGATGTATTAACGGATATTGATGTATTAACGGATATTGATGTATTAACGGATATTGATGTATTAACGGATAGTTATGTATTAACGGATAGATCAACGGATATTTATGCTCAAGAGTACATCGATATGATTGTATTAATGTCTGTCTTTGATAGGAACGTCATCCAAATGGATGTTACTGTCATTAAGACACTTACATAAGCAAGTTGGCTGTCAGTATAGCTGTAATAAGGCTTCATTAGAAAGTAGCAATAGTCCATAATACCACTGATAGCATTATCTCACATCCCCATATCTGTCTGGTAGGAGAATTATTCACGTTATTACAAACGGCTAGATCATGTTACAAACACATTACTGGCGTCTTAGATATATGTCCGTGGATTGGCAAATTTAGAAGTATTCGGAAATGAATGGAATTGGAATATTTAAATGTCATTTTCAAAAACGTTACGCTGGCGTAATAGCAAAAATCCAAAAGGACTTTCTTAAAATGTTGTATGAAGTAACCACGAGTGTATTATAAGATCCTTTGTATCACATTACCACAGTAACCATATAAATTTGAAAATGAAACATTTCTGTTTGCCTGTTTAAATTGAGCTCAAAGAAATCAGTGTGTATTCGTACGCTGCAGTAAATAATCCCCGATAATCACACAAACAACTCCACGCAAATAATCGACGCAAACACTATACTGTATTACACTAGTGCATATTTAACATTTTATTGATTTTCAACAGCAAAGGTGCAAACTATAATGTCAAACGTGTCAGAAGCATGCTGTCATGTTGCGACAAATCAGAATCTTCTAGGTGTTATTGCGCGTGTGCTGATATAAGAACATGTATAATGACTGTTTTACACTGAATACACTCAGAATTATGTGATAAATTAATTTGTAACTCTAATACAATATGACGAATACAATACTGATGCTGATGAAAGCCACAATGCAGCATACAAAATGCCATGTTAACGTTCAATGTTATTAAATTGGAAATGTCGGAGCCTACACGGTGTAATGGTTACATTGTCATCCTCAATACTGTAGAGTTGTGAGTTCGATCCCAGTCGGAATCATAGTTGTGATGTCTTAGTAACCTTAGTGATGCGCCCTTGAGAACCATAGTGATACGTCCTTGAGAACCATAGTGATACGTCCTTGAGAACAATAGTGATGCGTCCTTGAGAACCATAGTGGTGAGTCCTTGAGAACCATAGTGATGTGTCCTTGATAACCATAGTGATGCGTCCTTGAGAACCATAGTGATACGTCCTTGAGAACCATAGTGATGCGTCCTTGATAACCATAGCGGTGAGTCCTTGAGAACCATTGTTATGCGTCCTTGAGAACCATAGTGATGCGTCCTTGAGAACCATAGTGATACGTCCTTGAGAACCATAGTGATGCGTCCTTAAGAACAATAGTGATGCTTCCTTGAGAATCATAGTAGTGAGTCCTTGAGAACCATAGTGATGAGTCCTTGAGAACCATAGTGATGAGTCCATGAGAACCATAGTGGTGCGTCCTTGAGAACCATAGTGATGCGTCCTTGAGAACCATAGTGATGCGTCCTTGATAACCATAGTGGTGCGTCCTTGAGAACCATAGTGGTGCGTCCTTGAGAACCATAGTGATGCGTCCTTGAGAACCATAGTGGTGCGTCCTTGAGAACCATAGTGGTGCGTCCTTGAGAACCATAGTGATGAGTCCTTGAGAACCATAGTGATGAGTCATTGAGAATCATAGTGGTGAGTCCTTGAGAACCATAGTGGTGAGGCATTGATAACCATAGTGATGCGTCCTTTGAGACCCATATTGGTGAGTTCTTGATAACCATAGTGGTCAGGCATTGATTGACATAGAGGTGAGTCATTAATGACCATAGTGGTGAGTCCTTTGAGAACCATAGTGATGAGTCATTGAGAACCATAGTGATGCGTCCTTATAACCATAGTGATGCCTCCTTAAGAACCATAGTGTTATGTCTTTGAGAACCATAGTGGTGAGTCCTTGAGAACCATAGTGGTGAGTCCTTGAGAATCATAGTGGTGAGTCCTTGAGAATCATAGTGATGAGTCATTGAGAACCATAGTGGTAAGGCATTGATAACCATAGTGATGAGTCCTTGATAGCCATAGTGATGCGTCCTTGATAACCATAGTGGTGAGTCCTTGAGAACCATAGTGATGCGTCCTTGAGAACCATAGTGGTATGTCTTTGAGAACCATAGTAATGAGTCCTTGAGAACCATAGTGGTGAGTCCTTGAGAACCATAGTGGTGAGTCCTTGAGAACCATAGTGGTGAGGCATTGATAACCATAGTTATGCGTCCTTTGAGAACCATAGTGGTAAGTTCTTGATAACCATAGTGGCGAGTCCTTGATAACCATAGTGATGCGTCCTTGATAACCATAGTGGCGAGTCCTTGAGAACCATAGTGATGCGTCCTTGATAACCATAGTGGTGAGTCCCTGAGAACCATAGTGGTGAGTCCTTGAGAACCATAGTGATGAGGCATTGGTAACCATAGTGATGCGTCCTTTGAGAACCATAGTGGTAAATTCTTGATAACCATAGTGGCGAGTCCTTGATAACCATAGTGATGCGTCCTTGATAACCATAGTGGTGAGTCCCTGAGAACCATAGTGATGTGTCCTTGAAAACCATAGTTGTGAGTCATTGAGAACCATAGTGGTGTGTCTTTGAGAAAGACACTTATATCCACATTGTCTCACCCCTCCCCCATCATGGTTGAGGTTAGGTGACGATAGCAATTACGTTTATGTTGTAAGAGCTTATGAAGCTGAGCTTAAGATAAGTATGTGTATCTGGTAAGGCTGTAGATGCGTTGCCCCAATAGCACCTTGTTGGCTAGACTCACTGTACATCCTCATCTTGTACAGACGTTTCCTATATTTAAGGAACTCAGTAAACATAGGTCGTGAACCAATTAAATACCATATTATATTGACAGCCTGTGTGTTGCATGTTATTGCGCTTGTTTACACTCTGAACGTTGCTGTTTTATTACGTTACCCTCTTTCAAAGATGTTGCTTTGATACAAAAATCAACATAATACTGTAAAACACTATAATTTCGCAAACACTTTATTTCGCGATTGTCACAGTTTTGAGCATAGCTAGTAGATCTTTTTAAAATTTGAATAATTTCATACAATAAAACTATTGTTTCTGTCACAGGTATGTAGAGTAATTAATATCATTTTATACTAACAAGTATATCATATAGTAGTGTGAACAAATGACAGTACATATACGTTACTAATCCAATCGGTGTATTCTACGGCGCATGGTGGGTATATATCGGTGTATTCTGGGCGCATGGTGGGTATATATCGGTGTATTCTGGGCGCATGGTGGGTATATATCGGTGTATTCTGGGCGCATGGTGGGTATATATCGGTGTATTCTGGGCGCATGGTGGGTTAATATCGGTGTATTATGGGCGCATGGTGGGTATATATCGGTGTATTCTGGGGCGCATGGTGGGTATATATCGGTGTATTCTGGGCGCATGGTGGGTATATATCGGTGTATTCTGGGCGCATGGTGGGTATATATCGGTGTATTCTACGGCGCATGGTGGGTATATATCGGTGTATTCTGCGGCGCATGGTGGGTATATATCGGTGTATTCTGGGCGCATGGTGGGTATATATCGGTGTATTCTACGGCGCATGGTGGGTATATATCGGTGTATTCTGCGGCGCATGGTGGGTATATATCGGTGTATTCTGCGGCGCATGGTGGGTATATATCGGTGTATTCTGGGCGCATGGTGGGTATATATCGGTGTATTCTGGGCGCATGGTGGGTATATATCGGTGTATTCTGGGCGCATGGTGGGTATATATCGGTGTATTCTGCGGCGCATGGTGGGTATATATCGGTGTATTCTGGGCGCATGGTGGGTATATATCGGTGTATTCTGGGCGCATGGTGGGTATATATCGGTGTATTCTCGGCGCATGGTGGGTATATATCGGTGTATTCTGGGCGCATGGTGGGTATATATCGGTGTATTCTACGGCGCATGGTGGGTATATATCGGTGTATTCTGCGGCGCATGGTGGGTATATATCGGTGTATTCTGGGCGCATGGTGGGTATATATCGGTGTATTCTACGGCGCATGGTGGGTATATATCGGTGTATTCTGCGGCGCATGGTGGGTATATATCGGTGTATTCTGGGCGCATGGTGGGTATATATCGGTGTATTCTCGGCGCATGGTGGGTATATATCGGTGTATTCTGGGGCGCATGGTGGGTATATATCGGTGTATTCTGGGCGCATGGTGGGTATATATCGGTGTATTCTCGGCGCATGGTGGGTATATATCGGTGTATTCTGGGCGCATGGTGGGTATATATCGGTGTATTCTACGGCGCATGGTGGGTATATATCGGTGTATTCTAGGGCGCATGGTGGGTATATATCGGTGTATTCTACGGCGCATGGTGGGTATATATCGGTGTATTCTGGGCGCATGGGGGTATATATCGGTGTATTCTGGGCGCATGGTGGGTATATATCGGTGTATTCTACGGCGCATGGTGGGTATATATCGGTGTATTCTAAGGCGCATGGTGAGTATATATCGGTGTATTCTACGGCGCATGGTGGGTATATATCGGTGTATTCTGCGGAGCATAGTGTGTATATATCGGTGTATTCTGGGCGCATGGTGGGTATATATCGGTGT
>CM026390.1:104484160-104560086 GCA_014843695.1 Archivesica marissinica
AACCCTCTCGCCAGGAATCTTGCTGGATTTGAGTGTTCTGATAATAATAGAGTATGCCAATGCCATCACAAGCATCGGAAAGAAGTATAGCACAGCCGACACAAACGTGAAGTAGATTGTTCTCGAAGGCATGTATTCCACTGTAAAGTTTGATCCCGGAATAGTCTTTGTTTCCACAGGCCAGACGTCGTCACACCATCGCTCGGTGTAATCCAGCCATTGACGTTGCTTCAGTGTTCGAAACCACAGTAATGGCGCAGCAATGATGAATGAGCACAGCCAATAATACCAATAGAACAAAACCGAGCTTTCGTCTAGACATGAGTTCTTTTAAAGCAAAGCCAGGCCAAAAGAATCTGCGAGGCTATCAAATGTCAATAAGCACACTGGCCCCCACAAGACTGAAAATACAGGAAAGGGAAATGTACTAATAGACGGTACAACAATACTGTACGACGGGGAAATCTAGACGGGCCATTGTAATATACGGTAACAAGCATACTGGTTTTTTTAAAACACAACGGGAATACTAGATAGGAACAGTAACTATGACGGTACACAAATACTGTACGACGGGAAATACTAGGTAGGACAGGTAATATAGACGGGCACCAGCATACTGTACCGACGGGAAATACTAGATAGGACAGGTAATATAGACGTACACACAATACGGTAACGACGGAAATACTAGGATAAGGGACAGGTAATATAGACGGTGCACACAATACTGTAACGACGGAAATACTAGGATAGGACAGGTAATATAGACGGTGCACACAATACTGTAACGACGGGAAATACTAGGATAGGGACAGGTAATATAGACGGTGCACACAATACTCTAACGACGGGAACTACTAGGATAGGGACAGGTAATATAGACGGTACACAGCATACGGTAACGACGGGAAATACTAGGATAGGGACAGGTAATATAGACGGTGCACACATACTGTAACGACGGGAAATACTAGGATGGGGACAGGTATATAGACGGTGCACAGAATACTGTAACGACGGGAAATACTAGGATAGGGACAGGTAATATAGACGGTGCACACAATACTGTAACGACGGGAAATACTAGGATAGGGACAGGTAATATAGACGGTACACACAATACTGTAACGACGGGAAATACTAGGATAGGGACAGGAAATATAGACGGTACACACAAGACGGTAACGACGGGAAATACTAGGATAGGGACAGGTAATATAGACGGTGCACAGCATACGGTAACGACGGGAAATACTAGGATAGGGACAGGAAATATAGACGGTACACACAATACTGTAACGACGGGAAATACTAGGATAGGGACAGGAAATATAGACGGTACACACAATACGGTAAAGACGGGAAATACTAGGATGGGGACAGGTAATATAGACGGTACACAGCATACGGTAACGACGGGAAATACTAGGATAGGGACAGGTAATATAGACGGTGCACACAATACGGTAACGACGGGAAATACTAGGATAGGGACAGGTAATATAGACGGTGCACAGCATACTGTAACGACGGGAAATACTAGGATAGGGACAGGTAATATAGACGGTACACACAATACGGTAACGACGGGAAATACTAGGATAGGGACAGGTAATATAGACGGTACACACAATACGGTAACGACGGGAAATACTAGGATAGGGACAGGTAATATAGACGGTGCACAGCATACGGTAACGACGGGAAATACTAGGATAGGGACAGGTAATATAGACGGTACACACAATACTGTAACGACGGGAAATACTAGGATAGGGACAGGTAATATAGACGGTGCACACATACTGTAAGACGGGAAATACTAGGATGGGGACAGGTAATATAGACGGTACACAGCATACGGTAACGACGGAAATACTAGGATAGGGACAGGTAATATAGACGGTGCACACATACGGTAACGACGGGAAATACTAGGATAGGACAGGTAATTAGACGTGCACAGCATACTGTAACGACGGGAAATACTAGGATAGGGACAGGTAATATAGACGGTGCACACAATACGGTAACGACGGGAAATACTAGGATAGGGACAGGTAATATAGACGGTGCACAATACGGTAACGACGGGAAATACTAGGATAGGGACAGGTAATATAGACGGTGCACACAATACGGTAACGACGGGAAATACTAGGATAGGGACAGGTAATATAGACGGTGCACACAATACGGTAACGACGGGAAATACTAGGATAGGGACAGGTAATATAGACGGTGCCCACAATACGGTAACGACGGGAAATACTAGGATAGGGACAGGTAATATAGACGGTGTACACCATACGGTAACGACGGGAAATACTAGGATAGGGACAGGTAATATAGACGGTGCACACCATACTGTAACGACGGGAAATACTAGGATAGGGACAGGTAATATAGACGGTGCACACAATACGGTAACGACGGGAAATACTAGGATAGGGACAGGTAATATAGACGGTGCACACATACTGTAACGACGGGAAATACTAGGATAGGGACAGGTAATATAGACGGTGCACACAATACTGTAACGACGGGAAATACTAGGATAGGGACAGGTAATATAGACGGTGCACACAATACGGTAACGACGGGAAATACTAGGATAGGGACAGGTAATATAGACGGTGCACACAATACTGTAACGACGGGAAATACTAGGATAGGGACAGGTAATATAGACGGTGCACACATACGTAACGACGGGAAATACTAGGATAGGGACAGGTAATATAGACGGTGCACACAATACTGTAACGACGGGAAATACTAGGATAGGGACAGGTAATATAGACGGTTCACACAATACGGTAACGACGGGAAATACTAGGATAGGGACAGGTAATATAGACGGTGCACACAATACGGTAACGACGGGAAATACTAGGATAGGGACAGGTAATATAGACGGTACACAGCATACGGTAACGACGGGAAATACTAGGATAGGGACAGGTAATATAGACGGTGCACACAATACTGTAACGACGGGAAATACTAGGATAGGGACAGGTAATATAGACGGTACACAGCATACGGTAACGACGGGAAATACTAGGATAGGGACAGGTAATATAGACGGTGCACACAATACGGTAACGACGGGAAATACTAGGATAGGGACAGGTAATATAGGCGGTACACACCTTACTGTAACGACGGGAAATACTAGGATAGGGACAGGTAATATAGACGGTACACACAATACTGTAATGAGGGGAAATTCTAGGATAGGGACAGGTAATATAGACGGTACACAGCATACGGTAACGACGGGAAATACTAGGATAGGGACAGGTAATATAGACGGTACACACAATACTGTAACGACGGGAAATACTAGGATAGGGACAGGTAATATAGACGGTACACACAATACTGTAACGATGGGAAATACTAGGATAGGGACAGGTAATATAGACGGTGCACACAATACGGTAACGACGGGAAATACTAGGATAGGGACAGGTAATATAGACGGTACACACAATACAGTAAGGACGGGAAATACTAGGATAGGGACAGGTAATATAGACGGTGCACACAATACTGTAACGACGGGAAATACTAGGATAGGGACAGGAAATATAGACGGTACACACAATACGGTAACGACGGGAAATACTAGGATAGGGACAGGTAATATAGACGGTGCACAGCAAACAGTAACGACGGGAAATACTAGGATAGGGACAGGTAATATAGACGGTGCCCACAATACGGTAACGACGGGAAATACTAGGATAGGGACAGGTAATACAGACGGTGCACACCATACTGTAACGACGGGAAATACTAGGATAGGGACAGGTAATATAGACGGTGCACAGCATACGGTAACAACGGGAAATACTAGGATAGGGACAGGTAATATAGACGGTGCACACACTACTGTAACGACGGGAAATACTAAGATAGAGACAGTTAATATAGACGGTGCACACCATACTGTAACAACGGGAAATACAAGGATAGGGACAGGTAATATAGACGGTGCACACCATACTGTAACGACGGGAAATACTAGGATAGGGACCGGTAATATAGACGGTACACACAATACTGTAACGACGGGAAATACTAGGATAGGGACAGGTAATATAGACGGTACACAGCATACGGTAACGACGGGAAATACTAGGATAGGGACAGGTAATATAGACGGTACACAGCTTACGGTAACGACGGGAAATTCTAGGATAGGGACAGGTAATATAGACGGTACACAGCATACGGGAACGACGGGAAATACTATGATAGGGACAGGTAATATAGCCGGTACACAGCATACGGTAACGACGGGAAATACTAGGATAGGGACAGGTAATATAGACAGTGCACACAATACGGTAACGACGGGAAATATTAGGATAGGGACAGGTAATATAGACGGTACACACAATACGGTAACGACGGGAAATACTAGGATAGCGACAGGTGATATAGACGGTGCACACCATACTGTAACGACGGGAAATACTAGGATAGGGACAGGTAATATTGAGGGTGCACACAATACGGTAACGACGGGAAATACTAGGATAGCGACAGGTGATATAGACGGTACACAGCATACGGTAACGACGGGAAATACTAGGATAGGGACAGGTAATATAGACGGTACACACAATACTGTAACGACGGGAAATACTAGGATAGGGACAGGTAATATAGACGGTGCACACAATACGGTAACGACGGGAAATACTAGGATAGGGACAGGTAATATAGACGGTATACACAATACGCTAACGACGGTAAATACTAGGATAGGGACAGGTAATATAGACGGTGCACACAATACTGTAACGACGGGAAATACTAGGATAGGGACAGGTAATATAGACGGTACACACAATACTGTAACGACGGGAAATACTAGGATAGGGACAGGAAATATAGACGGTGCACACAATACGGTAACGACGGGAAATACTAGGATAGGGACAGGTAATATAGACGGTGCACACACTACTGTAACGATGGGAAATACTAGGATAGAGACAGGTAATATAGACGGTGCACACCATACTGTAACGACGGGAAATACAAGGATAGGGACAGGTAATATAGACGGTGCACACCATACTGTAACGACGGGAAATACTAGGATAGGGACAGGTAATATAGACGGTACACACAATACTGTAACGACGGGAAATACTAGGATAGGGACAGGTAATATAGACGGTGCACACAATACGGTAACGACGGGAAATACTAGGATAGGGACAGGTAATATAGACGGTGCACACAATACGGTAACGACGGGAAATACTAGGATAGGGACAGGTAATATAGACGGTGCACACTACTGTAACGACGGGAAATACTAGGATAGGGACAGGTAATATAGACGGTGCACACCATACGTAACGACGGGAAATACTAGGATAGGACAGGTAATATAGACGGTGCACAATACGGTAACGACGGGAAATACTAGGATAGGGACAGGTAATATAGACGGTGCACACAATACGGTAACGACGGGAAATACTAGGATAGGGACAGGTAATATAGACGGTGCACACATACGGTAACGACGGGAAATACTAGGATAGGGACAGGTAATATAGACGGTGCACACAATACGGTAACGACGGGAAATACTAGGATAGGGACAGGTAATATAGACGGTGCACACCATACTTTAACGACGGGAAATACTAGGATAGGGACAGGTAATATAGACGGTGCACACAATACGGTAACGACGGGAAATACTAGGATAGGGAGAGGTAATATAGTCGGTGCACACAATACGGTAACGACGGGAAATACTAGGATAGGGACAGGTAATATAGACGGTGCACAGCATAAGGTAACGACGGGAAATACTAGGATAGGGACAGGTAATATAGACGGTGCACACAATACGGTAACGACGGGAAATACTAGGATAGGGACAGGTAATATAGACGGTGCAAACAATACGGTAACGACGGGAAATACTAGGATAGGGACAGGTAATATAGACGGTGCACACAATACGGTAACGACGGGAAATAGTAGGATAGGGACAGGTAATATAGACGGTGCACACAATACGGTAACGACGGGAAATACTAGGATAGCGACAGGTGATATAGACGGTGCACACCATACTGTAACGACGGGAAATACTAGGATAGGGACAGGTAATATTGAGGGTGCACACAATACGGTAACGACGGGAAATACTAGGATAGCGACAGGTGATATAGACGGTACACAGCATACGGTAACGACGGGAAATACTAGGATAGGGACAGGTAATATAGACGGTACACAGCTTACGGTAACAACGGGAAATTCTAGGATAGGGACAGGTAATATAGACGGTACACAGCATACGGTAACGACGTGAAATACTATGATAGGGACAGGTAATATAGACGGTACACAGCATACGGTAACGACGGGAAATACTAGGATAGGGACAGGTAATATAGACGGTACACACCATACGGTAACGACGGGAAATACTAGGATAGGGACAGGTAATATAGACGGTACACACAATACTGTAACGACGGGAAATACTAGGATAGGGACAGGAAATATAGAAGGTTCACACAATACGGTAACGATGGGAAATACTAGGATGGGGACAGGTAATATAGACGGTGCACACAATACGGTAACGACGGGAAATACTAGGATAGGGACAGGTAATATAGACGGTGCACACAATACTGTAACGATGGGAAATACTAGGATAGGGACAGGTAATATAGACGGTGCACACAATACGGTAACGACGGGAAATACTAGGATAGGGACAGGTAATATAGACGGTGCACAGCATACGGTAACGACGGGAAATACTAGGATAGGGACAGGTAATATAGACGGTGCACACACTACTGTAACGACGGGAAATACTAGGATAGAGACAGGTAATATAGACGGTGCACACCATACTGTAACGACGGGAAATACAAGGATAGGGACAGGTAATATAGACGGTGCACACCATACTGTAACGACGGGAAATACTAGGATAGGGACAGGTAATATAGACGGTACACACAATACTGTAACGACGGGAAATACTAGGATAGGGACAGGTAATATAGACGGTACACAGCTTACGGTAACGACGGGAAATACTAGGATAGGGACAGGTAATATAGACGGTACACAGCATACGGTAACGACGGGAAATACTAGGATAGGGACAGGTAATATAGACGGTACACAGCATACGGTAACGACGGGAAATACTAGGATAGGGACAGGTAATATAGACGGTACACAGCTTACGGTAACGAAGGGAAATTCTAGGATAGGGACAGGTAATATAGACGATACACAGCATACGGTAACGACGGGAAATACTATGATAGGGACAGGTAATATAGACGGTACACAGCATACGGTAACGACGGGAAATACTAGGATAGGGACAGGTAATATAGACGGTGCACACAATACGGTAACGACGGGAAATACTAGGATAGGGACAGGTAATATAGACGGTGCACACAATACTGTAACGACGGGAAATACTAGGATAGGGACAGGTAATATAGACGGTGCACAGCATACGGTAACGACGGGAATACTAGGATAGGGACAGGTAATATAGACGGTACACAGCATACGGTAACGACGGGAAATACTAGGATAGGGACAGGTAATATAGACGGTACACAGCATACGGTAACGACGGGAAATACTAGGATAGGGACAGGTAATATAGACGGTACACACAATACGGTAACGACGGGAAATACTAGGATAGGGACAGGTAATATAGACGGTGCACACAATACGGTAACGACGGGAAATACTAGGATAGGGACAGGTAATATAGACGGTGCCCACAATACGGTAACGACGGGAAATACTAGGATAGGGACAGGTAATATAGACGGTACACAGCTTACGGTAACGACGGGAAATACTAGGATAGGGACAGGTAATATAGACGGTGCCCACAATACGGTAACGACGGGAAATACTAGGATAGGGACAGGTAATATAGACGGTGCACACCATACTGTAACGACGGGAAATACTAGGATAGGGACAGGTAATATAGACGGTACACAGTTTACGGTAACGACGGGAAATACTAGGATAGGGACAGGTAATATAGACGGTACACAGCATACAGTAACGACGGGAAATACTAGGATAGGGACAGGTAATATAGACGGTACACAGCATACAGTAACGACGGGAAATACTAGGATAGGGACAGGTAATATAGACGGTACACAGCATACGGTAACGAAGGGAAATACTAGGATAGGGACAGGTAATATGGACGGTACACAGCATACGGTAACGACGGGAAATACTATGATAGGGACAGGTAATATAGACGGTACACAGCATACGGTAACGACGGGAAATACTAGGATAGGGACAGGTAATATAGACGGTACACACCATACGGTAACGACGGGAAATACTAGGATAGGGACAGGTAATATAGACGGTACACACAATACTGTAACGACGGGAAATACTAGGATAGGGACAGGAAATATAGAAGGTTCACACAATACGGTAACGATGGGAAATACTAGGATGGGCACAGGTAATATAGACGGTGCACACCATACTGTAACGACGGGAAATACTAGGATAGGGATAGGTAATATAGACGGTGCACAGCATACGGTAACGACGGGAAATACTAGGATAGGGACAGGAAATATAGACGGTGCACACACTACTGTAACGACGGGAAATACTAGGATAGAGACAGGTAATATAGACGGTGCACACCATACTGTAACGACGGGAAATACAAGGATAGGGACAGGTAATATAGACGGTGCACACCATACTGTAACGACGGGAAATACTAGGATAGGGACAGGTAATATAGACGGTACACACAATACTGTAACGACGGGAAATACTAGGATAGGGACAGGTAATATAGACGGTACACACAATACTGTAACGACGGGAAATACTAGGATAGGGACAGGTAATATAGACGGTACACAGCTTACGGTAACGACGGGAAATACTAGGATAGGGACAGGTAATATAGACGGTACACAGCATACGGTAACGACGGGAAATACTAGGATAGGGACAGGTAATATAGACGGTACACACAATACGGTAACGACGGGAAATACTAGGATGGGCACAGGTAATATAGACGGTGCACACAATACGGTAACGACGGGAAATACTAGGATAGGGACAGGTAATATAGACGGTGCACAGCATACAGTAACGACGGGAAATACTAGGATAGGGACAGGTAATATAGACGGTGCCCACAATACGGTAACGACGGGAAATACTAGGATAGGGACAGGTAATATAGACGGTGCACACCATACTGTAACGACGGGAAATACTAGGATAGGGACAGGTAATATAGACGGTGCACAGCATACGGTAACGACGGGAAATACTAGGATAGGGACAGGAAATATAGACGGTGCACACACTACTGTAACGACGGGAAATACTAGGATAGAGACAGGTAATATAGACGGTGCACACCATACTGTAACGACGGGAAATACTAGGATAGGGACAGGTAATATAGACGGTGCACACCATACTGTAACGACGGGAAATACTAGGATAGGGACAGGTAATATAGACGGTGCACACAATACTGTAACGACGGGAAATACTAGGATAGGGACAGGTAATATAGACGGTACACAGCATACGGTAACGACGGGAAATACTAGGATAGGGACAGGTAATATAGACGGTACACAGCATACGGTAACGACGGGAAATACTAGGATAGGGACAGGTAATATAGACGGTGCACAGCATACGGTAACGACGGGAAAACTAGGATAGGGACAGGTAATATAGACGGTACACAGCATACGGTAACGACGGGAAATACTAGGATAGGGACAGGTAATATAGACGGTACACAGCATACGGTAACGACGGGAAATACTAGGATAGGGACAGGTAATATAGACGGTACACAGCATACGGTAACGACGGGAAATACTAGGATAGGGACAGGTAATATAGACGGTGCACAGCATACGGTAACGACGGGAAATACTAGGATAGGGACAGGTAATATAGACGGTACACACCATACGGTAACGACGGGAAATACTAGGATAGGGACAGGTAATATAGACGGTACACACAATACTGTAACGACGGGAAATACTAGGATAGGGACAGGAAATATAGACGGTCACACAATACGGTAACGATGGGAAATACTAGGATAGGGACAGGTAATATAGACGGTGCACACAATACGGTAACGACGGGAAATACTAGGATAGGGACAGGTAATATAGACGGTGCACAGCATACAGTAACGACGGGAAATACTAGGATAGGGACAGGTAATATAGACGGTGCCCACAATACGGTAACGACGGGAAATACTAGGATAGGGACAGGTAATATAGACGGTGTACAGCATACGGTAACGACGGGGAATACTAGGATACGGACAGGTAATATAGACGGTGCACACCATACTGTAACGACGGGAAATACTAGGATAGGGACAGGTAATATAGACGGTGCACAGCATACGGTAACGACGGGAAATACTAGGATAGGGACAGGTAATATAGACGGTGCACACAATACTGTAACGACGGGAAATACTAGGATAGAGACAGGTAATATAGACGGTGCACACCATACTGTAACGACGGAAATACTAGGATAGGGACAGGTAATATAGACGGTGCACACCATACTGTAACGACGGGAAATACTAGGATAGGGACAGGTAATATAGACGGTACACACAATACTGTAACGACGGGAAATACTAGGATAGGGACAGGTAATATAGACGGTACACACAATACTGTAACGACGGGAAATACTAGGATAGGGACAGGTAATATAGACGGTACACAGCATACGGTAACGACGGGAAATACTAGGATAGGGACAGGTAATATAGACGGTACACACAATACGGTAACGACGGGAAATACTAGGATAGGGACAGGTAATATAGACGGTACACACAATACGGTAACGACGGGAAATACTAGGATAGGGACAGGTAATATAGACGGTGCACACAATACGGTAACGACGGGAAATACTAGGATAGGGACAGGTAATATAGACGGTGCACACAATACAGTAACGACGGGAAATACTAGGATAGGGACAGGTAATATAGACGGTGCACACAAGTACGGTAACGACGGGAAATACTAGGATAGGGACAGGAAATATAGACGGTGCACACATACTGTAACGACGGGAAATACTAGGATAGGGACAGGTAATATAGACGGTGCACACCATACTGTAACGACGGGAAATACTAGGATAGGGACAGGTAATATAGACGGTGCACACCATACTGTAACGACGGGAAATACTAGGATAGGGACAGGTAATATAGACGGTGCACACAATACTGTAACGACGGGAAATACTAGGATAGGGACAGGTAATATAGACGGTGCACACCATACTGTAACGACGGGAAATACTAGGATAGGGACAGGTAATATAGACGGTGCACACAATACTGTAACGACGGGAAATACTAGGATAGGGACAGGTAATATAGACGGTGCACACCATACTGTAACGACGGGAAATACTAGGATAGGGACAGGTAATATAGACGGTGCACACCATACTGTAACGACGGGAAATACTAGGATAGGGACAGGTAATATAGACGGTGCACACAATACGGTAACGACGGGAACTACTAGGATAGGGAGAGGTAATATAGACGGTGCACAAATACTGTAACGACGGGAAATACTAGGATAGGGACAGGTAATATAGACGGTGCACACAATACGGTAACGACGGGAAATACTAGGATAGGGACAGGTAATATAGACGGTGCACACAATACGGTAACGACGGGAAATACTAGGATAGGGACAGGTAATATAGACGGTGCACACAATACTGTAACGACGGGAAATACTAGGATAGGGACAGGTAATATAGACGGTGCACACAATACGGTAACGACGGGAAATACTAGGATAGGGACAGGTAATATAGACGGTGCACACCATACGTAACGAGGTTGGTGGGTTTGGGTGCACACAATACGGTAACGACGGGAAATACTAGGATAGGGACAGGTAATATAGACGGTGCACACAATACGGTAACGACGGGAAATACTAGGATATGGACAGGTAATATAGACGGTGCACACAATACGGTAACGACGGGAAATACTAGGATAGGGACAGGTAATATAGACGGTGCACAGCATACGGTAACGACGGGAAATACTAGGATAGGGACAGGTAATATAGACGGTGCACACAATACGGTAACGACGGGAAATACTAGGATAGGGACAGGTAATATAGACGGTGCACACAATACGGTAACGACGGCAAATACTAGGATAGGGACAGGTAATATATACGGTCACAATACTGTAACGACGGGAAATACTAGGATAGGGACAGATAATATAGACGGTACACAGCATACCTTATAACAAACAAACAACAAACAAACAAACACTTTATTTCACCCAGGTATTTTTCAATACATGTATAAGGGGATTTTACAAAATAGAAATCAGAAATACTATAAAAGTTATTCCCGGTTTGTTTGCTGAAAAAGAAGATATATAGTGAGACGTCATGTACATGGGGGATCAGCATTTGAAACAGTTACACCCCATCAATTATAACTAAAGAAAACTAAATCCTATATACATGTATAGGATAAAGTTGGATCTTAGATCAAACAAAAGAAATGTACACAGTACTACTTTGCAAATGCGCCAAGGATTTATCTATAATTATTGGCGTCATTTCGTCAGACGATGATTGAAGCCACGTGTTTTCATTGACTGGTCGCTTAGTAATTTTAATACGACTATCGGCCGTCAATGAACATTAGTGCACACGTTTCGCGAGTGTTTACAGTGGGTTTTCAGAGTAAATACAGAAAAGATTCGCTACATATAGAAATATGACACGAATACAAAGAAATTATCCATTATCGTGATGCTGAAATACAAACAAAATAACAACAAAATAATATAAGCTATGCATAGTTATACATGTATAATATTGCAGATGCGTATCATGATGGTAGCTATATGTGCATTTCTTAGAATTTATGTTAACTACTTAAATGTTAATTTAAGGTTGTATCAGCGTCAAAGTATGACGCTATAACACACATAATAGCATGATGTATGCAGTATATATGTAGAATTATTGTGTGACAAATAAGGAGCTTTATATGATGGCTATACATGGTATTGTACGAGACTCATTAAACTCGCCTTACATTTTTTTGCAAAATGGCTAAATACTTGCTCAGTTGTTTAAGTCTGTCAACAGATGACATGGTCATGATACTCTTAAAATTAAAATCTGTATTGTCTAGGCGGAAATTTTTCAAGACGCGCTGTCTCGAATTATTGAAATAGTCACATTCCAACAGGTAATGTTTACCGGTACCAAGTACATCTTTATTACATAAAGAACATTTCCTGTCTTCAAAGGCAGTCCCATCCCAGCGCCCTGTTTCAACAGGGAAATGTGTGTTATCTGTACGGAATTTGAATATAATATCTCGTTCGTATTTCGGTAGAGCTTTAAGATAATACTCTAAACATTGTCTATCTTTAAAACTAGCGTAAATTTTCCTTTTATTTGACAACTGAAGTTTTGAATTCCATTCCTGTAAGGATTGGTCAACCAAGATTTGTTTAATACTACTATGTAACTTTGGTGCATTAAATAGTGGCTGATGTAGCCAGATATCCAATCGTCCAGCGGTTTCGAGTATCTTTTTTATTTCCGACAGCCATTTAAATTCTATATCTGGTTGATGTAACATATATTGATATAGTTTGAAAGATAATTTAGACTCTTTTCCAGACACCAGTCTATTCCAAAATGAAATCATTCTGCATATTATTGAAATTGATATGGGTACAACACCTGTTTCTCCAAATAGCATATATTTTGGAGTAGATTTCCGAACACCTGTTATTTTTCTTAGAAACTCACATTGTACCTTTTCAATAATTTCTAGAGATTCAAATCCAAAAACCTCTGAACCATACGTTAAGATAGGGCGGACGGTATGGTCAAAAAGTTTTGTTATTAGATCGAAAGGAAGGCACGCATTATTAATGTTTGCTAAGAGAAGATACATGGCTTTATTTGCTTGTTGTACGACATGTTTGCGTGCTTGCAAAAATGAACCGTTACTGGAAAAAGTAGTCCCTAGATAGTGATAATTGTTTGTGATATCGAGAATTATATCCCCGAGGTTAAATTGAAAATATTTAAGATTTCTTGCCCCAATAATTACAACCTCAGTTTTATTTGTATTAACACTAAGACGCCATTCTTGGCAATACAGGTTAAAAGAATGTAAAGTTTTTTGGAAGTCTATTTGTGAATTTGAGACAATCACAGTGTCATCGGCATAGAGTAAGACTAGAAGTTTATGCCAGTACTCAGCATCGAGTGTATCTGTCATCTCTATACCAGAGGATCCATGTAATTCCAGATGTTCCTGCAAGTCATTCAGGTATATGGAAAATAATATTGGACTTAAGTTCTCTCCCTGTCGTACACCTGAATGTGAGGAAAAACACTCCGAAAATACTCCTTGATGAGAAATTCTTGATTAAAACAACCATATCCAATCCATTATGGCTAACATCATTAGTTAATCATTAAAACAACCATATCTAATCCTACATGACTAACATCATTAGTTAATCATTAAAACAACCATATCTAATCCTACATGACTAACATCATTAGTTAATCATTAAAACAACCATATCTAATCCTACATGACTAACATCATTAGTTAATCATTAAAACAACCATATCTAATCCTACATGACTAACATCATTAGTTAATCATTAAAACAACCATATCTAATCCTACATGACTAACATCATTAGTTAATCATTAAAACAACCATATCTAATCCTACATGACTAACATCATTAGTTAATCATTAAAACAACCATATCTAATCCTACATGACTAACATCATTAGTTAATCATTAAAACAACCATATCTAATCCTACATGACTAACATCATTAGTTAATCATTAAAACAACCATATCTAATCCTACATGACTAACATCATTAGTTAATCATTAAAACAACCATATCTAATCCTACATGACTAACATCATTAGTTAATCATTAAAATTTTGTTGTTTTTTTTTTGATATCTAATCCTACATGACTAACACATCATTAGTTAATAATTAAAACAACCATATCTAATCCTACATGACTAACACATCATTAGTTAATAATTAAAACAACCATATCTAATCCTACATGACTAACACATCACTAGTTAATAATTAAAACAACCATATCTAATCCTACATGACTAACACATCATTAGTTAATAATTAAAACAAACATATCTAATCCTACATGACTAACACATCATTAGTTAATAATTAAAACAACCATATCTAATCCTACATGGCTAACATCACCAGTTAATAATTAAAACAACCATATATAATCCTTTATGGCTAACAGCACTAGTTAATAATTAAAACAACAACAACAACAACAACAACAACAACAACAACAACACCATTTATTGCATTAATACATCAGCTGATGCTTATAGCATAATTATACAGATAAAATACATATACATGTATTGTGAAAAAGTGAAAACATGAAACATGGTTTATAATGGAGTAGTTTCGGAGAAGCGTGTATGTATGAACTGTGAAAAGGATAATTTGAAAGCAAATAAATGAATGATATATGAGTATTTCTCATGCTAGCTCATTCATATGTATGAAAAATCAATCTTTATGAAAACAAACATATGTAATTCCTACATTGCTAACTTCATACGTTTATAATACATACATTAGTTTCATTCGTTTTCTTCTTGTTATAAGACATATTAAATACACATTACTAAATGTTGTCCTATTTCATAAACAGTGCAGCACCTAGGACAGTTTCTTATTTCCATGTCGTGTTCACACATCCATTGTGTTCATGTTTATATTTTCTTCTATTAAGACATCATGACAACAATCGAATGAACTATTTCTGTAAATAAATGGACTGAGTACGAATGTGTGTAATTTGGTTACGTAATGGGTTCTACCAACTGACCTAGCTCATGAATCTGCTTTATGACGTTGATGTTATCTATAATTGTAATGCACGCCTGCAGCAGATAAAGTGAATCTAGCAACTCCAAGAGTTACAGATAAGGAAATCCTACACGGGGGCTGACGATGCGTACAAAGAACGAGGCTCTGCTCTGCATACACACATGTTGTGGATAACATAAAAACATTATAAAAACAATACAACAGTGATAGGAAATATAAGTAATACATATAATGATATATATAAATACATTTGCAATTATTTAGCACATACTACCTCTAAATATGTAGGTATATGTACACGTTTCACATTAATTGTGACTGCCGTAGTGGATGTAATTACGTCACTGCTTCGTTGAGATTGTCCTGCATCCGATATAATTGCTGTATTGCTTTGTATCTGTTTGTTATTATGTGTGACCTTGTGTAATTTGTACATTTCTATATGTAAATATCCACTCGTATATTACCCAAAGTGTGGACGTCGTGATAGCGCAGTGGATGCGCGTTCGCTTCAGGTGCGAAAGGTACGGAGTTCGAGCCCCACTGGAGCCGTTACGATTGTGCCCTTAGGCAAGGCATTTAAATTCAATGTTGCCTCTTCTCTCTCCCTCGTGGCGATGGATTACATCAGGAATGAGGTCGCGAGAGTGATTTATATAAGTTGAAATAACTTGTTTCGCAATCGAGCTAAAATAAATTTGTATAAACTATGTAAATATTCATTGTTGTGCTCTACTGTTATTGGAGGAAATAAAAGGTATTATTATTATTAGCTACATATATTTCAGACTAATCTGAAATACACTCTTAACAATGTATTTAATAATAACGTCTATCCGTGAGAGGATCCTATACTGACAGGCCAGGGAAAATTATTCGAAATACAATGAGTGAGAAGATCACTCAACAACCAATGAATGAAATTAGTTCATACTATAACTGTATAATCCATGCATGCATATAACACAGACACAATGATTGGACATATACAAAACAACTCTAACTTTAATATGTCATATTGTAATATATAACAATTTGCTCGAAATTGCAATGTTAACATGTCTCATATTGAAGTACTTAAGCTAGGGCACATATAACAACCGGTAAACAGACGGATCTGCAGTCCATTGGTAGCACGCTGGACTGGTAATCCAGAGATCGCAGGTTCGATTCCCCGTCTGACCCTAATAATATTAACAGTCTTTCAGATGGGACGTTAAACCGAGGTCTCGTGTTGGTGCTTTACACCGTGCACGTAAATGAACCAGAGGATACTCTGGAATGGGTCTCTGTCTGTATCATTGCACTATCCTCCACAAATCTAATATGACTAATCTCTTCAGGAGGCGTCGCTCATATGGGCAACCGGTAGCGACGATAAATAAACGTAAAACACACACAACCGGTAATATTAAACACGAATGCAACCAATGTTTGACGAATTCACGATGCTAACACATGTGTTCGCCTACGACACATTAAGAACTTAAGTTAGAACCTATGTATAAATTACAAACTGTGACATCATGTACCGGGCACTATTTATTTTGTTTTAATTATTTAATACACGTTGTGTCTAATCACCATATTTGTTCATAGATACGAGTTTGGGTAATATACGAGTGGAATATTTAAGGAAATAATAATCTATCGAGCTCAATTTCATGTCATTAGTAAATCGTGATCGATACCTGTGTACCCCCTAACCACATTAGATATACGCATATTCATTATTAATCGTGCATACGGTGCATATTTCTATAATTGTCAAATATGACGGTTATTTAGTTCATACAGAGATACTAGATGCACGGAACAGACGGATCTGTAACCCAATGGTAACACGCTGGACTGGTAATCCAGGGGATCACAGGTTCGATCACCCGTCTGACCCTAATAAAATTAAGTCTTTCAGATGGGACGTTAATCCGAGGTCTCGTGTCAGTGCTTTACACCGTGCACGTAAAAGAACCAGAGGAGACTCTGGAATGGGTCTCTCTCTCTCTGTATCATTGCACTATCCTCCAAAATCTAAAATGACTAATATCTTCAGGAGGCGTCGCTCATATGGGCAACCGGTAGCGACGATAAATAAAACACAAAACAAGATGCACGGATATATGATATACAATATGCCAACATTAACCAGGTCAACATTACACCATTAATTGTTTTCACATATACACTGCTGTATATTAATGCGGAACATATATCATATGACTGATGGAATGGGGGTGTGGTTTAGTGTATATATCCTTTCATCATTTCGTTAATGGTCTAGAGTGTCTCTATGGATAACAGCATAATTATGCAAATCTAATTATTTTCATAAAATGAGACGTTATAATTGCTCAAAATAAAGAGAATAATCGAGTAATTAGTTTTCGTGAAGCTTGAAAGCTGATAACATGCCAAGTCAACCGATAGTTCAAAAGAAACAATCGTCTAAGCCACCAGATTAAATAAGATTTAGCTAGAATTCGTTAAGCAACTACTGAAACGCATGCAATCGATAAGGAATGCGACGTTGATTGTGACGAGGACGGCGCCGATGATTTTGATTAGAACGGCGACAAGGATTGCGATTAAATAGGCGATGATGGTTGTGATGAAGAAGACGACACTAATTGTGACGAAATATGACACGATGACTGTGGTGATTAAAGTGACGATGATTGTGACGAAGGAGGAGTCGGTGGTTGTGATGTGGAAGGCAACGGTAAGTGTGGTAAGGAAGGTGGCGATGATTGTGACGAGGACGGCGGCTATGATTTTTGTACAAAAGATTAAGATGATTGCGCTGTGGAGGTGGTCAATAATGTTGATGAGAACAGCGACATTGATTGTGATGAGGACGGCGACGACGATTGTGATGATAACGGCGACGATGATTGTGACGAGGACGGCGACGATGATTGTGACGAGGACGGCGACGATGATTGTGATGATAACGGCGACGATGATTGTGATGAGAACGGCGACGTTGATTGTGATGATAACGGCGACGATGATTGTGATGAGGACGGCGACGATGATTATGATGATAACGGCGACGATGATTGTGATGAGGACGGCGACGATGATTGTGATGAGGACGGCGATGATGATTGTGAAGATAACGGCGACGATGATTGTGATGAGGACGGCGACGATGATTGTGAAGATAACGGCGACGATGATTGTGATGAGGACGGCGACGATGATTGTGATGGGGACGGCGACGATGATTGTGATGATAACGGCGACGATGATTGTGATGATAACGGCGACGATGATTGTGACGAGAACGGCGACGATGATTGTGATGATAACGGCGACGATGATTGTGATGAGGACGGCGACGATGATTGTGATGAGGACGGCGACGATGATTGTGATGAGGACGGCGATGATGATTGTGAAGATAACGGCGACGATGATTGTGATGAGGACGGCGACGATGATTGTGATGGGGACGGCGACGATGATTGTGATGATAACGGCGACGATGATTGTGATGATAACGGCGACGATGATTGTGACGAGAACGGCGATGATGATTGTGATGATAACGGCGACGATGATTGTGATGAGGACGGCGACAATGATTGTGAAGATAACGGCGACGATGATTGTGATGATAACGGCGACGATGATTGTGATGAGGACGGCGACGATGCTTGTGATGAGGACGGCGACGACGATTGTGATGAGGACGGCGACGATGATTGTGATGATAACGGCGACGATGATTGTGATGAGGACGGCGACGATGATTGTGATGATATCGGCGTCGATGATTGTGATGAGGACGGCGATGATGATTGTGAAGATAACGGCGACGATGATTGTGATGAGGACGGCGACGATGATTGTGAAGATAACGGCGACGATGATTGTGATGAGGACGGCGACGATGATTGTGATGGGGACGGCGACGATGATTGTGATGATAACGGCGACGATGATTGTGATGATAACGGCGACGATGATTGTGACGAGACGGCGACGATGATTGTGATGATAACGGCGACGATGATTGTGATGAGGACGGCGACGATGATTGTGAAGATAACGGCGACGATGATTGTGATGATAACGGCGACGATGATTGTGATGAGGACGGCGACGATGCTTGTGATGAGGACGGCGACGACGATTGTGATGAGGACGGCGACGATGATTGTGATGATAACGGCGACGATGATTGTGATGAGGACGGCGACGATGATTGTGATGATAGCGGCGACGATGATTGTAATGAGAACGGCGACGATGATTGTGATGATATCGGCGTCGATGATTGCGACGAGGAAGGCGACGGTGATTGTAACTAGGAAGGCGAAAATCATCAGTCGACTGTAACCTTACCTATCAGATGCCAGGACGTGATTCTTGCTCGTTGTGTACACACTATAGCACTAAAATGAATATGCCATATATCTGCACTGCTGGTTACGAGTGTTGCTGCCCACCTACCAAGTCAGAGTATGAGTTTTTCAGGGTCATTGTTTTCTTTTTGTGTATGCGATATTAATGATGCTATATTTTATAAATTGATTATTAACCCATAATATATATTGTTATATAAATATGCATGTGTTCATTTTTGTCGACTTTATATTTAAGACTTCATATTTCATGCATTTACACGCACCTTTATAATATTTCAGTTGAGTGTATATAGACTAGGTCAAATTTCAGAAAATGTTAATGGTGGAGGTATTTCATATTTACGGCTTGCAAACAACAATTTTAGGCGTATTTGTATGTTGTAAATTGATCTACATTCCAATATTGGATGCAACACGATTTTACATCATGCGTAGCCATTACTAAGCAAGTGTCGGGATTCAAGCCCACGTGCCTTTTCCAGTTATTCACACTGTAACAGATATGGGTTGGGTTCTTAAGGATGGGGCAGGTAGTACCGCGACTTCTCTCTCCACCACCCATTCCAATAGTATGCTCAGATAGCATGTCATGCGGATGTACCAAGGTATGCCTGCATTGCATGCGGATGTACCAAGGTATGCCTGCATTGCATGCGGATGTACCAAGGTATGCCTGCATTGCATGCGGATGTACCAAGGTATGCCTGCATTGCATGCGGATGTACCAAGGTATGCCTGCATTGCATGCGGATGTACCAAGGTATGCCTGCATTGCATGCGGATGTACCAAGGTATGCCTGCATTGCATGCGGATGTACCAAGGTATGCCTGCATTGCATGCGGATGTACCAAGGTATGCCTGCATTGCATGCGGATGTACCAAGGTATGCCTGCATTGCATGCGGATGTACCAAGGTATGCCTGCATTGCATGCGGATGTACCAAGGTATGCCTGCATTGCATGCGGATGTACCAAGGTATGCCTGCATTGCATGCGGATGTACCAAGGTATGCCTGCATTGCATGCGGATGTACCAAGGTATGCCTGCATTGCATGCGGATGTACCAAGGTATGCCTGCATTGCATGCGGATGTACCAAGGTATGCCTGCATTGCATGCGGATGTACCAAGGTATGCCTGCATTGCATGCGGATGTACCAAGGTATGCCTGCATTGCATGCGGATGTACCAAGGTATGCCTGCATTGCATGCGGATGTACCAAGGTATGCCTGCATTGCATGCGGATGTACCAAGGTATGCCTGCATGTCATGCGGATGTACCAAGGTATGCCTGCATTGCATGCGGATGTACCAAGGTATGCCTGCATTGCATGCGGATGTACCAAGGTATGCCTGCATTGCATGCGGATGTACCAAGGTATGCCTGCATTGCATGCGGATGTACCAAGGTATGCCTGCATTGCATGCGGATGTACCAAGGTATGCCTGCATTGCATGCGGATGTACCAAGGTATGCCTGCATTGCATGCGGATGTACCAAGGTATGCCTGCATTGCATGCGGATGTACCAAGGTATGCCTGCATTGCATGCGGATGTACCAAGGTATGCCTGCATTGCATGCGGATGTACCAAGGTATGCCTGCATTGCATGCGGATGTACCAAGGTATGCCTGCATTGCATGCGGATGTACCAAGGTATGCCTGCATTGCATGCGGATGTACCAAGGTATGCCTGCATTGCATGCGGATGTACCAAGGTATGCCTGCATTGCATGCGGATGTACCAAGGTATGCCTGCATTGCATGCGGATGTACCAAGGTATGCCTGCATTGCATGCGGATGTACCAAGGTATGCCTGCATTGCATGCGGATGTACCAAGGTATGCCTGCATTGCATGCGGATGTACCAAGGTATGCCTGCATTGCATGCGGATGTACCAAGGTATGCCTGCATTGCATGCGGATGTACCAAGGTATGCCTGCATTGCATGCGGATGTACCAAGGTATGCCTGCATTGCATGCGGATGTACCAAGGTATGCCTGCATTGCATGCGGATGTACCAAGGTATGCCTGCATTGCATGCGGATGTACCAAGGTATGCCTGCATTGCATGCGGATGTACCAAGGTATGCCTGCATTGCATGCGGATGTACCAAGGTATGCCTGCATTGCATGCGGATGTACCAAGGTATGCCTGCATTGCATGCGGATGTACCAAGGTATGCCTGCATTGCATGCGGATGTACCAAGGTATGCCTGCATTGCATGCGGATGTACCAAGGTATGCCTGCATTGCATGCGGATGTACCAAGGTATGCCTGCATTGCATGCGGATGTACCAAGGTATGCCTGCATTGCATGCGGATGTACCAAGGTATGCCTGCATTGCATGCGGATGTACCAAGGTATGCCTGCATTGCATGCGGATGTACCAAGGTATGCCTGCATTGCATGCGGATGTACCAAGGTATGCCTGCATTGCATGCGGATGTACCAAGGTATGCCTGCATTGCATGCGGATGTACCAAGGTATGCCTGCATTGCATGCGGATGTACCAAGGTATGCCTGCATTGCATGCGGATGTACCAAGGTATGCCTGCATTGCATGCGGATGTACCAAGGTATGCCTGCATTGCATGCGGATGTACCAAGGTATGCCTGCATTGCATGCGGATGTACCAAGGTATGCCTGCATTGCATGCGGATGTACCCAATGTATGCCTGCATTGCATGCGGATGTACCAAGGTATGCCTGCATTGCATGCGGATGTACCAAGGTATGCCTGCATTGCATGCGGATGTACCAAGGTATGCCTGCATTGCATGCGGATGTACCAAGGTATGCCTGCATTGCATGCGGATGTACCAAGGTATGCCTGCATTGCATGCGGATGTACCAAGGTATGCCTGCATTGCATGCGGATGTACCAAGGTATGCCTGCATTGCATGCGGATGTACCAAGGTATGCCTGCATTGCATGCGGATGTACCAAGGTATGCCTGCATTGCATGCGGATGTACCAAGGTATGCCTGCATTGCATGCGGATGTACCAAGGTATGCCTGCATTGCATGCGAATGTACCAAGGTATGCCTGCATTGCATGCGGATGTACCAAGGTATGCCTGCATTGCATGCGAATGTACCAAGGTATGCCTGCATTGCATGCGGATGTACCAAGGTATGCCTGCATTGCATGCGGATGTACCAAGGTATGCCTGCATTGCATGCGGATGTACCAAGGTATGCCTGCATTGCATGCGGATGTACCAAGGTATGCCTGCATTGCATGCGGATGTACCAAGGTATGCCTGCATTGCATGCGGATGTACCAAGGTATGCCTGCATTGCATGCGGATGTACCAAGGTATGCCTGCATTGCATGCGGATGTACCAAGGTATGCCTGCATGTCATGCGGATATACCAAGGTATGCCTGCATTGCATAACAATAAGCGTACCGTGTATCAAAGCTTGCAGACGGATATGTAGTCCAGTGGTAACACGCTGGACTGGTTCGATCCCCCGTCTGATTCTAATAAAATTAACAGTCTTTCAAATTAGACTTTAAACCGAGGTCTCGTGTCGGTGCTGTACACCGTGCACGCAAAAGAATCAGAGGAGACTCTGGAATGGGTCTCTGCCTGTATCATTGCACTATCCTCCAACTATCTAAAATGACTAATCTCTTCAGGAAGCTTCGCTCATATGGGCAACCGGTAGCGACGATAAATAAACATAAAAACACACCCAAAGCTTGCAAATGTCACATGCATGGCGATGAATGTCGGAACGGTCTACCTGATGACACATGCACTCAGTTACCCTAATCTAATATGCATGCCTGTGCAAAGTAAGTTGCTTATAGTGACAAAATAAACAATTATATTATACTATTAAATAACTGTATCATTGACAGCTCATATATCCCATAGCAGAACGATGAAATGATGATGAAGTTAAATCACTAATTTAAATAAGTATCTGTATGTATCGCACGCAATCATTTTTTGCCCTGATATAGCGGCCATATTGATTTCTTGACATATTAAATAATGATCTCAAGTGATTCGTTGTACCTGAAAACATACAAAAAAGATGTTTCATTTATGTTCTTACCATGTTTGGTACCAAAGATACGGCCCAAAATAAATTTGTCACGTTCCGGTGGAGGTATTTTGGATTTGTCACGGTTAAGATTTAAACGTTGAAACTACAGCCGGGCAAACACCCTAGATCGATATAGAACAGATAGATAGGTCTAAAAATGCTGTTTGCCAGCCGTAAATATTAAATGCCTCCATCATATATTCTTCCCAGTCTAATATTTCTAATGTTTTCATCTTGTTATTGTATGCGGGTGATATAAATACGTGCGTCTTAGTTTTTATTACAAATGTTGAGTGGAATAATTAGTACATACTTTACTCCACATGTGGTATTCTGCATTATGTTGACAGATACAGTTGTATTTAGCAAATAATAGTTTTCTGGCAGTTGGTAATCGGCGAATAAACCAGGGTTTGGAGTTGTAGGGTAGGTATTAATCAAAAGGCCGTAGACCTACGTAGTGAATTACTACGCACCAGAACGACTTATTTTCAGTGTGGCTGCTCATTAACAAAACAAATCCTACCCAATAAATTCCAATGTAAAATTGTTAAAAGTTGTGCATATTTACATTATTTCTTAACAGGGGGAGCAAAATGCAACAGCAGTAGCCGTTGTTTAATGCATATTTAACAACGGTAGATTTGTTCGTTATTTATAGAGGCAAAATATCATGTCGAGTTATAATATAGAATACTATATCTCAGCAATACAACATGGCGTTAATACACCATCAATACTATATCTCAGCATTACAACATGGCGTTAATACACCATCAATAATATATCTCAGCATTACAACATGGCGTTAATACACCATCAATAGTATATCTCAGCATTACAACATGGCGTTAATACACCATCAATACTATATCTCAGCAATACAACATGGCGTTAATACAATATCAATACTATATCCCAGCATTACAACATGGCGTTAATACAATATCAATACTATATCTCAGCAATACAACATGACGTTAATACAATATCAATAATACATATCAGCAATACAACATGGCGTTAATACACCATCAATACTATATCTCAGCATTACAACATGACGTTAATACACCATCAATACTATATCTCAGCATTACAACATGACGTTAATACACCATCAATACTATATCTCAGCATTACAACATGACGTTAATACACCATCAATACTATATCTCAGCAATACAACATGGCGTTAATACACCATCAATACTATATCTCAGCATTACAACATGACGTTAATACACCATCAATACTATATCTCAGCAATACAACATGGCGTTAATACACCATCAATAGTATATCTCAGCATTACAACATGGCGTTAATACACCATCAATAATATATATCAGCATTACAACATGGCGTTAATACACCATCAATAATATATATGCAAGACAACATGGCGTTAATACACCATCAATAATATATCTCAGCATTACAACATGGCGTTAATACACTATCAATAATATATCTGAGCAATACAGCATGGCGTTAATACACCATCAATACTATATCTCAGCGATACAACATGGCGTTAATACACCATCAATACTATATCTCAGCAATACAACATGGCGTTAATACACCATCAATAATATATCTCAGCATTACAACATGGCGTTAATACACTATCAATAATATATCTGAGCAATACTGCATGGCGTTAATACACCAGCAATACTATATCTCAGCAATACAACATGACGTTAATACAATATTAATAATACATATCAGCAATACAACATGGCGTTAATACACCATCAATAATATATCTCAGCGATACAACATGGCGTTAATACACCATCAATAATATATCCCAGCATTACAACATGGCGTTAATACACCATCAATGTTTGAATATACCATGGTTGATACTTATTATTTCGATTCTAGCACGACTTACTTCAATAATTTTAGACGAGAATCAAAGGAGTATTTTCTTCAAACGCCGTGATACTTCGTGCATTTGGCTTTCGAAATTTCCTCCCGCGTAATGGAAAATATCAATCTAGTGCATAAATGAACAAAAGTTGTAACTGAATAATTTTATTTATTTTGTCAAATAAAACTGTGCAGAATAGTAACTGAAACGTTACTTAACAGAAAAACAAGACGGACAAGAGATTATCTGATTCTAATAATAGCTCACTTCCGCGAATTCCCACGGTAGTATTTACAAACAAAACGTGACTTTCATTCATATAACTTTACACGCATTGTATAAATGGAATAGCCAAAACACGTGCGGGTGCCGCATAGTTCAAGGTAGGTATATCGCAGAATAACCCGAGGTAGATTTTACTCTACAAGTATGTATGTTATTAGCTGGGTCGTGTTAGAATAAAAAATAAAGCCAGGCTTATTATTAAAGGTTTCAGTCAGTTTGGTAAGGACCGTTTTCTAATGTTGGTTATAACTTGTGGCCTATGTGCCTTATAATCTGTTAACTTATTTCACATCTGATTCATGCTCGTATGTAATATTGTATTGTCGAACGTATTACATATGCAATAAAATATGGTTCAATCAACTGTTTCAGTCCTGACTAGGTTACACAAAGCCGTATCTACGACAAACCTCATAACATGTTTGCCCAAATCCCAAGATACGGGACATATCAAGTTATTTAGCGGTACCCTGATGTTATAACAACGTATACTTTCTGGTTCTGCGTCTTTCCGGTAGCACAAATGTTAGACTATATACTGGAATTAATCCAGGATTTAGTTGCTTGCTAACTCCACCATAGAACACATAGAGCGACACATAACTCCACCATAGAACACATCGAGCGACACATAACTCTTACTTGTAGGATTCAAATGACTGGTGACTCGGGAATGTAGAATAATAGGATATTGTAAAGTATAGTGTAAATAGTATGCATACTATGTATATAATTATGACTATGTACTATATGTATACGTCTAAATAAATAAACTGTAAACTGTTAAACTGATATTAATTACACTTCATAGAAACTATGGCACATGCCTGTTTTATACCCACGTGGTTATATTTAGTATTTATATGGTGTACATTACATTTAATTGAGCATTGCATGTAATTGGATGGTATAACTAAGAATGGAATGGTGGGTATCAAAGGGAATCGAAATAGACAAAGCTTTATACACATTGTTATTTTATAGTAAATATTATTGTATAATATTGTATGTTTGTATAACATTGTCTGTTTGCATAACATTGTCTGTTTTTTTAGCATTGTCTGTTTGCATAACATTGTCTGTTTACATAACAGTGTCTGTTTGCATAACATTGTCTGTTTGCATAACATTGTCTGTTTGCATAATATTGTCTGTTTGTATAATATTGTCTGTTTGTATAACATTGTCTGTTTGCATAACATTGTATGTTTGCGTAACATTGTCTGTTTGCATAATATTGTCAGTTTGTATAATAGTGTATGTTTGTATAACATTGTCTGTTTGTAAAACATTGTCTGTTTGTATAACATTGTATGTTTGCATAATATTGTCTGTTTGCATAGTATTGTCTGTTTGTCACAAAATGACTCTTGTATTAATGAACACATTATTATAACCCTAAGTCGGGGCCTCATTTTCCCATTTTATAGAAGGGGTTTTCCAATCAGGTAAACACATCTTCGAAGATCCAGGTATAAGTGGAGTATAAGGGGAGGTATGGTGATCTAAGGGGATCCAATCTTCTTGGATGTTATAGGGGAACTAATTAAAGCGTTTCCTGGATAAAATCGGACAGAGATAACATAATAAGGTTTATTTCTGTGTAACCTATTGTAATAAATCCATATACCAGGGCCTCTATAAACTAGTTTATTTTACATATCACATGATAACGGTAGCACAGGGATTTAGTGAATTGTGAGATTAGCATGGGCTGAACAACTATTTAACACAGTAAGAGACCTGACATATTACCATTCACTTCAAACGAGACAACACGAACTGACCGTGAGTGGAGCAAACGTTGTGAGAATTTGGTCAGAGCGAAATGCGGATTTGATCACGTAAGTGCAATTTATAGATATTTCTTTTAAAACTCAATTTGGCTACTATTCTCACTGTATATTTATAGCCAAATTGTGCAAGGAATCTTGACTGTTTTCACCAGCCTACAGAAGGTGGTGTCTTTTGCGTTATAGCTATTCGAGTAAATTATTGCAATGGTTTAGTATATAGTTTACTTTCACTTGAGTGCGAAACAAGTTCAGTATATAGAACTTGGTATGCAGTTTGCATTCACTTGATTACGATGCATTCACTTGATTACGCAACAAGTTCATTATGTAGAACTGACCGGGGTTTCATTCATTGTAAATTAGTAACCAGGTGGTTATTTATACAACTATAGTTCGCCCGATGGCGAAACATGTTCCATTGGAATAAGGAGTCTAAAGGCATGTTACTATGTTGCATACTTTGAATGTAATTACTTTATATTGTTACTTTATATTGTCATGGATGTATAAATGTGAATGTCGCTGAGATATCGTCCGGCTGATGTATGAATGGTGCCAGTCCGATACGTTATACGGCATCCGTCCGTTATGAACTAATGTAACCATACACCGCGTACAGTGAATAATTAAGGTGTTATGTACACAGCTTACAGTGTACAATTGACGTATTATGTATATACTCATGTATGAGGGAACTTGATTGATATAATGGAACTTTGTCGATGTAATCACATAATTGATAAGATGTCGCGAAACTGTATGTATTTACGCGGAAACTGGTGAATTAGATGCGATGGGCACTGAGATAGGAGCTGAGCCTACACCAGGTGGAACCGACTTAGTTAAGTCACAGGTATGGAATACCAATGAACATGCATACTAGATGCTCGTCTTTAATATGACGTATTTATTATAAAATTGTAGCCGCACGCAACATGGAGTGGAGTGTGAGATGCTAACAGCTGGGGAACTGCCAATGTGTGGATAGCCGTCAAAGGACGTCACCCACGTAATCGCCAGATGAGCGACGACAGACCCACCAGGCTAAGCAACGAACAGTGGAACTGCAGACCGGAACGACCCGGAGTTACCACGTGACCGGACAACCAGGAAACCGGCATAGGAGGTTGGCCCGACACGCTTAAGAGCGAACCAACCCAGATATATGTAAAAAACGTTACATCATTGAAATATTCCGCGAATGATTAAATCAACAAGTGTCTAACCGGCAAAGAACTAACAACGGAACACGTGAACTTTTCAGGCCGCCAAATGACGTTTCAGTCATTACCTCTTGCATCATCATCATTCATTTATATGTAAATAAATTGTAGATATTGTACATTGTCTTAGTATTCTACCATAGTGAGTACTCCCCCTTGGATCATCTTGTTTCACTGTTTGTATAGCATTGTATGTTTGTATAACATTGTCTGTTTGTATAACATTGTCTGTTTGTATAACATTGTCTGTTTGTATAACATTGTATGTTTGTATAACATTGTATGTTTGCATAACATTGTCTGTTTGCATAACATTGTCTGCTTGCATAACAGTGTCTGCTTGCATAACAGTGTCTGCTTGCATAGCAGTGTCTGCGTGCATAGCAGTGTCTGTTTAAAAAAAAAAAAGTTTATACAAATTTGTTTTAGCTCGATTGCGAAACAAGTTCTTACAACTTATATAAATCACTCTCGAGACCTCATTCCTGATGGAATCCATCGCCACGAGGGAGAGAGAAGAGGCAATGTGTAATTTAAATGCCTTGCCTAAGGGCACAATCGTAACAGCTCCAGTGGGGCATTGTTTGTTTGTATAACATTGTCTGTTTGTATAACATTGTCTGCTTGTAATGTCTGTTTGTATAACATTGTCTGTTTGTATAACATTGTCTGTTTGTATAACATTGTATGTTTGTATAGCATTGTCTGTTTGTATAGCATTGTCTGTTTGTATAGCATTGTCTGTTTGTATAACATTGTCTGTTTGTATAACATTGTCGCTGCTTGTATAACATTGTCGCTGCTTGTATAGCATTGTCTGTCTTAACATCGACACCAATTGAATCAGTAATAGTATAGCGGTGAAATCCTGTACGGGGCCTGGATAATATTTTACTAAAGACGGAATGTTAATGACTGTTATCCATAGTAATGCCATTGTATAAATTAAGCATATGACAGAATGTGAGTATGCCAAGTCAGATTTTGGCTTATAAGTAAGATATAGGTCAAAAGGTCAATGGGTGCATTTTTAGAAAGTAAAATATAAGATTCTTAATGTCAAAGAAATTGCATATCTAAGCTGTGAATGAAACCTAAATTAGCAATGCATCATATATTGCTGTAGTAGACACATATGGTAAACATACTAATATTAAGCTAAACGGTCAAGGGTAAACTATGGCGGGACACTTTGTCGTCAAAGGGATCAATAAAGTCAATCAAATGCCCACTGATCGATCAGGCATTAGAACCTTAGAATATTGCGGGTTAATTGGAATAACTCGGGATGATTGTGCAAGAGATCGATGGTGCCTGGCATTTAACGATATAAGCGGACGTGTAGAGCTAACATGTACCACGATGAGTATTCGGACAGAAGATCCCGATGTCGGCTCTGTCAGCAGCAAGGAGTATTCGGACAGAAGACTCCGATGCCAGCTCTGTCAGCAGCAAGGAGTATTCGGACAGAAGACCCCAATGCCAGCTCTGTCAGCAGCAAGGAGTATCCGGACAGAATACCCCAATGCCAGCTCTGTCAGCAGCAAGGAGTATTCGGACAGAAGACCCCAATGCCAGCTCTGTCAGCAGCAAGGATTATTCAGACAGAAGACCCCAATGCCAGCTCTGTCAGCAGCAAGGAGTATTCAGACAGAAGACTCCGATGCCAGCTCTGTCATCAGCACTGATTGTTCAGACAGAAGACTCCGATGCCAGCTCTGTCATTCGCATGAGTATTCAGACAGAATGCCAGCTCTGTCATCAGCAAGGATTGTTCAATCAGAATACCTCGATGTCAGCTCTGTCATCAGCAAGGATTGTTCAAACAGAAGACCCCAATGCCAGCTCTGTCAGAGGCAATGAGTATTCAGACAGAAGACCCCAATGCCAGCTCTGTCATCAGCAAGGAGTATTCGGACACAAGACCCCAATGCCAGCTCTGTCAGCAGCAATGAGTATTCAGACAGAATACCCCAATGTCAGCTCTGTCATCAGCAAGGATTGTTCAGACAGAAGATCCAGATGCCAGCTCTGTCATCAGCAAGGATTGTTCAGACAGAAGATCCCGATGCCAGCTCTGTCAGAGGCAATGAGTATTCAGACAGAAGACCCCAATGCCAGCTCTGTCAGCAGCAATGATTGTTCAGACAGAAGACCCCGATGCCAGCTCTGTCATCAGCAAGGAGTATTCAGACAGAAGACCTCAATGTCAGCTCTGTCATCAGCAAGGATTGTTCAGACAGAAGACCCCAATGCCAGCTCTGTCATCAGCAAGGAGTATTCAGACAGAAGACCTCAATGTCAGCTCTGTCATCAGCAAGGATTGTTCAGACAGAAGACCCCAATGCCAGCTCTGTCATCAGCAAGGAGTATTCAGACAGAAGACCTCAATGTCAGCTCTGTCATCAGCAAGGATTGTTCAGACAGAAGACCCCAATGCCAGCTCTGTCATCAGCAAGGAGTATTCAGACAGAAGACCTCAATGTCAGCTCTGTCATCAGCAAGGATTGTTCAGACAGAAGACCCCAATGCCAGCTCTGTCATCAGCAAGGATTGTTCAGACAGAACACCCCAATGCCAGCTCTGTCAGCAGCAAGGATTGTTCAGACAGAACACCCCAATGCCAGCTCTGTCAGCAACAAGGAAACTGGGCCAACACGTATTGATAGGGATTAGATTGGAGTTATGTCAACATAAGAGTTGAAGACATTTGGAGTATTTCGTGAACATCAAACATCTCTGATATCTCTGAAAGCACAAGATCACTACTAAGTGCCGAGAGCCTTGGTAAGGAACCACTACGGCACTATGTTGAACATATGGTGTGCAAACAAACACCAAGCTTGTGTGAAGCTCTCCCAACACAACACAACACACTTATCTTTAAATCATTGTATCTGAGAAAGGACAACGGTAAGATAATAACGAAAAGGAAAGTGTTAAGCGCTGACAGAAGCCTCCTCCATGGATTGCTCATTACTGTGGTATCTATGTCCATCTCTTTGTCATTGTCAGATACATCTGGATGTTTGCGGGCTGCTAAGTTAGTGTTAACAAGGTTATACTGGAGCATAATACTCAAAACTTCTGAACGGTATTCTGAAAGATTGCCGCCTTCAAATGGAATTAAACATATACCATCAGAGACAAACAGTCACTTGTGCAAGCAATTACAAAACCAAAGGGGACCAATACATTTGCTGATCTGACTTGTGTTCTTGTAGAATAAGAGATGAATCACACAAAGGGTAACTGTAAGCGGGTATATGTTATTGTTGACATGTATGACTTTCTTTCAATCAATGGCGGGACAAGGGTTCAGGTTTATCCAACGAACTATTGCGAATGGTGAAGTTTCTTTTCCACCCACTTTGAATGACTTAATTACATGTCGCAATTCAAAAAACAAAGACAGCCTCGCAAAATCATATTATTGGAATTGATAAGCAAAGCATATATTCCAAATGCTTAGATTATCACATCTGGCGGATATACTGATATACAACGTGTCGAATCCTCAACAGGATGTGCTGTGAGTAAACTAATGGCCACACACGAGGAAGCGACATGCGTATAATCCTCCATGCCAGTCAGCATGTGAGTACCAACGTACGGTTATAGGATGTCATGATACAGATGCCATTCAGGAAGGGCCGTTTTCTAATGTTGGTTATAACTTGTGGCCGGACCATTTTGCTATGTTACACAAATGTATAATATTAGTATACGTGCCTTATAATCTGTTAGCTTATTTCACATCTGATTCATGCTCCTATGTAATATTGTATTGTCGAATGTATTACATATGCAATACAATATGGTTAAATAAAATAACATTCAGCCATCAAGTATCGTTCCAAACAGACACGTACTTAAAGAGGAATGTCATAGATGTTCATGGTATAAAGCTGCACTCACACCCAGAGAAGCTCCTTCAAGCATTCCATGCTATATCCGGGTGTGTTACGGTCAGTTAACCATATGACCATGTGAAGAAAATCTGCATGGGATGTATTTCAGCAGCACGCAGTACTGCTTCGCTTTCTAGGAGTAAGAGAACCATGTGATAATACAAGGAAGGAAGCAGAGGAATTCGTCTGTATGATGTATTCGTCATTCGATGAATCACCAACATCAACTGATGCTCTGTGTTGCATGATGTTCTCGAAAGGCAAACGCGAATTAGACTATCTTCCACCTATATATGATGCCGTGGAGCTGCACATTAAACGTGCATATTATCAGACACCTGTTAGGTTATCAGCAATAATACCAATCCCAGAATGGTGCTCGCCGATTCGAAATTGATTGCCTGACGTTGATGGTTTGTTGCAGCCCACGCTAATGAGAAATGAACCGTCCTCAAGGCATGTTTCCATATTCTAACTACAAAGCCTGTGGTACCGCTCGTGGCATAGTAAAGCTCACGCGAAGCTCTTCACATACAACTCATGTATGTGTAGTTCTGGTATATTAAATTCGACACAATTTATTGCTGAAAGCTGTGTGCCCAGATACATGAGATGACCTTAGTTCCATTTCAAATGTGTTAGTTAGTTTATAAGTAAAGGTCATACATTACCATCGTTTGTATGTTGCTATCTAGTACAGTTTCGTACAAATGCAATTGGTCCTTGATAGTGCCAATTGAAATGCACTATATCTGGTTTTCTAGAAGGTGTTTTTGTTAAATTGTTTTAAACTACATGTACATCCTTATGTATATTTAAGTCACGTATTTTACAGTACTTATAATTATGTAATACAACATACTATGCTCACACGAAAAAGAAAGTGTTAGAGGGAAAATGATATACTTATATTCACACGTATACAGTGTTCTTATAATTATCACATTTCAATTAAAAGTAAAACATCGTGTAGCTATTTTTTAATAATACATTTTAATACATTTTTGCACATTTTGACACTAAATTTGCCTATTTATTGTTTCTATATATAAGAATAAAATGTTCCCTCTAACCAAGTGCACACATTCGTTTTCGTGTGATTATACATTGGTAATACCATATAGCAGTTGCGTTACTTGGACACCCAGGCCTAGTGAGTTATATATAAACTTATGTATTGTACATTGACTGCAATGAAGACTCTACCAGATTATTGAATGTCCTCTTAATTACTACACCCTGGGCTAAACCAGTACCACCCGTGAACATTGCGTTGTGAACAGTCCAACCCAAACCCGGGGCTAGAGCCATCAACATTTGGATCCGTAGTCTGCCCTTCTATATCACTCCACGACTCTTCGTCCCGTGATGCCTGCCACTTCTATTGTCACTGTATTTACTATGCTGTGTACAAATGAATGTATGTGTTTGTCTATTTGCGCCTAATCATATTATGATAATATATTTAATTGTCTGCACACAGTGTGTTAATGATATAGTGTGTGCATGTTTATTATAGTGTCACCCCTATTTAACGGGCAAGTCATTTATCTCATTGTCATCTCCGTCGGTGGACGCCTTAACCACTAGGCCAGGGAGACGGGATATATATGTTACTTTTTAATAATATAATTTTTATTTGAAATGTATGTATGTAATAGTATTAGCAATGAGAACATATATTAATAATTAAGACTAATTAAAGTCATCTAAATCGGTATAATTACCTATAATATCATGTAATCTACTATATACAGCTATGTGATGCCAGCCAACAATCATATTCCGCATAGTATTTCGCATAAATAGCATTTGCCATATATAATACTGTTATGCCATAATCTGGCTTGTCATCATCACGTGAATGGTGTAATTCATGCAATAAGAATAAGATGGATATCAGTCATCAACATTCCGTCTGGAAATCAACAAGTTTCCACTTGTTTGCCATTTACATATAATGGCCTGCTGTTTGTACCACTAAGGGACGGCTGATGTCAGTATCTAACCACTCGTATAAGGTCGTCACCTGGTCATTAAGGGGCCGCTGATGTCAGTATCTAACCACTCGTATAAGGTCGTCACCTGGTCACTAAGGGGCCGCTGATGTCAGTATATAACCACTCGTATAAGGTCGTCACCTGGTCATTAGGGGCCGCTGATGTCAGTATCTAACCACTCGTACAAGGTCGTCACCTGGTCACTAAGGGGCCGCTGATGTCAGTATCTAACCACTCGTATAAGGTCGTCACCTGGTCACTAAGGGGCCGCTGATGTCAGTATCTAACCACCCGTATAAGGTCGTCACCTGGTCACTAAGGGACCGCTGATGTCAGTATCTAACCACTTGTATAAGGTCGTCACCTGATCACTAAGGGGCCGCTGATGTCAGTATCTAACCATTCGTATAAGGTCGTCACCTGGTAACTAAGGGGCCGCTGATGTCAGTATCTAACCACTCGTATAAGGTCGTCACCTGGTAACTAAGGGGCCGCTGATGTCAGTATCTAACCACTCGTATAAGGTCGTCACCTGGTCACTAAGGGGCCGCTGATGTCAGTATCTAACCACTCGTATAAGGTCGTCACCTGGTCACTAAGGGGCCGCTGATGTCAGTATCTAACCACTCGTATAAGGTCGTCACCTGGTCACTAAGGGGCCGCTGATGTCAGTATCTAACCACTCGTATAAGGTCGTCACCTGGTCACTAAGGGGCCGCTGATGTCAGTATCTAACCACTCGTATAAGGTCGTCACCTGGTCACTAAGGGGCCGCTGATGTCAGTATCTAACCACTCGTATAAGGTCGTCACCTGGTCACTAGGGTCCCCCGATGTCATATCTAACCACTCGTACAAGGCCGTTACCTGGTCACTAAGGGGCCGCTGATGTCAGTATCTAACCACTCGTATAAGGTCGTCACCTGGTCACTAAGGGGCCGCTGATGTCAGTATCTAACCACTCGTATAAGGTCGTCACCTGGTCACTAAGGGGCCGCTGATGTCAGTATCTAACCACTCGTATAAGGTCGTCACCTGGTCACTAAGGGGCCGCTGATGTCAGTATCTAACCACTCGTATAAGGCCGTCACCTGGTCACTAAGGGGCCGCTGATGTCAGTATCTAACCACTCGTATAAGGCCGTCATCTGGTCACTAAGGGGCCGCTGATGTCAGTATCTAACCACTCGTATAAGGTCGTCACCTGGTAACTAAGGGGCCGCTGATGTCAGTATCTAACCACTCGTATAAGGTCGTCACCTGGTAACTAAGGGGCCGCTGATGTCAGTATCTAACCACTCGTATAAGGTCGTCACCTGGTAACTAAGGGGCCGCTGATTTCAGTATCTAACCACTCGTATAAGGTCGTCACCTGGTAACTAAGGGGCCGCTGATGTCAGTATCTAACCACTCGTATAAGGTCGTCACCTGGTCACTAAGGGGCCGCTGATGTCAGTATCTAACCACTCGTATAAGGTCGTCACCTGGTCACTAAGGGGCCTCTGATGTCAGTAGCTAACCACTCGTATAAGGTCGTCACCTGGTAACTAAGGGGCCGCTGATGTCAGTATCTAACCACTCGTATAAGGTCGTCACCTGGTCACTAAGGGGCCGCAGATGTCAGTATCTAACCACTCGTATAAGGTCGTCACCTGGTCACTAAGGGGCCGCTGATGTCAGTATCTAACCACTCGTATAAGGTCGTCACCTGGTAACTAAGGGGCCGCTGATGTCAGTATCTAACCACTCGTATAAGGTCGTCACCTGGTAACTAAGGGGCCGCTGATTTCAGTATCTAACCACTCGTATAAGGTCGTCACCTGGTCACTAAGGGGCCGCTGATGTCAGTATCTAACCACTCGTATATGGTCGTCACCTGAACACTATGGGGCCGCTGATGTCAGTATCTAACCACTCGTATAAGGTCGTCACCTGGTCACTAAGGGGCCGCTGATGTCAGTATCTAACCACTCGTATAAGGTCGTCACCTGGTCACTAAGGGGCCGCTGATGTCAGTATCTAACTACTCGTATAAGGTCGTCACCTGGTAACTAAGGGGCCGCTAATGTCAGTATCTAACCACTCGTATAAGGTCGTCACGTGGTAACTAAGGGGCCGCTGATGTCAGTATCTAACCACTCGTATAAGGCCGTCACCTGGTCACTAAGGGGCCGCTGATGTCAGTATCTAACCACTCGTATAAGGCCGTCACCTGGTCACTAAGGGGCCGCTGATGTCAGTATCTAACCACTCGTATAAGGTCGTCACCTGGTAACTAAGGGGCCGCTGATGTCAGTATCTAACCACTCGTATAAGGTCGTCACCTGGTAACTAAGGGGCCGCTGATGTCAGTATCTAACCACTCGTATAAGGTCGTCACCTGGTAACTAAGGGGCCGCTGATGTCAGTATCTAACCACTCGTATAAGGTCGTCACCTGGTCACTAAGGGGCCGCTGATGTCAGTATCTAACCACTCGTATAAGGTCGTCACCTGGTCACTAAGGGGCCGCTGATGTCAGTATCTAACCACTCGTATAAGGTCGTCACCTGGTCACTAAGGGGCCGCTGATGTCAGTATCTAACCACTCGTACAAGGCCGTTACCTGGTCACTAAGGGGCCGCTGATGTCAGTATCTAACCACTCGTATAAGGTCGTCACCTGGTCACTAAGGGGCCGCTGATGTCAGTATCTAACCACTCGTATATGGTCGTCACCTGGTCACTAAGGGGCCGCCAATGTCAGTATCTAACCACTCGTATAATGTCGTCACCTGGTAACTAAGGGGCCACTGATGTCAGTATCTAACCACTCGTATGAGGTCGTCACCTGGTCACTAAGGGGCCGCTGATGTCAGTATCTAACCACTCGTATAAGGCCGTCATCTGGTCACTAAGGGGCCGCTGATGTCAGTATCTAACCACTCGTATAAGGTCGTCACCTGGTAACTAAGGGGCCGCTGATGTCAGTATCTAACCACACGTATAAGGTCGTCACCTGGTAACTAAGGGGCCGCTGATGTCAGTATCTAACCACTCGTATAAGGTCGTCACCTGGTAACTAAGGGGCCGCTGATTTCAGTATCTAACCACTCGTATAAGGTCGTCACCTGGTAACTAAGGGGCCGCTGATGTCAGTATCTAACCACTCGTATAAGGTCGTCACCTGGTCACTAAGGGGCCGCTGATGTCAGTATCTAACCACTCTTATAAGGTCGTCACCTGGTCACTAAGGGGCCGCTGATGTCAGTATCTAACCACTCGTATAAGGTCGTCACCTGGTCACTAAGGGGCCTCTGATGTCAGTAGCTAACCACTCGTATAAGGTCGTCACCTGGTAACTAAGGGGCCGCTGATGTCAGTATCTAACCACTCGTATAAGGTCGTCACCTGGTCACTAAGGGGCCGCAGATGTCAGTATCTAACCACTCGTATAAGGTCGTCACCTGGTCACTAAGGGGCCGCTGATGTCAGTATCTAACCACTCGTATAAGGTCGTCACCTGGTAACTAAGGGGCCGCTGATGTCAGTATCTAACCACTCGTATAAGGTCGTCACCTGGTAACTAAGGGGCCGCTGATTTCAGTATCTAACCACTCGTATAAGGTCGTCACCTGGTCACTAAGGGGCCGCTGATGTCAGTATCTAACCACTCGTATATGGTCGTCACCTGAACACTATGGGGCCGCTGATGTCAGTATCTAACCACTCGTATAAGGTCGTCACCTGGTCACTAAGGGGCCGCTGATGTCAGTATCTAACCACTCGTATAAGGTCGTCACCTGGTCACTAAGGGGCCGCTGATGTCAGTATCTAACTGCTCGTATAAGGTCGTCACGTGGTAACTAAGGGGCCGCTGATGTCAGTATCTAACCACTCGTATAAGGCCGTCACCTGGTCACTAAGGGGCCGCTGATGTCAGTATCTAACCACTCGTATAAGGCCGTCACCTGGTCACTAAGGGGCCGCTGATGTCAGTATCTAACCACTCGTATAAGGTCGTCACCTGGTAACTAAGGGGCCGCTGATGTCAGTATCTAACCACTCGTATAAGGTCGTCACCTGGTCACTAAGGGGCCGCTGATGTCAGTATCTAACCACTCGTATAAGGTCGTCACCTGGTAACTAAGGGGCCGCTGATGTCAGTATCTAACCACTCGTATAAGGTCGTCACCTGGTCACTAAGGGGCCGCTGATGTCAGTATCTAACCACTCGTATAAGGTCGTCACCTGGTCACTAAGGGGCCGCTGATGTCAGTATCTAACCACTCGTATAAGGTCGTCACCTGGTCACTAAGGGGCCGCTGATGTCAGTATCTAACCACTCGTACAAGGCCGTTACCTGGTCACTAAGGGCCGCTGATGTCAGTATCTAACCACTCGTATAAGGTCGTCACCTGGTCACTAAGGGGCCGCTGATGTCAGTATCTAACCACTCGTATATGGTCGTCACCTGGTCACTAAGGGGCCGCTGATGTCAGTATCTAACCACTCGTATAAGGTCGTCACCTGGTAACTAAGGGGCCACTGATGTCAGTATCTAACCACTCGTATGAGGTCGTCACCTGGTCACTAAGGGGCCGCTGATGTCAGTATCTAACCACTCGTATATGGTCGTCACCTGGTCACTAAGGGGCCGCTGATGTCAGTATCTAACCACTCGTATAAGGTCGTCACCTGGTCACTAAGGGGCCGCTGATGTCAGTATCTAACCACTCGTATAAGGTCGTCACCTGGTAACTAAGGGGCCGCTGATGTCAGTATCTAACCACTCGTATAAGGTCGTCACGTGGTAACTAAGGGGCCGCTGGTGTCAGTATCTAACCACTCGTATAAGGCCGTCACCTGGTCACTAAGGGGCCGCTGATGTCAGTATCTAACCACTCGTATAAGGCCGTCACCTGGTCACTAAGGGGCCGCTGATGTCAGTATCTAACCACTCGTATAAGGTCGTCACCTGGTCACTAAGGGGCCGCTGATGTCAGTATCTAACCACTCGTATAAGGTCGTCACCTGGTAACTAAGGGGCCGCTGATGTCAGTATCTAACCACTCGTATAAGGTCGTCACCTGGTAACTAAGGGGCCGCTGATGTCAGTATCTAACCACTCGTATAAGGTCGTCACCTGGTCACTAAGGGGCCGCTGATGTCAGTATCTAACCACTCGTATAAGGCCGTCACCTGGTAACCGATTAATACTCATTAATAACTAATAAACCGACATAGCAAATACAGACATAACCGCTACTCCGATATACACAATACTCCGACATAACCGCTACTCCGATATACACAATACTCCGACATAACCGCTACTCCGATATACACAATACTCCGACATAACCGCTACTCCGATATACACAATACTCCGACATAACCGCTACTCCGATATACACAATACTCCGACATAACCGCTACTCCGATATACACAATACTCCGACATAACCGCTACTCCGATATACACAATACTCCGACATAACCGCTACTCCGATATACACAATACTCCGACATAACCGCTACTCCGATATACACAATACTCCGACATAACCGCTACTCCGATATACAAAATACTCCGACATAACCGCTACTCCGATATACACAATATTCCGACATAACCAATATTCCGACATAACCAATATTCTGCTGTAGCCACTACTACGACATAACCACTACTCCGATATGTACACAATTCCGACATACCAAATGCTTCGACATAACTATTACACACCTTATCCTCATATTCCCAATATTATTTATACTTATTTCGACTTATTTCCACCCTAAGCCATCGCTAATTCCGAAGCACTCACTAATTCCCAACCACCCACTAATTCCCAAAGCTAACAACAACAATAACTTATTTGACGCAAGGTTACATCTCACTGTAATGTGTATATTTGGAACAATTCGGATATCAAAGAAAAGTGCCAATTATTCCTTGTGATATATGCCGCACACAGCATTTAATTGCCATGCCTGCACAGGAATAGAAACAGTGTCCTTAAAGTTTCATTATTAAGACTCAAGGACTGACATTTCATACGTAAATACTTTAATAGCTTGCCATTTTAGAGAGAATTATGACATTATAGTTCGGTGATACGAGTTAGTTAATGGTTTAGACGCTAGTATTCTCCGTGGTATTCTCTATGCAACAAACCCACGCTATACCTTGACACAACTCCATTTTCTGAGAACTATTTCGAGTGCATACAATTCGTTCTTTTAAACGCCTATATATAGTGCCATCCTCGTTTATTGAATTCATTTTTATATTAATATCTAGTTAATATGTGTAATGCGTTATTGGTAAAAGCAAGTATATTTCTATAGGATCAGTGCAACATTTCATGGAACGCGGGTAGATGCACAGAACTGTAAATCGTCAGCACAAATTGGCGCATTGTGCGTGTTAACCCATTCAACACCAAGTAACTGACATGGACTGGTCCATGATATTTTTAGACCAATAAATTAATAACAAAATTACATTTGGATCAGTTCATTTATCAAAATGGGTAATTATTTTTCTAAAAATAGTTATATTACTTGAAAAAAGTGCTCGTCACGAGCCGGCTCATCTGGATCTACACTTTTTTGTAAGCCAATTTAGAGGTATGTGGTGTTGAAAGGGTTAATAATATTAATAATAATAAAGACTTTATTTTACGAGAGAAGTCATTTACAAACGTTAATCTACCATGAGGCCCTGAACATGTATACAAAGGCAATCAAAAGATAGGACTATAATTGAAAACAGCACATAAGTAGAGACAAGTAGAGATATTATATATTATATGTTATGGAATATGATGATATATGTATTTGGCTAGTATAATAGAAAAGGGAAATGAGACAATTAATGACAATAAATTTATCTTGACAATAAGTATGAAATCAGCTTAAAGACAGCAATTCACAGAATCTAGTAACTATAGCAATCATGGTAATACACACATGTGACAACGACTGTGTACAATATAATCTGAAGTAATACTAGTAAAAATATGTGATTAGTTCGTGTTAATGTCGCGTAATTAAACGAATTAATTATAAAACAGAATGAGGTAAACACGAGACATGTGATAAGGCACGCTGTTCTGGTATTCGAGGACTTTTCTAACGAGAATTATGTGTACCAATATTTCCCAGTTGCGGCTTGTGGCTTTCTATAAATGTGTTGGTTAATAAAACAACTATTTCATTGCCATTCGGGGAACAGTCAAAACTATTGCCCATCGAGGCTGTGGACGACTGCGGTCTCGGGCAATGGTACATACTATTATACTATATTACTGTCATTGGTCGCAGTAGATCTTGTTTCAATTTTTGATCTGCACACATCTACGCGGCAGATATAATACATTGCGCACACACATTAAACATATAATATCAATAAGATACGTGCTAACTAATATCAATAAGATACATGCTAACTAATATCAATAAGATACGTGCTAACTAATATCAATAAGATACATGCTAACTAATATCAATAAGATACATGCTAACTAATATCAATAAGATACGTGCTAACTAATATCAATAAGATACATGCTAACTAATATCAATAAGATACATGCTAACTAATATCAATAAGATACATGCTAACTAATATCAATAAGATACATGCTAACTAATATCAATAAGATACGTGCTAACTAATATCAATAAGATACGTACTAACTAATATCAATAAGATATGTGCTAACTAATATCAATAAGATACGTACTAACTAATATCAATAAGATAAAAAGTCCTTGCCCTCATTCTTTTATAATGATTACATACCGCTGTATGTAGTAAACGCGTATGGAGCCCACGCCCTCATTCTTTTATAATGATTGCATTCCGCTGTATGTAGTAAACGCGTATGGAGCCCATGTCCTCATTCTTTTATAATGATTGCATTCCGCTGTATGTAGTAAACGCGTATGGAGCCCATGTCCTCATTCTTTTATAATGATTGCATTCCGCTGTATGTAGTAAACGCGTATGGAGCCCATGTCCTCATTCTTTTATAATGATTGCATTCCGCTGTATGTAGTAAACGCGTATGGAGCCCATGTCCTCATTCTTTTATAATGATTGCATTCCGCTGTATGTAGTAAACGTTTATGGAACCCATGCCCTCATTCTTTTATAATGATTGCATTCCGCTGTATGTAGTAAACGCGTATGGAGCCCATGTCCTCATTCTGTTATAATGATTGCATTCCGCTGTATGTAGTAAACGCGTATGGAGCCCATGTCCTCATTCTCGTGTTATGAAGTATGGTTTATAAGTGTGTATTACGAGGTCCATATTCACGAAACAATAGGAAATGTTTATATTGTAATATGAACAAAGTAGAATCAGAATATCATTTTATTTTAGTTTGTCCCAAGAACAGACAATTATGATCACAATAGTTCAACCCTTATTTTTGCAAATGGCCAACATTAAATAAATACACAGCATTAATGAATCAACATCGGAAAAGTATTTGGTCAGCTTAGCAAATTGTATTTATTCAGCAGACAGAATGCGAACATGACAAACATAATAAGAAGTTATACATTTAGTTGCTTCCCCATTAACACTTGAATAATTCCTCTGTAACATTGCATGTATCTATTATGCAGACAGAATGCGAACATGACAAACATAATAAGAAGTTATACATTTAGTTGCTTCCCCATTAACACTTGAATAACTCCTCTGTAAAATTGCATGTATTTATTAAGCATGTACGTATGTATTTATGTATTATTAAGCTGTGCTATGTATGCGCTTATGCAAAACATGTTGAGTTGAGTGGAGGGAAGTTTCATTCAGCACAGTACTGTTGTTATGGAATATTCTGCTGAAGCCGAGTTAAGCTTAGAGTTATGTAAGTCTTGAATACAATGTTGGTGTAATGCATTCATTCAACAGTTTTACATATGAAATGACGTGTCTAGGTCTAGACCTGACTAACATGTACAGGAACAAAGTCTGTTTCAAATCAATCATAATACATTCCAAACCAACAAGTAAATGAAACAAAATAATAGAATTCCCCGCTCTTTTCCCATTTCCAAACTTGACTCTTTTCTCTACTGTACTCTTTATTATTTATATATCAACCCGTGTCACAACATCTGTTAACCCATTTCATTCTGGATATATTTAAAGGCTTTTGCAAACAACATAGATCCAGATCAGCCGCAGCGTGACGCTGCGTGCTGATCAGGATCTATGTTGTTTGCTGCATAGCCAAGTGTCTTAGCAAGATCATCTGAAGAGCATAGAGCCTGATCAGACGGAACGTTCCGTGGCGGTTAATCTGGCTCTATGTTCTTTGCAAATACCGTTTAAACGGTATTCAGAATGAAACGGGTTAACTAATTACATGTATACTTATGTGTCATGTAAATGAACTGAGTTAATAAAGAATAATTGAATTGAATTGAACAAGCATACGCAAATGTCGCGACTAAATTGATTTTTGCCTTATCGGATTATCTCTTCGTCTGCGTCCATTGAGCAATTATACACGCGGGATGTGAAGCTGATCGTAAACATATGTGCCAAAATAATTGACAGAAATAAAAACATAAAACCAAATTGACATTAATTAGTAATTCAAAAAGTTGAAAGAAAGAAACTTACCTTGTGAGAATGTGTTGAACTTGCAGAAGAAGCTGCCCAGAACCCAGTTGTTGTTATTTAGGTTGTTGACGAGGTGGACCCAGGTACAGAATACAGTGACGAGGATGTCGGCCACAGCGAGGTTCACGATGTAAAAGTTGGTGGTGGTACGCATCTGTTTGTGCCGTAAAACAACAACAATAATCAACGTGTTTCCCACCAGAGAGAAGAATATAATCATAGCATAGAGGTACGACTTCAGTACGAGCTCGTATAACGGGACTTTTTTAATCTCGCCTAGGTAGGGAATGGTTTTATAATCCAGTGTCTCGTTGTCGTAATCCAGAACGGAAAAGTCATAGCCAGTGTCGTCGTACACGACTGTATACACCTCATCCATAGTTAAAAACGTTGAATACAATGTGTGTTAAGTCACGCTGCCTTGTTTATGAATGTCTTGCCGTTCTAACATGACCCACTATTATGCCATACACGAATACATGCGTGCGTTGTTGATACTGTATGATATTCTACTGAAATATAATGTTCATTCTCTGGTACTAATATAATTAACACACTCGAATATGTATCTAACAAGGCACGTGATGTAACTATATTATAGAATTCTGTATTAGTATATGATTATGTACTATGTACAAGTCTGATAATAAAGTGTTGATCTGATCTGTTCTGTTATTTTGTCGCCTTGTATGTTATTAGGCTGATGACTTTACAAATTACCTCCCTGCAATACACCTTATGTATTCCAGTGGTACTGAAAATCCTCCTCCAACTATCACCACAACTCTTAACTCAACTCAACGTACAATATACAATGCCTTTAACCTAATACAATAACATATGCATGTACACTATATTTCCAGCATAGATTATTAACACTACAATCCTGCCCCATAGCTGTAATCAATTCCAATGTAAAATTGTTAAACGTTCCATAAATATGGTTTTAACTGGTGGAGCAAAATTCAACTGCCATAGCCGGGATTTATTACAGATTTAACAAAGATTTATTTGTTCTTTGTTTATAGGAACAAAATATCAAGTCGTGTTAGAATGTTGTTTTTAAAATTATACTTCAATGGTAATAATTATTACTCCACATAAAAATCGAAAAGAAATTTTAAATGAACATATAGATTACATCCTTTCTTATAAACATCCATATGTTCACAAACAGAGTATAACGATTGTACTAAGTACGTTGATACAGATTCATGTAATCCTTGAATGTTCTCACACAAGCCAATTGAAATATCCACATTTCTCAGACATTTAAATAAACAAGCAACATTATAAGCTATATATTTACATAGAGCTATATTAGCGCGAACTAACTCACTGCCATATGCTCGTTGTGGCAATACGGTTATTTCTCTGTTCGCTACTTACTCTTTAGCATTGGAGGATATCCATTCTGACTCGATAAAAACTCACTAGCTACTTATATCTATACCTAGATTCCACAGCGCAGTAATAGTGTCGGACAAATGGAGGAGTACAGCAGTATGACTCGTGTTGATGTTAGAATTGTATATAATAAAGATAACTAATTAATGCTTGATGTATATTTAAATGTATGTATACTAGAGGACATAGAAAACGCACACTTTGGATAGTATGTTTTATATGAAAAACAATAACTATATAAATACATAGTTTTAAACATTTTAGAATATTTTTAGTTGTTCAGTTTGTGTTTTGTAATAAAGATGTGATACATCTTTGATGGAATCCTTCGTATTTCGTTTTCATGTAATAATAATCATATAATGTAGGTGTGCGTTTTCGATGTCCTCTAGTAAATATGTTAATCACAATGTTTATAAATAGACTTCTGTTTCTGTTCCTAGTACCGTATATATGAGAGAATAACTAATTCTGCACAATTAAAATACAGTCATGGTTCACTAAGATCATATATATCATATAATTCTACACTTAGCATAAATCCTAATCACTCATCTGCTGTTGTATTAATCATATTGTAATGCTTGCTTACATACAATACAATTACAAATATAAACATTATAAATATATAAGCACTATGATACATTTTATCCGCATTTTATCCGCATTTTATTCGGATTTCTACATGATTAATTGCATAAACAGCTGTAATAAAATATATCAAATAAAATGATACATGAATGTATGAATATTGCTATTATATTGTTAATTGTTTGTAAAACACCCGGTGACTGATTATGAATGTTGTTGAGTGTATGTATATATTTATCCTACCTTCATGCGAAATAACGTACAAAAACGGCCTGCCTAATACATTTTGCTTTATTAGTCAGTACCTAATAAAGCTTTCGTGACGGACTAATTTTATGACCCAGATTACGGTTTGTAAATAAACAAAGCGTCTGTCGTCACATTGTGTTGTCTGCTGAGTTTGGAAAATGTCCCAAGAAGAAAGTCGTGTACAGGCAAACTTTCAGGTTGTTTGGGATGAATTAACAGCACTCGATGAGACCCCTCTGGAAACTACTGTTGTCAGAGAAATGTCATTTATCATTTATCTATAAATAGAAATATCAATGCGCAACATATTACCAAGTGCGTAGCGAGTTTGTAAGCTGTCATGGCTAGTTTGTTTGTTTTTGTGTCGGGTGCACACTCAGAATGTAGGATAAATAGAATATTAGGTTACTGTCTGATAAATTTTAATTTATTAGGCTCGTCTCCGAAAAAATACAAGGCTCGGCAGAGCCTCGCCTTGTATTTTTTCTCCGACTCGCCTAATAAATTAAAATTTATAAGACAGTACCTAATATTCTCTATATAATATAATATGTTCTAATGAATAGGGACTTTGAGCAACATGCAACATGCATACATAATTTATGACATGTTATTTAATATTATTTTAAAAAGAATAAATTTAATGTGACCATATATATATATATATATATATATAAAATAATATTAAATAACATGTCATAAATTATGTATGCATGTTGCATGTTGCTCAAAGTCCCTATTCATTAGAACATATTCATTCATATTGCATGGAATTAATTTGAGCAACATATGTATTTCAGTAGCGTGTATGTATGTTATTATTATTATTATTATATACCAAACTTATATAGCGCTCTTTTCATTTAAAAATAAAACGTTCAAAAGCGCTTTACAGCCTAAAATATCACAAATATTGATAAAAACTTCCACATACAATGAGATAAAACAAGACAAAATTAGCAAACACAATTACAATGGATTCTAAATATGCTATAAAATATTCGGATCTAAAATTATAACAATTAAAATATAGGTAATAATTAAATAAAATGTGTTCATTTGCAGTCTTAATCCTGATTGAGCACAGATACAGTTCGATATTTATGTTCCATATGAACATTTAAAAAGGTGTGTCTTCAAAGCCTTTTTGAAAGAACACAATGTTGTTGCACTTCTAAGATTTGATGGAAGAGAATTCCAAAGTTTTGGGGCAGCAGTCATGAAACTTCTATCTCCGTATGTGACAGTCCGACTTCTTGGTAACACAAGAGTAGCTGCTTCATATTTAGACCGTAAGTCTCTCTTTGGTATATAAACCTCAAGCAAGTTTCTCATATAAATCGGTGCTTCTCCATTCAATGCTTTATATGTGTGAGTCAGTATTTTATACTTTATTCTTTCTTGAACTGGTAGCCAATGAAGTTCTTTTAGAATGGTCGTTACATGACTGAAACGGGATGTTCTGGTTATGATGCGAGCTGCTGTGTTTTGAACAGTTTGTAATTTATTGGAAGTGTATTTTGGCACGCCGTACAACAGTGAATTACAGTAGTCGAGCCTGGATGTAATGAGTGAGTTTATGAGAGTTTTCGTGGCTTCTGTTGTTAAATACTGCCGAATGTGTCCAATCCGCCGGATCTGTGCATAACATGATTTTGTCACAGAATTTACATGTTTGTCCATATCCATTCTTGAGTCTAGGAAAGCTCCTAGATTTCTCACACATGTTGATGGTTCTGTATTTGAGTCTCCTACTTTCACATTTATGTTTTCAATGTGTTGCTAATTTCGCTGACTAGAAAACATAATCATTTCAGTTTTATCAGTATTGAGTTTTAACATATTGGCATGCATCCAAGCAACAATGTCTTGTAGACAGTTTTCCACTCGAAGTAGTGTCTCTGCTTGTGAAGCTTGAACGCTTGGTTTGAATGAAAGGTAAAGCTGGGAATCGTCAGCATAAAAGTGATGGTTCAGTCCATGGTGTTTACAAATGGCTCCTACAGGCTTGGTATACATAGTGTAAAATTTCGGGCCTAAAACAGACCCCTGTGGAACACTGAAATTCATGAGCACTGAGTTGGATAGTTTTCCATCGATACATACTGCTTGATAACAGTCGGTAAGATAAGATGATATCCATTGGAGAGGTTTTCCAGTAATTCCAAAATGAAATTCGAGACGCTGTAAAAGTGTTCTATGGTCGATGGTATCAAATGCAGCAGATAGGTCCAAAAGCACAAGGAGTGTAGCATTGTTCTGGTCCAGAGATTGGAGTATATCGTTTTGGACTTTCAGTAAGGCAGTTTCTGTGGAATGAAACTTCCTGTACGCAGACTGATGTACCTCGTGTAAGTTATTACTTGTCAAATGTTCATCAATTCGACTATTTACTACTTTTTCCAGAATCTTCGAGACATAAGGCAGGTTTGACACGGGCCTGTAGTTCTTCAAAGTGTTTTGATCAAGGCTTGGTTGTTTCAGCAAAGGTCTTACCCGGGAGATTTTGAATGACTTTGGTACATTGTCTGTTTCCAATGAAATATTTACAATTTGTGTCACTATTGGTAGGATTTCACTAAGACAAGATTTCAGTAGCCATGTCGGAATTGGATCAATTTCACAGGATTTATTTGGCCCTTTTTTAATGAACTGTTCGACTTCTTTCTCATGTGATGGACAGAAATTGTTCAAGCAGCTTATGTGAGGGAGTTTCTCTGTTTCAATGTTCAATGGACCCAGTTCCGACTGGGAGATTGAAGATATGTCATTTCTAATGCCTTCCACCTTAGAAATGAAGAAGTCACTGAATTCCTGTGCTAGTTCATTGGGATTTTTGCCTGATGGAAGCGCTATTTCACTATCGCCTTCAAGCAGGTGTTTAGTGATTTTGAACATGCTTTTTTGATCACGACCGCAAGATATTACTTTATCAGAAAAGTAGTCAAGCCGTGCTTGTTTCAACATTTTATTAACCTTGGCACACTGACTCCTGTATATTTCATGGTCGACAGTTAATCTTGATTTTTTCCACTTGCGTTCAAATTTAAGCTTTATATGTTTGGCATCGTGGAGTTCCTCTGTAAACCAGGGACATGAAAGCCTTAATGTAATCGTTTTTGTACGTAAAGGGGCGTGTTTATCAACCAATGCAGAAAGTTCACTGTTGTATATGCTGACAAGATCGTCAGCATCCGTGCATTGCATGAAATATGACTGCGAAGTGGTCTCTTGTCACTTTGCCCGAGTTATCTGAAAAACCTGGGTCAGTGACTACTACTTCTGACACAGTTTTGTCATTTTCCCTAGTAATGACCACATCCAGGATGTGACCACGGACGTGGGTAGGCTCTTTCACATGTTGTGTCATGTCACAGGATTGTAGAATACTGTTAAATTTTATTGCATCACGGTCAGAGTAGTTATCCAAATGAAAATTTAAATCTCCAGTGATTATGATATTTTTGTCAATGGTGGCGTATTTGGACAAGAACAATGGCCATTCGTCTTCAAGAAATACTTTAGTTTTCAAACCATTTTCTTTATTTGGGGGTGGTCTGTACATTACTGATAAGCGTAATGAATAGGACTTAATATTTACATTACAATCTAAATACTCAAAAGTTGAAAATTCATTGTCACGTGTAGAGGACACAATGTTGACATCTATTCCAGTTTTATATATCAGAGCCACACCCCCGCCACGTCGACTACCAGGGCGAGGGACATGTTTAATCTGGTACCCTTCTGGCAGCAGTTCACTTAAACACGTTTTATCAATTATTATATGTTATGCTATGTGTGTGTATATACACACTCTGGTAAGGTTTAGCCTGGGAACAGGCGTCGATATATTTTGCCTGGTCAGTCAAATAAATATATTTTAACACCTCGACCATTAATTGGGCCGTATTGAGTTTCTGATCATATCAACTGTCGTTTTGCCAGAAGTTAAAAAGTGAAAAATCGAAAGTCTGGAACCCAGGCTAGTAAGGCATATATACGCACACATTATGTTATGCATGCAAATATTGCAGTCACAGTGGACATACACTTTCATTCAATATTTCTTCATTAATGTAAAACGAAATGTAATATTTCCGGAAATATTTTAAAAATCGATTGCTATTGGGTATTAAATTACAGGGCCTTCTCGTCGTTTGTATAAACTTGTTTATGTACAGTTTCACTACAACACGTGCTTTCATTGTTCGCTATCTTATCACATGCTGAATGCAGCACTCACTATATGTACAGTTTCACTACAACACGTGCTTTCATTGTTCGCTATCTTATCACATGCTGAATGCAGCACTCACTATATGTACAGTTTCACTACAACACGTGCTTTCATTGTTCGCATGCTGAATGCAGCACTCACTATATGTACAGTTTCACTACAACACGTGCTTTCATTGTTCGCATGCTGAATGCAGCACTCACTATATGTGCAGTTTCACTACAACACGTGCTTTCATTGTTCGCTATCTTATCACATGCTGAATGCAGCACTCACTATATGTGCAGTTTCACTACAACACGTGCTTTCATTGTTCGCTATCTTATCACATGCTGAATGCAGCACTCACTATATGTGCAGTTTCACTACAACACGTGCTTTCATTGTTCGCTATCTTATCATATGCTGAATTCAGCACTCACTATATGTACAGTTTCACTACAACACGTGCTTTCATTGTTCGCTATCTTATCGCATGCTGAATGCAGCACTCACTATATGTGCAGTTTCACTACAACACGTGCTTTCATTGTTCGCTATCTTATCGCATGCTGAATGCAGCACTCACTATATGTGCAGTTTCACTACAACACGTGCTTTCATTGTTCGCTATCTTATCACATGCTGAATGCAGCACTCACTATATGTGCAGTTTCACTACAACACGTGCTTTCATTGTTCGCTATCTTATCACATGCTGAATGCAGCACTCACTATATGTGCAGTTTCACTACAACACGTGCTTTCATTGTTCGCATACTGAATGCAGCACTCACTATATGTACAGTTTCACTACAACACGTGCTTTCATTGTTCGCATGATGAATGCTGCACCCACTATTTGTACAGTTTCACTACAACACGTGCTTTCATTGTTCGCATGCTGAATGCAGCACTCACTATATGTACAGTTTCACTACAACACGTGCTTTCATTGTTCGCATGCTGAATGCTGCACCCACTATTTGTACAGTTTCACTACAACACGTGCTTTCATTGTTCGCATGCTGAATGCAGCACTCACTATATGTACAGTTTCACTACAACACGTGCTTTCATTGTTCGCATGCTGAATGCAGCACTCACTATATGTACAGTTTCACTACAACACGTGCTTTCATTGTTCGCTATCTTATCGCATGCTGAATGCAGCACTCACTATATGTACAGTTTCACTACAACACGTGCTTTCATTGTTCGCATGCTGAATGCAGCACTCACTACATGTACAGTTTCACTACAACACGTGCTTTCATTGTTCGCATGCTGAATGCAGCACCCACTATATGTACAGTTTCACTACAACACGTGCTTTCATTGTTCGCTATCTTATCACATGCTGAATGCAGCACTCACTATATGTGCAGTTTCACTACAACACGTGCTTTCATTGTTCGCATGATGAATGCTGCACCCACTATTTGTACAGTTTCACTACAACACGTGCTTTCATTGTTCGCATGCTGAATGCAGCACTCACTATATGTACAGTTTCACTACAACACGTGCTTTCATTGTTCGCATACTGAATGCAGCACTCACTATATGTACAGTTTCACTACAACACGTGCTTTCATTGTTCGCATGATGAATGCTGCACCCACTATTTGTACAGTTTCACTACAACACGTGCTTTCATTGTTCGCATGCTGAATGCAGCACTCACTATATGTACAGTTTCACTACAACACGTGCTTTCATTGTTCGCATACTGAATGCAGCACTCACTATATGTACAGTTTCACTACAACACGTGCTTTCATTGTTCGCATGATGAATGCTGCACCCACTATTTGTACAGTTTCACTACAACACGTGCTTTCATTGTTCGCATGCTGAATGCAGCACTCACTATATGTACAGTTTCACTACAACACGTGCTTTCATTGTTCGCTATCTTATCGCATGCTGAATGCAGCACTCACTATATGTACAGTTTCACTACAACACGTGCTTTCATTGTTCGCATGCTGAATGCAGCACTCACTACATGTACAGTTTCACTACAACACGTGCTTTCATTGTTCGCATGCTGAATGCAGCACCCACTATATGTACAGTTTCACTACAACACGTGCTTTCATTGTTCGCTATCTTATCACATGCTGAATGCAGCACTCACTATATGTGCAGTTTCACTACAACACGTGCTTTCATTGTTCGCATGCTGAATGCAGCACTCACTATATGTACAGTTTCACTACAACACGTGCTTTCATTGTTCGCATGCTGAATGCAGCACTCACTATATGTACAGTTTCACTACAACACGTGCTTTCATTGTTCGCATGCTGAATGCAGCACCCACTATATGTACAGTTTCACTACAACACGTGCTTTCATTGTTCGCTATCTTATCACATGCTGAATGCAGCACTCACTATATGTACAGTTTCACTACAACACGTGCTTTCATTGTTCGCTATCTTATCACATGCTGAATGCAGCACTCACTATATGTACAGTTTCACTACAACACGTGCTTTCATTGTTCGCATGCTGAATGCAGCACTCACTACATGTACAGTTTCACTACAACACGTGCTTTCATTGTTCGCATTCTGAATGCAGCACTCACTATATGTACAGTTTCACTACAACACGTGCTTTCATTGTTCGCTATCTTATCACATGCTGAATGCAGCACTCACTATATGTGCTGTTTAGCCTAATGGATTTGAAATAAAATGTCTGTATGTCTATCACGCAAGTCAAGTTAAAGAATTGTATTGGCCAAAACAAGTCATCCTCGGATATTGTCCTCATTGGATTGTTAACCTAAAGGAATTCAGTAATTAATTGTCAAATTATATAATATTATTATATTGACGGTTTGTGTTACACACGCAGTTCATTGTAATTATTGTATTTGCTTTAAACGTCTTATAGATGTTTTACGCAATAAACTATTGTATATATACTCTAATCTGTGTTAACACTGGTTTGTATTACATACTTATGTCAGATTTCAAACTATTTGAAAAAAATACACATATTATATATTGCACAAGTTATTCTTTACAAATTGATCAGACCTAAACTATTTGAATAAAAGAAAGCTAAAATATATCCGCACAGACGTATCTGTAGACAGTGTAGCTGTGTTGGATCTTTGATATCTAGCACGAATTAATCAGACATATTGATATGAAATATAAATCTATATCCTACCGGATAGTGAAAATTAAAGAATGTACATTATACATGTATAAATTATACAAGCAGGCTTTCATTACGTGTTACACATGAAAACAAGTAATATACATATAATCTGAATTGGAATAAATTTAGCCATTCTGCATACATATACATGTATTAGGTGTATTAAAGAATGTTCCAAACAGAATATTATGTTTGTTTCCCCGTAGCTATAGGCAGTGATAGTGTGCATAGTAATGCAACTGAAGTACACATATTCCACTATAATAATATATGCCCATACATTGGCAATAGAAGAAGAAAGATTTCGAAACATTGAACGAAATTCAAGAGTGTGCTCAAAATGTAATAATGTTATGCATCAAGTAGAATCAGAATATCATTTCTTATTAGTTTGTCCTTATTATAATGATATAAGAAATATATATTTACCTAGATATTATTGTTCATGGCCAACCATTAATAAGTTTAGAACACTCATGAATTCAACACCAAAAAGCAAACTTGTCAATTTAGCTAAATATATTTATTTAGCAACAATTAAAAGAAACGATATTAATTAACTAAATTAATGTTACTACTTGTAAAAAAGTGATGTGTGAGACACTGAATACCAACTATATTGTTAAACAAACAATATATTTCGTAAATGTTAATACTATGCTTACTCAAACCTTATATAATATCATGCTTTTCTGTAACTTTGTATGTAACCGCCAAACATGTTTCTTGGCGATGGACATGTACATGTGTATGCCAATACAAACTTTGACTTGACTTGACTATATTCTATGGAATCTGCTAGAACACATGTGATCAAAAACAAATTGCAAACGTGACAACAAATATAGTGTAGCACCAAGTCCCAACTCCCAGCTGTGTGTGTTTTATGTTTATTATCGTCGCTACCGGTTGCCCATATGAGCGTCGCCTCCTGAAGAGATTAGTCATTTTAGAATTTTGGAGGATAGTACAGACAGAGACCCATTCCAGAGTCTCCTCTGATTCTTTTACGTGCATGGCGTACATCACCGACATGAGACATCGGTTTAAAGTCCCATCTGAAAAACTGTTAATTTTATTATGGTCAGACGAGGGATCGAACCTGCGATCCCTGGATTACCAGTCCAGCATGCTACCACTGGACTACATATCCGTTTGTAAACTCAAGGCTACACATGTGCCCGCAATTAAATATCTCCTAACGGTCAGCATGAATAATTCATTAACTGGTCAAACCAGTGAGCCAATCAGAATCGTTCAACCTATCACTGAATCTCATAAACAAGGGTGGCTTTTGGTTGTACATGTATATACGTAAATAGGATGAAGTGCATCCGCGAAGTGCATTCCATTCGAATGTAGTCCAAATAACTAATATAGTTCATTTTTTGTTTTGGTAAAAGTGCATTTTCATGACAGTGTATAGGTTTTGTGCGATTTGAGAAATTATGTGACTTGAGAAGACTTCAGAAATGGATGTGTAGAAAAGATGTGGTATAAGAATTCAGGCCATTGCAAACTGAAAGTTGGTATACTGTATTATTTGGCGGAGGAATACAGTGTGTAAACACAGTGACGTTATTCACAGGTGAGCACTGGCTGTGGAAAACATTATAATTGGAAGAGTTTTAGCTCTTTTAGAGTTTCATTTGAATACCTCATCACAGTGGGTGTAGTATCAGAAGAAATGAAAGATTGGAAATAAAATGAACATACTGTATGATTTTACTTTTTAATATATATTTAATAGGCAATTTATTTGTTGTTTTATCACCTTTTAACCAAAGTTATATGTAAACTCTGCCAAGCATCACCTGAATCGTTGCAGCACTTTATACTTGAATGCGAAACATTACAATCAATCCGAGAAACGTGTCTGTGTGATAGACAAGACTCAAGAACAATTTGTAAAATTAGACTGCACGCACATCGACTAAACATAATGGACGCAGATTAAACAGTCGCAATATCATTGCCGTATACTCTTTTACTCATTGCGTGCTGCCTAATATCAGATGCTTTCAATGCTGGTGCAGCATTTATCCATTTATATAAGCAGACCAGTCACGTGTTACCATTGGTGAACTATAAAGTGAAGTGAATATATTCGTGGTGTAGGATATATATCAATTCAGAAATTCAACACGAGGTTCGCCTATAAAGGCGGTGAACATATACATATACAGAATAGTGGCGATTCAGAGGATTTTTACATTCAATGTTGGAGATGTGCATTACTGTAATTATATTGGATTCAAAGAATAAGCTAATTATCCGTCGTCAAGTTTAACATTGTAAAAAAAGCTTACAATAATAGAATGTGTTCATAGTTGCTACATCACTAGTACTATGTAATAAAATCGATATGATAATGACTTCGTTTTTGTTTTATTAATAATTTTACATTCCTATTTTCCATTTTGGCCAATACTTGCTCACTTTGGCGCCAAAAGTAAAATAAAACAATATTTGCAATTATTATGTGTATATTGATATACTAATATGTTACATATGACTTTTAATCATAACTGCATATTTAGGATACAATCGTCCTAAATCAAGACTTTTCCTTTGTTCGAGTACTTCATCTTGGTGAGATAGTTTGTGTTTTACGTGTAATGTCTCTATGACGACGAGCCACCATCATAAAAGGCCAGGACCACTTTGAACTTCAATAACTGTTTCCGTCGTGGAGAAGTCGGATGATAACTAACTACATGACAATCCGAAGAGTTGCTTTCCAATGATAACTAACTACATGACAATCCGACTAGTTGCTTTCCAATGAATGATCGAGTGAAAGTAAATACTGTTTTTCACCGTTTTAAAACATTGGAAGATGGCATTGTCATTCTCATAGCTTGTGTTTCGTATTCCCTGCGGTTACATGTAATAATGTACTTTGTATTTTAGCTATTTTGTGACAATCATGAACAGTTACATTGTAGTTATAAATAGTTCTTCTAATGAATGTGTCTGTCGTTTTCAACATTTACAGCAAGTAGATATTATAGCGTAGCTATTTGTGTTATGAACGTTCGTCTAACCCGGTATGTATGTATGTTCCTTTAATGTCAAACCCCTCGCGGGGACTTAGACATGTTTTCCTGGGCAGGCTTAGCCGACATAAGCGATTAACCAGTACTAAGCAATGTGTGTGAGATGCCTTGCTCAATGACACTACATACGTGGCCTGACCGAGTGTCGTACCCGAGACCGTTCGATTTCAAATCCGACGCTCTACCACTGGACCACGGACGCCACACCCGGTTATGTACTGCACTGAGGCTTGTTCAGCATGGGAAGTTATAATGAATACAATTGGATAACCAGTAGATTAGCCAACACCATTTGGAATCTCAAGACAATTATTTGTGTTTCTTATTAAACTTTATATATTTTACAACGATTGCGAAGCACGTTTTAACAACTTATATTAATCACTCTCGTTGGCGCTGATGAAAGCGTATATGTAGTCATTCATGTGGGAGGAAACCGGAGTACCCGGAGAAACCCCACCTGTCCAATATGGCGAACACCGTACAATCTCACATACATCCCGGTCCGAGGATCGAACCCGGATTGCATTGGTGAAAAGCGAGCACGCTAATCACTGCGCTAATCGGGCAGCCATTTGTGTTTCTTATTGTAAGAGTGGATTTTATTTCATCTTTATGATCACCGAACTATGTTTTTCCTAATAAATTCCTATTTACGCTAATTAACACAAATATCCTCTCTTTTTAACAAGAATATATTTAATCTGACATATTGAAATGATGACGCTTAATTAAGCACTTTGTTAAAGGCGACGACAAATTGCTTGCGATTCGAACCGTATTGTACATATAGCTGCACATTGTATTATCGTATACATGCCCATTATGTATATAGTTCGTGTTTCATAAACTCATATCCGATTATATCTCTTACGTTTTAAATGTAATGATTAGAAACTTACTTTAACATTTAGCCTTGTGTGTGTGTGTGTGTGTTTTACGTTTATTTATCGTCGCTACCGGTTGCCCTGAAGAGATTAGTCATTTTAGAGTTTGGAGGATAGTGCCTGATACAGACAGATACCCATTCCAGAGTCTCCTTTGGTTCTTTCACGTGCACGGTGTAACGCACCGACACGAGACCTCGGTTTAACGTGTATTAGTGTTCAAATATATGCTGTATAAATGTGTTAGTTTCGTAGTTTATTTGCATAATATATAATTTTGGAAAGATGGATGCTTTTTAGGATTTGCATGACAACAGATTAATAAACGTCTGTATTGTCGGCCAAGTACGGTACTATCTTTAATGAATTTCGATCTTAGAGTTGAATAATGTTGGCAGATTAGGATTCCCAAATGTCTAGAGTTACAATTAATACCTAGTCTTTTGTTTCGTGATATGTGTTGGTAACAACCACCCCAATAGCTAACTCATGTGAGGATGTTTTATATCGTGTAAGAGCAATTCTGTATGTTTTTAGTGTTAAGGTAAGTTTTAAAGATCAATTCATTTTTTTAAAAATCTGTATGTCGGCCGTGATACATATACTTTCATATAACAATTCTGACAAACTCAATATAAGATTGTTTCAGTTATTTCATCTAGACTCTTTCATCGTTTTGACTGCCAACTTTCAGCTTTGGATTGGAGATCAAAAGAGTATTATATTAGTTTTCGGCAATATTCGTTTGAAGTAACTGATCCCATATACATCATAAGTAAACTAATTTGTGTAGTTTTGCTTTTAGCTACAATCGCAGCTTTGATTGATTAATATAGAGAAGAATAGCATTAATCTGTGGTAGTCTGGTGTTTTTCTGTGGAACGCACTCGGTAATTATTCTATAATATGTACATGAGCGGTTTGTGGTTAGGGGTCCCGGGAGCATACCAATGTTCACGTTTCTAGTAAGCCCGTTGTAAACAGGGCCATATTCCTACATAGCTTTGTATATTATGTTTTTCCTGCGCGCACACAATTTGAGTGTCCGTCTGAGCGTAGTATATGTCTAGGGGGTTACAATATCCTTCCCATAACAACTATTATTTCGGATGGGACTATGAAATGGTTCGATACGTTCGGGCATGTAAACACTAGAACTGATTTTGATCTAGCCACAACCTCTATTAAAAATTTTACTAAATATAAACTAATAACATTTGCAAAGTAAGCATACGAGGGTAGAATACACCACATGGGTCGGGATTTACCATACGAGCTGGTCAGTGGCAACTGTCATCCACAGATCATACGGTGCGGGCCGTTGTTTAATGTTGTTAAAACGTGTGGCCCAAACCATTTGCATGTTCATATTATGTATTATATATGTTTATGCATGACATATATAATAATGATTTGCAATAAAATATGATTAAACTAAACACAGATTGCAAGGCTTGGATTGGAAGCCACTACCAGATATATATATATATGTATATATATATACCAACTAGCCATTTGCATTTCTATGTATGTTACAAAGACAATATGTGCATAGTAATCAAGTGTATGGGTGTTATTGGTATTTATTGGATTGACCAAACTGACATCAACGTCTCTATTGAGCATGACTACATATGTGTGTGGAAACTCATGTCGTGTACTTCGCACTGTTGATATATCAGACGTGTTTACACTGTGCATGCTGTCACGAAGAGCTATTCGTGGAATGAATTGCTCTCATGTTTGACAGGCCCCGAACACTGTGCAATCATTTTCAGTTGGTGGCCTACTAAGCAAAGAGAGGCCATTCCTGCTGATTGAGTTCTTAATGGATTTCTGTCCAGTATATGATGTCATGTTATTTCCCAATATTGTTAACGTTTCTAACAGGCTCCAACAGAGCTTGATCTCCTATAACTGTAGTATCTAGTTATAACAAGTGAACAAGGCGCAGATGAAAGCGTAAATGTGGTCATTCGTGTGGGGGGAAAGTACCCGGAGAAAGCCCACCTGTCCGATCTGGCGACCGATACAGATTAACAGGTTCACAAATATCGTCATCGTCAATGACGTCCTCTTTGGGAAATGCTATTCCTTAGCGGACGCTGTAATCAATTGTATCCTTATTTTGTAGTACAATATATGTTTTACTGTAGGCCCCTAAGCACCGTATATGAGCATATGCTTCAAGAGCAACAATAGTACCAGCTTAGGTTGTATGCATTGATTGTATAGCTCGAGTTGTGATAACATAGTAGCAAGATTCGTCCACTTGTAAAGATCTAAGTAAAGATATAATTGGTATGGGATCAATTTACAGAATATAAAGTGTTTGGCTTTTGATATCACCACTACAGACGGATCTGTAGTCCAGTGGTTAACACGCTGGACTGGTAATCCAGGGGTCGCGGGTTCGATCCCCCGCCTGACCTTAATACGATAGATATATGCGCCAAGTGTAGACTGCAGAACATTTAGTGCTCTTATAATTGGATTATTTCGTTAAAACTAGTGACTGTAGAACTGTAGAACTGTGAATATTTGTACAGTATCTCATTAATATACAGGAGTTACTATTCTGTGCTTTATAATTGGAATTATCTATTCAATATTGAATGTCATACTCTGAAACAATTGGATGTACAAATAAGAAACTATTTATTCTTTGTAAAATTGTGTAACGTTTTGATGAACATGAAGTAGTCGCTATAGGACCAGGAAACTTACGTATCGGGTACTCTATAGCAGCTACTCTTTACCAGGATAAATATGCCTGATTTGCAGTGTTGTCTGAGCGTCTGTGGCATGCTTGCTTCATTGCACTGGTTCCCAGAATACATCACTTCCGGTCCAGACGGTGTCTCCATCTTCCGCATCAGACGGTGTCTCTTAATGAACCCAATTGCCATTCACTACACTCCTCCCCACTTTATCTGGAAGGACTTCCTCCACATCCTTCTGGCAATGGGTCTGTTCTTCAGGCACAATCGGTCTGACCGGCTTGTGACATCTCTCGACGGAAATGACATTCTCTAGACCTACTTGGTGTCTGACCCCCAAGTAGGTATCTTCCAAGTTTTCTACTTTTCATGGGCAGGTTTAGCCAATGTAAGCGGTTAATCAGTCCATTACTGAACACCTCTATGGCTTAGAGTCTTACCCTTAAGCTTACACCTACCTTTCCTGGGCAAGCCTAGCCTACATAAGCAGTTAACCAGTACTACGTCCATTGATGACTCCTTCCCTGGCTTGGTGTCTTACACCTAAGCTTACCTCTACCTTTCCTGGGCAAGCCTAGCCTACATAAGCAGTTAACCAGTACTACGTCCATTGATGACTCCTTCCCTGGCTTGGTGTCTTACACCTAAGCTTACCTCTACCTTTCCTGGGCAAGCCTAGCCTACATAAGCAGTTAATCAGTACTACGTCCATCGATGACTCCTTCCCTGGCTTGGTGTCTTACACCTAAGCTTACACCTACCTTTCCTGGGCAAGCCTACATAAGCAGTTAACCAGTACTACGTCCCTCAATGAACCCCCCTCTGGTTTAGTGCCTTACATCTAAGCCATAATTCCAAGAGATGCTCCAAGCATTTCTACTGTTCCTGGGCAAGCTTTAGCCGACGTAAGCGGTTCACCAGTACTAAGTCCCTCACCGGACCCGAATCCAGATCTGGCTTAGTGCCTTACCCCTAAGCCATACTTCCATGCAACCCGGTCCTTACGATCGGCTTACTTGGGAGGTTGATGTTGCAAGTAAAGACGACGTGCGTTGTCCACCGCCGTCTTCATCACATCATCCCCTTTGCCTCCCCTGATCCTGGGTCATTTCGCAAGTCTGTGTCTCTTTCTGGTTCGAACTTACACATGCAAAATTCAGCCTTTTAGCTTGAACTGGCTTGCCACCGTTGTATAACTGATTTTCTGCAGTTCCCTTTGAATCCCCGTAGACCGACCAGTTCCCGCCTTGGCTACCATTAGTACTGATCCCGACGCCGACCTGCGCAGTATCGACCGCGGATCCCTGTACTCTTTGTGGAGCCAACGGGTCTGCAATGTCTACGATGTCCATGGACGATTCTAAATCCCCGTAGACCGACCAGTTCCCTGCTCGCCTACCCTTAGTACTGATCCCGACGCCGACCTGGGCACTGTCGACCGCGGATCCCTGTACTCTTTGCGAGACCAAAGGGTCTGCAATGTCTATGCTATCCATGGACGATCGCTTATCTCCATAGATCGACCAGTTCCCTCCTCGTTTGCCCTTAGTACTGATCCCGACGCCGACATGTGCACTGTCGACAGCGGATCCCTGTACTCTTTGCGAGGCCAACGGTACTGCATGTCTACGATCTCGATAAATGATCCGTATTTCTCAGTATTCACACCAACCACAAGGCAGATCCTCAGGCAGCCTTTGAGCACACGCTTCCTCTTGTAGGTATTCTAGACAAGGAATCTGCGTTTCCATGCTTATTGCCTGGCCGGTGCCGTAGCACCATGTTATATTGAGATAGCTTCTCGAGCCATCTCGCCAACTGCCCCTGTGGTTCCCTGAAACGCATCAACCAGGTTAGACTCGAGTGGTCAGTCCTGACCGTAAAGGGTCTCCCTAACAGATAGTGTCGATATTGGTGTGTGAACCGCACGACTGCTAAAAGTTCTTTTCTATTCTAGTAACACAGTACTTGCGCTGCTCGCGAGTTAACACGCATGGTTAGAGCTCAGGTTCCACCAGTCTGACTGATTTGACTTCCCCCAGATCACCCTGCCTGTGTATGTCCTGCTCATATTCAAATGTTACCTGTGCATCTGCATACACATTACTGTCTGTCTCTAGGAACTTTTCTACTGGATAGGCTTTGCCGATCTGGATCGCTTGTTTTAACAAGCGGTGTTTGTCTCTTAGGTAGACAACACACACAATCGGACCCGCCCCTGCACCACAAATTACTCTCGGTACAAGGACTTCCAGACTCTCAATAGGTTCCACGTAGTACTCGGGCATCTCGCAATTAAGAATACATTTCACCCTTATCACGGAGTTAGGTGGGATGGTCTGGCGTTTGGCCACTGTACCCCGAGCAACCACAGGCGTTTCTGCACTGCTACCTCCATACAGGTTTATCTCCTGCCCATCAAACACTAACATGCCTCTACCCATGTCTAACACGGCAGACCCTCGACATAATATGTCTAAACTGAGAAGCATATCTTGGTTCGATTGGAGCCACATAAATTTATACCACTGTGCGCCAATCTTTAACCGTACAGGTTCTACAACCAAACCCTTCATACTCATCTGTCTACCAGCAGTCATGAGTTTTACCTCATGTAACTTCGGAGGTGGTTTCTGTAGCGAGTTATATAGCCTATCTGAAATGATCGACAACTGGGCTGCTGAGTCTACTATAGCTGTTGCTTCCATAGCAGCTACCCGGACTTTCATGCTGAACTATACCCGTTCCAGTTTAATGGCGACGTGACGCATACCTGTCACCAGATCTTGGGCAATTCCGCTTGAAATGTCCCTTTTCTCCACAGCCAAAACATTCACCAGCTTTCGCTCTATCTTTAGCTGGCCTGGTAGTTCCACTACCCCTCTGCTGCTTTACCTCTGCAACAATTCTGTCCAGCCCTATCCGTAGCTGTTCCTCCAACTGAGTTTGCAACGTTTTCATTATTGCTCCAATAGAGGTCAGTTCAGGGGTGCCTTCACTCCCTTTCCCTCCTTTATTGGGCAACGTTGCCCGGTCTTGTACCGCATACACAGCGCGATGGTCATCCTCATGACCCATCTTACGCTGTACACGTTTGGTCTTACCAAACATTGCTTGGTGTACGTGCTGGTAGCGAGGTACATCATTCATGGCTTCCTCCATGGTGCTAGGGTTTTGTATGCACACATGATGCCCCGCTTCACGATCCACCAGCCCCTCGCAGAAGCGAGCTATTGCTTGCTGCATGGAATAGTATTCGGGCAGATCGCGAAACGCCTTGATGGCTAATGTAAGGACTCTATCTGTCCAATCCTCTAAAGCCTCTGTATATGACTGGGCTGCCTGTTGAAACCGGACCTGTGCTATTGCCGGAAGCTCTCTCGCACCAAACCGACTCTCTAGCTTTTGCATGAGTCTGCGATAAGACAGATCTTCTCTACGCTCAGTTAATATTGCGTAGAAATCTGCAGCTTTTCCGGTCAGGCTCCAGCACAGACAATTGAGGCACTCGTCCGTTGTCCAATCACATGCATGTGCAAAACGGACAAACTTCTGCTTGAATGCAGTCCAATTACCCTTGCCATCATATGATAGATTTTTGGGCAACATGTTGATGACATCTCTAGCCCGTTTTCGCCTATTAAGCAGGTCCTGACCTGCTGCCTTGCGACCTTTATCAATACGACTAGGTCATATACTGAATTCGTCATCAGTACTACTGTCGCTATCATCGGGTGCATAATACCTCCTTGCGACTGGGTCCCGTACACAGGACCTTACCCGTGTTCCACTGAACATATCAGTTGCCTGATGCCCAACACATAGCGGGTCATAAACATTAGGGTTGTAGTCTGGTCATCGTGAAGGCCCCGGCGAAAACGGATTCCTACCTGAGGGTATGCCATATACATCATATTCCTGGAGCCTACTTTCCCGTTTATCACTTTTAAAGGGGTATAGCTCCTAGGTAGGTGGGTTATGCAGGGCAGCGTCTTCCACTTGTCTCTCTATTGAGCCCTTTCCTACCACCTTTTGTTGGACCAGACCAGTCGCCGTGTTCAATGTCTTAAGAACATCTGTCCAATCAGACTGTCTAGCCTCCTTGGTGTACGTTAATGTATCACCGGGCAGTTGAGCGTACTGATCATCATGATCAGACTCTGAAGAATGAGATTCTCCGGATGGTAGATGAACATTGGGTCTAAAATCTATCATCCGAACAGCCTCACTGCTCAGTTTACTCCTTGTAATGGAGGATAACACCTCCGGAGTAATATTACCACTATTCTCCCTTATGAGAACGATCGTATGGGCAAGCCTCGCTTTAATCCCAGGGATCGTGACCAGTTGCTCAATAGTTGCATAATTAATGGGGATGTGGTTCCCTTCTGGGACTAAGTTACCTTCAGACATAGTTCCAGGTATATTATGCTAACTACTATATAGACAGACAACACAAATGCACACTTACTTGTGAGTTTTTCCAATTTCCTGAAAAACAAAAGCAAACGGAGATACTACACAGGACAGAGACCCTCCTTCCCCTTTTAAGAAAGTTATTAACTATCAAATGGGATGAGACCAACTATAAAGGCCAGGAAACTGTTCCAATGTCGTAATTCCGTTCACTTCCGGTAATGCACGTGCGTAGATGTATGGCACTAAACCAGAGGGGGGTTCAGTAATGGACTTAGTACTGATTAACCACTTACATCGGCTAAGCATGCCCAGGAAAAGTAGAAAACTTGGAAGATACCTACTTGTGGGTCAGACACCAAGTAGGTCCAGAGAATGTCATTTCCGTCGAGAGGTGTCACAAGCCGGTCAGACCGATTGTGCCTGAAGAACAAACCCATTGCCAGAAGGATGTGGAGGAAGTCCTTCCAGATAAAGTGGGGAGGAGTGTAGTGAATGGCAATTGGGTTCATTAAGAGACACCGTCTGATGCGGAAGATGGAGACACCGTCTGGACCGGGAGTGAGGCATTCTGGGAACCAGTGCAATGAAGCAAGCATGCCACAGACGCTCAGACAACACTGCAAATCAGGCATATTTATCCTGGTAAAGAGTAGCTGCTATAGAGTACCCGATACGTAAGTTTCCTGGTCCTATAGCGACTACTTCAATGGTGTCAGAAGTGGGATGATAGCGACAGTAGTACTGATGACGAATTATGATGGAAACTGTTCCAATGTCGTAATTCCATTCACTTCCGGTAATGCACGTGCGTAGATGTCTGACTATGTTGACGGTTTTATATCAGCAAAAACAAACAAACTGCGCCTTGTTTTTGTGAACTCGATGGGTAAAGGACGTCTTACGCCTGTCCCCAATCGATTAAAACCGGATTCCCCAGTCTACCAAGCAGCCACCACGCTTTTTCAACAACTGCGTTTTCTACAGCCTGAAAATCACACAGCAGGTGCTCGCCGTGTTTTCTAGTATTTCACGGCGTGTATTTCTTTATCCAACAAACTTCTGACACCATTGAAGTAGTTGTTTATACAAATTTATTTTAGCTCGATTGCGAAACAAGTTCTTTCAACTTATATAAATCACTCTCGAGACCTCATTCCTGATGGAATCCATCGCCACGAGGGAGAGAAGAGGCAACGTGGAATTTAAATGCCTTGCCTAAGGACACAATCGTAACGGCTCCAGCGGGGCTCGAACTCCAGACCTTTCGCACGTGAAGCGAACGCGCATTCACTGCACCATCACGACTTCCACAAAATTGAAGTAGTCGCTATAGGACCAGGAAACTTACCTATCGGGTACTCTATAGCAGCTACTCTTTACCAGGATAAATATGCCTGATGTGCAGTGTTGTCTGAGCGTCTGTGGCATGCTTGCTTCATTGCACTGGTTCCCAGAATGCATCACTTCCGGTCCAGACGGTGTCTCCATCTTCCGCATCAGACGGCGTCTCTTAATGAATCCAATTGCCATTCACTACAAACACAATGTTCACGGTTACAGTGTGCTTTGTCAAGTATAATAGAGACCAATTATTGAAATCGGCAGGTGTAGCTAGAAGGCGTTCACGCCCGGACAAAGCAACTTTAAATATTCTAAAGGATTATGATCTTTTGAAATACAGATCTGCCAGAGGCGGTCAAGATCAATGCAGGTGAAATTGGGACACAAATCAAGTAACACTATCAAAATATTACCAGAAACAATTCCTACTGTAATATCAACAGCAAAACAGAAAGTTTTTCATATCTTGATAAAGAAGTTTTGAATTCTACAAGAAGTTTAAATATATACCGCATAAAATGTGAATCTCAAACTGTTGTTGTATAAATCCAAGATCTTTGAAGAACCGTAGCGATGAAAAAACTGTTGTTGTAGATGAGAAGACCTTTGCTGAAAAAACCAAGCCTTGATCAAAACACTTTGAAGAACTACAGGCCCGTGTCAAACCTGCCTTATGTCTCGAAGATTCTGGAAAAGGTAGTAAATAGTCGAATTGATGAACATTTGACAAGTAATAACTTACACGAGGTACATCAGTTTGCGTACATGAAGTTTCATTCCACAGAAACTGCCTTACTGAAAGTCCAAAACGATATACTCCAATCTCTGGACCATAACAATGCTACAATCCTTGTGCTGTTGGGCCTATCTGCTGCATTTGATCCCATCGACCATAGAACACTTTTACAGCGTCTCGAATTTCATTTTGGACTTACTGGAAAACCTCTCCAATGGATATCATCTTATCTTACCGACGTTATCAAGCAGTATGTATCGATGGAAAACTATCCAACTCATTGCTCATGAATTTCAGTGTTCCACAGGGGTCTGCTTTAGGCCTGAAATTCTACACTATGTATACCAAGCCTGTAGGAGCCATTTTTAAACACCATGGACTGAACCATCACTTTTATGCTGACGATTCCCAGCTTTACCTTTCATTCAAACCAACCGTTCAAGCCTCACAAGCAGAGACACTACTTCGAGTGGAAAACTGTCTGAAAGACATTGTTGCTTGGATACATGCCAATATGTTAAAACTCAATACTGATAAAACTGAAATGATTATGTTTTCTAGTAAGCGAAATTTTCAACACATTGAAAACATAAATGTGAAAGTAGGAGACTCAAATACAGAACCATCAACGTGTGTGAGAAAGCTAAGGGCTTTCCTAGACTCAAGAATGGATATGGACAAACATGTAAATTTCGTGACAAAATCATGTTATGCGCAGATCCGGCGGATTGGACACATTCGGCAGTATTTAACAACAGACGCCACGAAAACTCTCATAAACTCACTCGTTACATCCAGGCTCGACTACTGTAATTCACTTTTGTACAGCGTGCCAAAAAACACTTCCAATAAATTACAAACTGTTCCAAACACAGCAGCTCGCAACATAACCAGAACATCCCGTTTCAGTCATATAACGCCAATTCTAAAAGAATTTCATTGGCTACCAGTTCAAGAAAGAAGAAAGAATAAAGTATAAAATACTGACTCACACATATAAAGCATTGAATAGAGAAGCACCGATTTATATGAGAAACTTGCTTGAGGTTTATATACCAAGGAGAGACTTACGGTCTAAAAATGAAGCAGCTACTATTGTGTTACCAAGAAATCGGACTGTCACATACGGAGATGGAAGTTTCATGACTGCTGCCCCAAAACTTTGGAATTCTCTTCCATCAAATCTTAGAAGTGCAACAACATTGTGTTCTTTCAAAAAGGCTTTGAAGACACACCATTTGAAATGTTCATATAGATAAATAGATAGATAGATAAGATAGATAGATTCTTTATTATCCTCCATTATAGGAGAGCTATCCCATACATGCATAATACAGATACATTTATAATATTACAACTATTATGGATTACGAACAAACAGTGTGATATCATGTAATTAAACTATATACATGTAATTACAAAAACAAACAACACGAAAAACAATATAACAGATATGAAATATTGTGACAAGAATTTCCAGCCTCACATAACAAAATCGAACATTGAATTAACTATAATATCGGATCCCGAGAGTACACCTTACCGAAACGAAACATAAGGTGTAAATAGGAACTCAAATGTTAAAAACGTAAGTTGATGAACTGTTTCAGAACACAGCCCTACACTAGAATAGAATAATGTAGAGTATATGAGATGAACCCATGCTAATTCTCATCACAACGACATATACATTATACAGTTACAAGCTAGTTTTATTTGTAAACAAACTATTTATTCGACGCAGATATTTATTATCTTCGAATAATGTTTGGGTTTTTGCACATTTTATTTAATTATTATCTATATTTTAATTTGTTATAGTTTTAGATCCGAATATGTTATGGCATATTTAGAATCCATTGTAATTGTGTTTGCTATTTTGTGTTGTTTTATCTCATTGTATGTGGAAGTTTTAATCAATATTTGTGATATTTAGGCTGTAAAGCGCTTTTGAAATTTTTATTTTTAGATGAAAAGAGCGCTATATAAGTTTGGTATATAATAATAATAATAATAGTAATAATAATAATAAAATTAACAGTCTTTCAAATGGGACTTTAAACCGATGTCTCGTGTCGGTAGCCTACACTATGTACGTAAAAGAACCAGAGGAGACTCTGGAATTGGTCTCTGTCTCTATCATTGCACTATTATCCAACATCTAAAATAACTAATCTCTTCAGGAGGCGTCGCTCATATGGGCAACCGATAACGACGATAAATAAACGTAAAACACGCATATATCATAACTGTTAGGAACAAATTCACATAATGCTAGGGCAGATTGACCTGTCTCTTTTAGAGGTCACATGAATATTCATAAGGCATAGCTTATTGCTGACCATAAGTAGCTGTTGAGTAACGGTACGTGTTTCCCACTCCGTTCGGGTACATATATAAGTGACCGTTATCCTATAATACCCGTATCAATAAAGAGCTATATCTAAATGTGTGTGTACATAATAGGTAAACGGAGACAGGTGAAGCTGCACCGACTATACAATTACATGAATTATATTATGTCATGTCCAGTTTTAGTGATGTTACACCTTAAAGCAAATTTACATCGTATGAAATAAAATATATTTGAAAAATTCAATTTTTACGTATGGGTAGCAATGCTGCTACATATTCTAACATTATACTTTGTATGCTTATGTTCATTTGGTAAACAGTGTTTTTTTGCGATAAAAAAAACTCGAAACCGAAAGTAGGACTTTCCGAGTCGATCGGCACGCACTTGTTTACAACAGGAACACATCGTCCGCACTTGTTTACATTCGGAATGCATCGTCCCCATTTGTCCCACGTTGTCTTTTTTAATTAAATTACTTGATATGTTGATTCATACCTCTGTTAGCTAAGTCTTTTAGGGACATTTCTACATCCCCGCGAGCGGTTCGACATTAGAGGAAGATATATAGATAGTCTTTCATGTTCAAAATATATACATTGTTTTCTACATCCTCTGTTGTTTCACGCATGCGCGCTGATAAACAAATTCGCGTATACGACGGTTTAAATTTATTGGAATTTTATCGTTTCTGAGCAACTATTTCGATTTTTGTAAACGCACACACATTGGTATTTATATTTTACCCAACACATCCTTTATTACGATGTAGTACTGCTTTAAGCATATATCACGAATCACTGACTATCACGGAACCGGGCACATGCTTCCGTTTTGGCTGTTTGGGCGCTGGGATATGTAGCCCAGGCTTAGTTTATCTGTTTGTAGAATATATTATATTATGTATTATTCATGTACTGCAAGCAATGCTCTCTTATCTGTATATGTACGGTAGCTGTTCCTTCTCTTCTATGGCGGTTACCGATGTGTGTCCAGTCTATTGTGTTCTCTACTTGTTGTGTAACGTCATGTATTTATGTCTGAGTGATAGTACGGGAGAATGACGTATGATAGGTCAACTAACTAATCCACGGCTAACCCCAACTAAACCCGTTTTACCGCCCTGATAACATTCCGCGCACTTGTGAGAAGGAAGTCGTTAGAGATACCTCGTCATTGTCTTGCGACTATTGCATATGTATTTCAACCAACTCGTTTAAACAGATCTACCTCGGATCTATTTATCTATGTACACTTTAATCATTGTCGATTCTGGTAAGACCCGTTTATTGGCTATCTTAGTATTTGGAGAATTTGATATGTATGTGATAGTGGAGTTATGTTCCGCGTGGATTAGGTTTTAGTATATGTGTGTATATCTGTGATATTATTATATTGCAGGTCTCCTTGTTTCATTATATATATATATGCTATATAAAGGATAGATTGAATCTCGTTTCGGGTTGCTATATATCTCGTTCCCCGAAGTCACCGGTTACAAAATGTATCATCGCTGTACGTCCACATGTACCGGTTACAGATATATTTACCAATGTAAAAATCAAGGAAGTAAAGCTTTATCACACGTGCTGTGTTATTAATCTTTGTAGTTATATATAGAACTATATAAAATATTATATACCAAGACTTTATTGGACACATAACAATACAATAAGATGAATTGATATATTATGGAGGTACTATGAACACCAGAAATGAAGGTACTGGGAAAATGCACTGTATACAATGAAATGTGTACTGTAATGTATCATGACTACATAGGACAAATATACATACACTAATATGTATGTATAGGATATAAGGCGAAAACGATCCAATATGTAAACTATTGGACTGTGTGAGGCGCGCAGCGCCGAAGACAGTGCCAATATATTTACATATTGGATCAGTTTGAGGCTAATATCTTATTTAAAACAGACACTTGTATAACAAGATCCTATAAATTAAAATTGTTAATTTCATACCGGTAGGCCTATGATTTAACATAATGCTCCGGCCTTTTAACAGCAGTCCAATATTATTAATAATGGACTGCAAGTACAAAGGTATGACGTCACGATGGTGTTTTAATAGGTTATATATAATGAGTGGGACATATGCAAATTTAGAACATACATGTATATGTAATGCAATGCTCTGCCTGGACTACAGACAATGCATATCAGGGTTGTATGTAGTCTTTATTTAGACTACAGACGGATATGTAGTCCAGTGGTAACACGCTGGACTGGTAATCCAGGGATCGCAGGTTCGTTCCCCCGTCTGACCCTAATACAATTAACAGTCTTTCAGATGGGACGTTAAACCGAGGTCTCGTGTCGGTTCTTTACACCGTGCACGTAAAAGAACCAGAGGAGATTTTGGAATGGGTCTCTGTCTGTATCCTCCAGCTCTAAAATGACTAATCTCTTCAGGAGGCGTCGCTCATATGGGCAACCGGTAGCGACGATAAATAAACGTAAAACACACATTTATTTAGACTCTACAGTTCAGTGGATTTGTGTGTTTGTTTGTGCAGGTTAATGTGGCACCAACAGCTTAGGTTACATGGGTACTATCCAGCTATTATTTGTGGAGGCGGATCTCATGTGTCCCTCCGCGTAGTTATTTCAGACACGGTCTGACACCCGGGTAGAACCGCCCACCGTCTACTTGGCAGCTGGAGAGCCTCCTCACATGAAACAATTACAGTTTAATGGAATACTAGCTTTGTGATATGGATGTAACAATGGATCATGCAGAAATCTGGTATGCCCAATTAAGTTAGGACTATACACAATACTTTATTTATGAAAACCACAAAGAGTACAGCTTGCTAATATAATTGCATTAAGAAGTCACACTGTTAGCGACTGATCATATGACATGAAAAGATATATGTATACACATATTCCAAATCTAGCACTAGAACGTATTCATAGCATCATGCATGGCACATCGTCACACTCCTGTAATAGCGTCACGCTCCTATATCACCTCTTGTAATAGCGTCACGCTCCTATATCACCTCCTGTAATAGCGTCACGCTCCTATATCACATCCTGTAATAGCGTCACGCTCCTATATCTCCTCCTGTAATAGCGCCACGCTCCTATATCACCTCCTGTAATAGCGTCACGCTCCTATATCAACTCCTGTAATAGCGTCACGCTCCTATATCACCTCCTGTAATAGCGTCACGCTCCTATATCACCTCCTGTAATAGCGTCACGCTCCTATATCAACTCCTGTAATAGCGTCACGCTCCTATATCACCTCCTGTAATAGCGTCACGCTCCTATATCACCTCCTGTAATAGCGTCACGCTCCTATATCTGCTCCTGTAATAGCGTCACGCTCCTATATCACCTATTGTAATAGCAGACATGCTCAGAATGTGCAAGAGACGATGCAATTCACATAAAAACACACTGAACTTATCAAACTTGACAATGTGCCCCTGCCATGCTCATGCGTCACACAGGAACATGTTGGCACATCCACACGTTTCTAATCAACTTCGCTGAGTAACATATTGTCGGCGTCTTCTGATTAATAAGAAGAAAAAGTGTCTGCGCTATGCGACGTTCTTATAGAATTGTGCTGCTGAATCATTTCCAGAATAGGCTTCATTTCGTAGCACAAAAGAACAAGAGATTTTAAGAATGTTTCAATGTTTGAACTTTTTATTGGGTCGTCAAACATTAATAAATACATTGGTTGTATATATGTATGTATGTATGTATGTATGTGTTACATTGGTTGTATATATATATATGTATGTGTTACATTGGTTGTATTTATATGTTACATTGGTTGTATATATGTATGTATGTGTTACATTGGTTGTATATATGTATGTATGTGTTACATTGGTTGTATATATGTATATATGTTACATTGGTTGTATATATGTATGTATGTGTTACATTGGTTGTATATTTATGTATGTGCTACATTGGTTGTATATATGTATGTATGTGTTACATTGGTTGTATATATGTATTTATGTGTTACATTGGTTGTATATATGTATATATGTTACATTGGTTGTATATATGTATGTATGTGTTACATTGGTTGTATATATATGTATGTGTTACATTGGTTGTATATATGTATGTATGTGTTACATTGGTTGATATATGTATGATGTGTCATTGGTTGTATATATATATGTATATATATATATATATATATTATTATATATATATATATATATATATATGTATGTGTTACATTGGTTGTTATATGTATGTATGTGTTACATTGGTTGTATATATGTATGTATGTGTACATTGGTTGTATATATATATATATGTATATATTATATATATTATATATATATATATATATATGTATGTGTTACATTGGTTGTATATATATATGTATGTGTTACATTGGTTGTATATATGTATGTATGGTTACATGGTTGTTATTATGTATGGTTACATGGTTGTATATGTGTGTATGTGTTACATTGGTTGTATATATGTATGTATGTGTTACATTGGTTGTATATATATGTATGTATGTATGTGTTACATTGGTTGTATATATGTATGTATATTGTTACATTGGTTGTATATATGTATGTATGTATGTGTTACATTGGTTGTATATATGTATGTATGTGTTACATTGGTTGTATATATGTATGTATGTGTTACATTGGTTGTATATATATGTATGTGTTACATTGGTTGTATATATTGTATGTATGTGTTACATTGGTTGTATATATGTATGTATGTGTTACATTGGTTGTATATATATGTATGTGTTACATTGGTTGTATATATGTATGTGTTACATTGGTTGTATATATGTATGTATGTGTTACATTGGTTGTATATATGTATGTATGTGTTACATTGGTTGTATATATGTATGTATGTGTTACATTGGTTGTATATATGTATGTGTTACATAATTACATTGGTTGTATATATGTATGTATGTGTTACATTGGTTGTATATATGTATGTATGTGTTACATTGGTTGTATATATGTATGTATGTGTTGCATTGTTTGTATATATGTATGTGTTACATTGGTTGTATATATGTGCTACATTGGTTGTATATATGTATGTGTTACATTGGTTGTATATGTGCATGTGTTACATTGGTTGTATATGTGTATGTATTTGTTACATTGGTTGTATATATGTATGTATGTGCTACATTGGTTGTATATATGTATGTATGTATGTGTTACATTGGTTGTATATATGTATGTATGTGTTACATTGGTTGTATTTATGTGTGTATGTGCTACATTGGTTGTATATATGTATTTATGTGTTAAATTGGTTGTATATATGTATATATGTTACATTGGTTGTATATATGTATGTATGTGTTACATTGGTTGTATATATGTATGTATGTGTTACATTGGTTGTATATATGTATGTATGTGTTACATTGGTTGTACATATGTGTGTATGTGCTACATTGGTTGTATATATGTATTTATGTGTTACATTGGTTGT
>CM026390.1:104561086-104586090 GCA_014843695.1 Archivesica marissinica
CCCCCCCCCCCCCTCTCTCTCTCTCTCTAAACTACACTTTCCAGTCTTTTCATGACTATATCCCGGTATACGATTCTTCACTCTCCAGTGAGTTGTGAATATATTCTGGTATTAAACGTTTTATGACGCATTATCCTTCTCAAACGCATCGTGTTAAACAGTTTTGTTTTGTTTATAGTATAATATACATTATTTCAAACAAACAAACAAAACTCCAATATATTTACTATATACATCCATTTCGCGCATTGTTGCTATATACGAGTACATCCATTTCGCGCATTGTTTCTATATACGAGTACATCCATTTCGCGCATTGTTACTATATACGAGTACATCCATTTCACTCCTTGTTACATGTGGGGGAATACATTGCGTGTCTTAGAACTGTCAACTGTTATAGATTCTACGCAGTTAAAATATACACGTAATGTGTCACACAGGCTGGTGACGTACAGCTCTGAATGCCCAATGCTGTGTACAAGCTACTTCAACGTCTGATGGCTTAATCAATGCCGACACATGTTTGACTCCCGAGAGAGACTTCAATGAATTATATACGATGGAATTAATATACACAGAGACAGAACTAACTTTGATAATGTAACAATCAGTGTGCTCTGTGTCTCATTGCAACTTTATTCACCTCATATAGTGCTCATACTATGTGATGAAGTTGGGAATTCATTAGTCGCCGGTCAGAGGTTTTAGTACCAACATGTGTATGCCCAATTTAGTTCAATCAGAAAATAATAGGACAAACATTAACTTAACAATGCATCAAGCGATCAGTGAATTATGTTCATAATAAATAAAAAATAATATTCACACCGACCTCTCCTATCCCTCCTACCGTTGCAAGATAAAAATACTCCAATAACACTCGGAATACTCCAGTGTATAGAGTATCTATTGTAACAGCATATGTCATCCAATGTCCAATCGATTTACTCCAATCCCGAACGGATCTAGAATAACACACCATATACTCCAATCCCGAACGGGTCTAGAATAACACACCATATACTTCAGTGTCGAACGGGTCTAGAATAACACACCATATACTCCAGTGTCGAACGGGTCTAGAATAACACACCATATACTCCAGTGTCGAACGGGTCTAGAATAACACACCATATACTCCAGTGTCGAACGGGTCTAGAATAACACACAATATACTCCAGTGTCGAACGGGTCTAGAATAACACACCATATACTCTAGTGTCGAACGGGTCTAGAATAACACACCATATACTCTAGTGTCGAACGGGTCTAGAATAACACACCATATACTCCAGTGTCGAACGGGTCTAGAATAACACACCATATACTCTAGTGTCGAACGGGTCTAGAATAACACACCGTTTACTCCAGTGTCGAACGGGTCTAGAATAACACACCAAATACTCCAATCCCGAACGTGTCTAGAATAACACACCATTTACTCTAATCACGAACGTGTCTAGAATAACAGCGAGTTCGTGTGTCGTTGTGTCAGTGTTTCACAGTAAATACAAGTACTGTTATGTTGTATCGGGTTGAGCATGGAGCGCTAAACAGACACTAGAGAATATGTAAACCTGACATCGAAATGAAATGACTCATCACAAGTGTCATATACACTCACTCGTATCTGCTTGCGAAATCGGATATTTCTATTAACAGTGTTGCTATAGTAATATCTTCTCCATAAGTCTCGTATTTCTCTGACTGTTGTTCAATATTGCGTAATCCAGTGCTTATGTTGAGCTGCTAAATACAGATACGATGATATTTATATTGTTAGATGTAGCTATGGTTTATTAGTGTGAAAATGTACCCAATAGCTGGTACACCCATACATTGTTAGATGTAGCTATGGTTTATTAGTGTGGAAATGTACCCAATAGCTGGTACACCCATACATTGTTAGATGAAGCTATGGTTTATTAGTGTCGAAATGTACCCAATATCTGGTACACCCACACATTGTTAGATGTAGCTATGGTTTATTAGTGTGGATCTGGTACACCCACACATTGTTAGATGTAGCTATGGTTTATTAGTGTCGATCTGGTACACCCACACATTGTTAGATGTAGCTATGGTTTATTAGTGTCGATCTGGTACACCCACACATTGTTAGATGTAGCTATGGTTTATTAGTGTCGATCTGGTACACCCACACATTGTTAGATGTAGCTATGGTTTACGAATGTCTAATGTACTCTATATCTGGTACACCCACACATTGTTAGATGTAGCTATGGTTTATTAGTGTCGATCTGGTACACCCACACATTGTTAGATGTAGCTATGGTTTATTAGTGTCGATCTGGTACACCCACACATTGTTAGATGTAGCTATGGTTTATTAGTGTCGATCTGTACACACAACATTGTTAGTTGTTGGTTTTTGTGTCTGGTACACCAACATTGTTAGATGTAGCTATGGTTTATTAGTGTCGATCGGTACACACACACATTGTTAGATGTAGCTATGGTTTATTAGTGTCGACTGGTACACCCACACATTGTTAGATGTAGCTATGGTTTATTAGTGTCGATCTGGTACACCCAACATTGTTGATGTGCTATGGTTTATTTGTCATCTGGTACACCCACACATTGTTAGATGTAGCTATGGTTTATTAGTGTCGAAATGTACCCTATATCTGGTACACCCACACATTGTTAGATGTAGCTATGGTTTATTAGTGTCGAAATGTACCCTATATCTGGTACACCCACACATTGTTAGATGTAGCTATGGTTTATTAGTGTCGAAATGTACCCTATATCTGGTACACCCACACATTGTTAGATGTAGCTATGGTTTATTAGTGTCGAAATGTACCCTATATCTGGTACACCCACACATTGTTAGATGTAGCTATGGTTTATTAGTGTCGAAATGTACCCTATATCTGGTACACCCACACATTGTTAGATGTAGCTATGGTTTATTAGTGTCGAAATGTACCCTATATCTGGTACACCCACACATTGTTAGATGTAGCTATGGTTTATTAGTGTCGAAATGTACCCTATATCTGGTACACCCACACATTGTTAGATGTAGCTATGGTTTATTAGTGTCGAAATGTACCCTATATCTGGTACACCCACACATTGTTAGATGAAGCTATGGTTTATTAGTGTCGAAATGTACCCTATATCTGGTACACCCACACATTGTTAGATGAAGCTATGGTTTATTAGTGTCGATCTGGTACACCCACACATTGTTAGATGTAGCTATGGTTTATTAGTGTCGATCTGGTACACCCACACATTGTTAGATGTAGCTATGGTTTATTAGTGTCGATCTGGTACACCAACACATTGTTAGATTAAGCTATGGTTTATTAGTGTCGATCTGGTACACCCACACATTGTTAGATGTAGCTATGGTTTATTAGTGTCGATCTGGTACACCCACACATTGTTAGATGTAGCTATGGTTTATTAGTGTCGATCTGGTACACCAACACATTGTTAGATTAAGCTATGGTTTATTAGTGTCGATCTGGTACACCCACACATTGTTAGATGTAGCTATGGTTTATTAGTGTCGATCTGGTACACCAACACATTGTTAGATTAAGCTATGGTTTATTAGTGAGATGCAGATGTTAAATGGTTTCTAGGATAACTATCGACTGTAAACCCACTAGGGACTTTAATCAATGTATGCCTCTTTGAGGCTTAAAAGCTCTTAGTTGTCGAAGTAGGAAGATGTGAGGAGTTAATTTAGAATTCCGTGACAGTCGCCTGTGTGTATACGACCGTGTACATGCATATTGATTTCCTTCATTGATACAGTGATTATGATTTCAATTGTTAGATAGTATCTTTCACTGTATATAGATAGTTACATCCCCGGCTGTCCGATTAGCGCAGTGATTAGCTTCTCACCAATGTAACCCGGATTCGATCCTCGGACCGGAAGTATGTGAGATGGTACGATGGTCGCCAGATCAGACTGGTGGGATTTCTCCGGGTACTCCTGTTTCCTCCCAGACGAATGACAACAACTACGTTGTCATCCGCGCCAACGAGCGTGATTAATATACGTTGTTACAGCTTGTTTCGCAATCGTTGTAAAGATAAAATTAAAAACGTTTATAGAAACATTCCATAACCGATAGGGCAACATTCTCGTCGATCTTGTTAGCTCTTAATATACATGTGTTGTGTTTTAAATGTATACAAGAAGTGAGTTTCCAAATTGCATATACATATAGCACAATACACAGCTGTGCGGCATTGACGGTGCCAGCGTCGATGACACACGAAGCTACGTTCACGGTGTTGCAAACCTCTCTACCTATTATATATTGTGTCCGGTATAAATGCTCTAACCAGGGTCTATCATATCGTAGACTCGCTGGAGTTGTCTAGGGGGTTTCTCTACGGTCCTTCAATAATGCTCTAACCAGGGTCTATCCTATCGTAGACTCGCTGGTGTTGTCTAGGGGGTTTCTCTACGGTCCTTCAATAATGCTCTAACCAGGGTCTATCCTATCGTAGACTCGCTGGAGTTGTCTAGGGGGTTTCTCTACGGTCCTTCAATAATGCTCTAACCAGGGTCCATCCTATCGTAGACTCGCTGGAGTTGTCTAGGGGGTTTCTCTACGGTCCTTCAATAATTTATAACTCAACACAGTCTATCATTTTCCTTTGGGTAATATAATTTAGAACAATCGCCTTTAATTTATCTCCATACATGTATCGTATATTCGTAATATCTCGTATCTTATTGTTCGCCTCACTATTTCCTTATATTCATAATAGTCCCATATGCTATATTAATTTCCTTACTTCATCAAACTATTCCAATAGATATATTAGCCAAAACAATCGTTTCTTAAACGGCCTAATTATCTTCCGTTCACGTATTTAATACGACTTTAATATTTAAGAGTTAATACTTCTTTAAATATTAATTTTTCTAACAATCATAGAAACAGTTTATATCTTTAAAAGTGAGTTACATTGATTCCTTAAATGCCTCCTTGGCGGGATAATAATACACTAATTTCTTCATCATATCTCATTTCTTAAATAGCAAAATTAACATCTATAACAGACATCACGGCGCCAAACATCTGTGATGTTATTATTATTATTATTACTAATACCAGATTTCTTGAGCGCCCTTTTCATGTAAAAATACACGTTCAAGGGCGCTTTACATAATAACATATGACATATCACAGATATGTAAACATAATAACAATGATAAAACATAGTATATGCAAACAAATCAACATGTGTTAAGGTGATAATAGATCTTAAATCTGACCGATAAAACAAATTCATATGAGACAAGGACAACTACGAACAATTAATATAATGCTGGTATAAATTTAATAAAATGAGAGAATGAATCGATAGACTGAAATGGGCTTAAAGAATTTTATAGATAAAAATATTTTTAAAAATTATATAACGTAACCTACGAATAAAACGCTAAGACCAATGATATTTAAAAGAGACACTTACGTTAATAAACGAATATAAATTTAAAAATTCAAGTGATTGTAATGTAGTACATAAAAAAAAAAGTAAATACATGTAGTAATAAATAGTCCAATTACTGGAATAAAACCCAAATTTCCAATTACTGGAATGAAATCAAATTTATTTTTCCTAAACAAATTCAGCTAGTTCCCGTGTATCTCAATGAAATAGTGTGTCTTGAGCGACCGCTTGAACAAGTATAGGGACGGAGCGTCCCTGATTCCAGAGGGAAGTGAGTTCCATAATCTTGGAGCCGCTACGGCGAAACTGCGATCACCAAGAGAGACATTCCTGCTTTTCGGCACTTCTAACGTTGATGAATCATTTTGTGATCTTAAAGTTCTCCGAGGTGTGTAGATATTCAATAGATTTCTGATGTAGACAGGTGATTGTTAATGTAAAGCTTTGTACGTATGAGTCTGAATCTTGTATTTTATCCTGTATTGTATTGGCAACCAGTGCAGATCTTTGAGTACAGGTGTAATGTGATCGTAGCGTGAAGTCCTTGAAATGATTCTAGCTGCCGTATTTTGTACATTCTGTAGTCTGTTCACTTTTGTCTGCGGGACACCATACAAAAGAGCATTACAGTAGTCCAGCCTAGATGTTACCAATGAGCTGACAATAGATTTTGTAGCGTCTTTTGGAAGGTATTGTCTGATGTGGCCGATTTTGCGCAACTGCGTGTAACATGATCTACTGGTGGAGTTAATGTGGGCCTCCATGTCCATCCGAGAGTCAAACAAAGCGCCCAAGTTTCTTACACACTCTGATGGTTTGATCTTTGAGCCACCCACTGTAACAGAGATGTCACCAATTTGCCTGGAGTTATGCTTTGATGAGAAAACGATGACTTCAGTTTTTTCAGCGTTCAGTTTGAGCATGTTTGAATTCATCCATGATGTTATGTCTTCCAGGCATTGTTCCACACGCTGTATTGTTTCTGATTGTGATACTTGATCTGTTGGCTTAAATGATAAATATAGTTGTGAGTCATCGGCATAGAAATGATTTTGTAGTCCGTGTTTTCTGCATATTGCTCCGACTGGCTTCGTATACATTGTATAAAACTTTGGCCCTAAAACTGATCCTTGTGGCACACTGTAATTCATAAGTACTGGTTTTGAAAGTTTACCATCAATACAAACTGTTTGATGGCGATTTTCAAAATAGGATGAAATCCATTGAAGCGGTTTTGCTGTGATTCCAAAATCGTGTTCAAGTCGTTGTAACAGAGTTGTGTGATCTATAGTGTCGAACGCAGCTGATAAATCAAGAAGCACGAGAACGGTGACATTGTTCTAGAGAAAGTAGTATATCATTCTGAACTTTCATCAGAGCAGTTTCTGTGGAATGGCATTTTCTATAAGCAGATTGGTGGGCCTCGTGTAGGTTGTTTGTTTTCAGATGTTCTTCGATACGACTACCGACAACCTTTTCCAGCACTTTAGATACAAATGGCAAATTCGAAACAGGTCTATATTTTTTAGAGTATTCTGATCCAGGCTTGGCTTTTTCAAAAGAGGTCTAATACGTGACTGTTTAAATGACGCTGGTACACTTGCAGTTTCTAATGAAAGGTTTATAATCTGTGTGATGATTGGCAGAAGTTCGGGCAAGCATGACTTAAGAAGCCATGTTGGAATAGGGTCAAGTTCGCACGATTTACTAGCAGATTTTGTAATAAGTTTTTTCACCTCTTCAGTAGATGCTGGGGCAAATTCTATTAATTTGTTACCCGATAATCGACCGGTTTCTGAAATGACGGGGCATGTACCTAGGATTGTCACTGAATTTATTTCATTTCTGATTCCATTTATCTTATTTATGAAAAAATCACTGAAATCTTGGGCCAATTCTTCAGAACATTTGCCAGATGGTAGGGCAATTTCGTCCGGGCCTTCCAATAAATGTTTTGTTATTTTATGTAAACCTTTTTGATCACTGCTACAAGATGATACTTTGTCAGAATAGTAGCTGATTCTGGCCTGTTTCAACATTTTATTAACTACAGCACATTGTTTCCTGTAAATTTCATGATCGATGGTTAATTTACTCTTGTTCCATTTGCGCTCTAAATTCCTTTTCAGATGTTTTTCATTTTGTAGTTCTTCAGTGTACCAAGGACATGTGGGTCTTAACGTGATTGTTTTAGTACGTTCAGGGGCATGTTTTTCAATCAGTGATGAAAGTTCACTTGTGTATGTATTCACAAGCTCCTCAACATCTGTACATTGCATTGTCTCACATGGAATTTTAGACCCGGCTATATCTGACCTAAACGAATCTGTGTCAATAGAACGAAGTTTCCTGAATGTAACAGTTTTTCGAACTGATGGTGGTTTGGCAGCAACTGCTTGAAATGTAACAGCAAAGTGATCCTGACTAACTTTTCCAGAGTTATCTGGGAATCCAGGGTCTGATATTTCTATGTTCGACACAGTATTTCCTTTGTCGCTTGTAATCAGTACATCTAAAGTGTGGCCACGGACATGAGTTGGCTCATTAACATATTGTTTCATTCCACATGATTGTAAGATACTTTGGAATTTTTGAGTAGCATGGTCCATTGGGACGTCTAAGTGAAAGTTTAGATCTCCAGTTAGTATGAAATGTTTGTAAAGTGTTACGAATGTTTCCAGAAAACGTCATTTTCGAGAAATACGCTCGTCTTTAACCCATTTTCTTTTGAAGGAGGTGGTCTGTAAATAACCACAATGCGTAATGAGAACCCATTTATTGTTGCATTGCAATCTATATGTTCAAATGTAGAATAGCTGTTATCACGGGTCGACGAAACAATTTGAATGACTATGTTTGACTTGTATATTAATGCAACACCGCCGCCACGTTTGCGACCAGAACGAGGAACGTGTTTTATTTTGTAACCGTCGGGTAGAAGTTCACCAAGACATGATTTGTCAATAGATGTTCCCAGCCAAGTTTCAGTAATAGCTACAATATCAAAGTTATTTGAAAGTATGTAGTCACACAAAGATAGAGTTTTGTTCTTTACTGATCTTGGGTTTATACAGCATAACTGAATGTTTCTTTGGCCCTTTACTGGTTTTAAGTTTTCAGGTTTTATGGAAATGAGAGACTTTAGATTTGCCCCTTTGATCTTGTTGCAAGATGTGTTTCTATCACTTGACACAATGGTTGGAATTGCTTGCGGCAAGATTGTCAAAATTTCACAATGTACTACTCCTTGATTGGTGTTCCACATACGTAATTCATGATCTTGACCGCCTCTAGCATATCTATTGTTCAACAAATTATGTTTCTTCAATATGGTCTAGGTTTCTTTGTTAGGTATAGAAAGACTTCTGGGCACGTTGGCTAAATCCAGTAATTGTTCTCTATTGTATTGGGTAAATTTATCCATAATCCGGAGTGAGATCGAATTCACAAAATTTGATGAAATAACTGGTTTATTATAAATATTTATGTATATATCCAATTGTTTCACATCACTAAAACACAATATTCCAATGAGTAATCTACACGGCATGTATATCATAGCAATCCTCATATCTTCATAAAAGTCTCTCACAAAAATCCAGTTTCTAGCATGTTTAGTTTTTGCACAGTTAAATAAAGTTCTTCCAGTAAAATTTATGCAGCCTACTGCACAGGGATATGTTATATGATATATATGTTATACAATATTATGACTTGTTTCTCTGTCTTCTATAAAGCGGCTATATTCTTACATAACTGACCACCTGCACTCGGTAGTGAAAATGTTCCCGCGCAAACAGAGAACTGGTAATTTAGGCGTGAAAATAATAGCAGACGATTATACATATTACATAGCAGACGATTATACATATTACATAAAATCATAATCTTACATGGTTAACAATGTATCATATATATAAATAAATAAATGTATTTATAAAATACATTTCTATTTATATATGACAATATTTATTCGTGCAAATAGATGTTTGTTTTTACTATCTTTTGCATAATCCTCCCTACCCAACTTGAAGTTTGAAATCGCCCGCCACCGGCCGATTTGCAAATTTTCACTCCATCGGATATATAGGAGAAAACAATATAACATCAATACATCATATATTACAAAAATAGCATTTCTCTCGCTAGGTACCAACAGTCTAATCATAGAGGCAGTGTTTGTATACTAAACTACTGAATTCCTATCGGTACACATCACAATAATTGTACTCTACTAAGGAAATCTGCCAGTATATTTTGAGTCCATTTAATATGTTTAATGGTCAAATTAAATTCTGAGAGACACAGTGCCCATCTTAAGAGGCGTTGATTGGTCGTTTTTGATTTACTTAACCAGACCAGTGGATTATGATCAGAATTGATGAATATTCTGCTTGTGCCTACGTATATACGAACATGTTGAATGCCTGCAACGATCGCCAACAACTCCTTTTCGATAGTAGAATAATGTTTCTCCCGTGGAATTATTTTTCGTGAATAAAATGCTACTGGGTGTGAGACTTGGTCAACGCTCTGAGTCAGTACCGCTGACATTCCCAAATCGGAGGCATCAGTATAGAGTTCGAAATCCTGGTTAAAGTCAGGTGCCTTCAGTATGGGTTTACTGGTTAACGCCTTCTTTAATGATTCAAACGCACATTGATGTTTATCGTTCCACTCAGTTGGTGTGATAGACTGCTGTGTATTTATGGATCTCAGGCTATATTCGCTTCAAACTCTAATTTGGTGTGGACACTATATCTTGAGATGTAAAGTAACCCCGCCCAATGCTTTGGCCTCAAGTAAGCAGTTAACTAAGACGTATAGCGCCTCCCTGGAACAAAAACACAAACGTAGTATCCCTACAGATAGATATATAGATTCTTTATTATCCTCCATTATAGGAGAGCTATCACATACATGTATAATACAGATACATTTACAATATTACAATCTTGCATCTTGATATGTGATGGATTGCAAAACCGATCAATTCTCTGCACAAGTATGGTAATAATGCCCGCTTATATTTCGTTTCGATAAGTAACATATATTAGCACAGTGTATCAATCACGTTCGCCTGCTCTTCTCATATGGTGTGTCGAATTCTTTCAAATGCGGAAGCTATGCAGCTGGCTTGCGGTAGATCGGTGGTTCTACCCGTGCGTCCGTCCGTGTCTGAAGTACTACTCAGAGAGTCATCGAGGCTCTTCCTCCGCCAATCATCGCCTGTGACCTAAGCTGTTGCTGCGACGTTAACCCCCCTCCCTTCCCAAGAAAACAACAAACAAAATTCCACTGTGTAATATAAGAGTGTGTGTAATTTGTGCATTGCTGTTCATTGATAAGTCATGTTTTTATATATTTGCATTTACTGTATCTACAGTCAAACCTGTCTTAAGCAGCCAGCCAAGGGAGTCAAAGAAAGTGGCTGCTTAGCACAGGTGGCTGCTTAATAGAGGTCAAATGTATAGTAAGACAATATTGGAATATTGAAACTGGCTGCTTAATACAGGTTGGTGCTTAATGGAGGTGACCACTAACACAGGTTTGACTGTACATTATATGTTTGAATTTGTATTATGCTCTTCAATTCTGGAGGAAATAAAAGATTATATATATATGCATATACGTTGTATTCATGACAACACCAGTATTCAATCAGAAGTTTCAGCAAAGAAATGCAACCAAGCACAGTGTTAATGTATGTACTATAATATTTTATTTTATTACTATTTTTGTTTTCGGTCGGCTTATATTTTCTCCATTTCTCCATTAACAATTCATAATCACAAAGTAATTAGTGAACGTAAATCACTTTTAGCATATTTTATTAAAATTGCTGGCATAAAACGGAATACTCGCATAACTACAACTTCTTCTTGTTCAGGAATAAAACGTTTAATATCATGTTGGTTACACAATTAAATTTACATATACGAAATAAAATTAGGAATTTATTACCAATTAATGAAACTTACACACCGATTTCAGAGTCTTTAATTGGTCGTAAAAATGTAAAAATGGTCAAATTTTCCGCTTAATTAAATCAGTGTTAAATAGTTCTTTCTTCCTGCCTAATTGTACAAGAACATTATAAAAAATATACCCCATTAATAGTTTACGAATCGATAGTTATATATCGGTAAAATGTATAGATATATATATATATAGTATCTTACACTATATTGTATGAAGCTAGTTTTGGAATTTTGCTATTAAGCTAAGCGAGCCTTTTCGTTTATTTACGTTATTTTGCCGAATGCCCACATTGTTCGTTTATTTACGTTATTTTGCCGAATGCCCACATTTTTCGTTTATTTACGTTATTTTGCCGAATGCCCACATTGTTCGTTTATTTACGTTATTTTGCCGAGTGCCCACATGTTTCGTTTATTTACGTTATTATGCCGAATGCCCACATTTTTCGTTTATTTACGTTATTTTGCCGAATGCCCACATTTTTCGTTTATTTACGTTATTTTGCCGAATGCCCACATTTTTCGTTTATTTACGTTATTTTGCCGAGTGCCCACATTTTTCGTTTATTTACGTTATTTTGCCGAGTGCCCACATATATGTTTCGTTTATTTACGTTATTTTGCCGATGCCCACATTTTTCGTTTATTTACGTTATTTTGCCGAATGCCCACATTTTTCGTTTATTTACGTTATTTTGCCGAATGCCCACATTTTTCGTTTATTTACGTTATTTTGCCGAATGCCCACATGTTTCGTTTATTTACGTTATGTTGCCGAGTGCCCACATGTTTCGTTTATTTACGTTATTTTGCCGAGTGCCCACATGTTTCGTTTTTTTTTTGGTGTGTTTGTTTGTTTTTGGGTGTTTTTTTTACGTTATTTTGCCGAGTGCCCATGTTTCGTTTATTACGTTATTTTGCCGATGCCCACATTTTCGTTTATTACGTTATTTTGCCGAATGCCACATGTTTCGTTTATTTACGTTATTTTGCCGAATGCCCACTTTTTCGTTTATTTACGTTATTTTGCCGATGCCACATTTTGTTTTTACGTTTTTGCCGAATGCCCACATTTTTCGTTTATTTACGTTATTTTGCCGAATGCCCACATTTTTCGTTTATTTACGTTATTTTGCCGAATGCCCACATTGTTCGTTTATTTACGTTATTTTGCCGAGTGCCCACATGTTTCGTTTATTTACGTTATTTTGCCGAGTGCCCACATGTTTCGTTTATTTACGTTATTTTGCCGAGTGCCCACATTGTTCGTTTATTTACGTTATTTTGCCGAGTGCCCACATTGTTCGTTTATTTACGTTATTTTGCCGAGTGCCCACATATATGTTTCGTTTATTTACGTTATTTTGCCCACATATATGTGTACATAGCAAAACGGCAACAATGCGAAATTGAACTTGACACAGAGTTATACACGTTATACACGTTATACAGGTTATACAGGTTATACACGTTATACACGTTATACAGGTTATACAGGTTATACACGTTATACACGTTATACACGGTATACACGTTATACACGTTATACACGTTATACAGGTTATACACGGTATACACGTTATACAGGTTATACACGTTATACACGTTATACACGGTATACACGTTATACAGGTTATACACGTTATACACGTTATACACGGTATACACGTTATACACGTTATACACGTTATACAGGTTATACACGGTATACAGGTTATACACGGTATACACGTTATACACGTTATACACGTTATACACGTTATACAGGTTATACACGGTATACACGTTATACACGTTATACAGGTTATACAGGTTATACACGGTATACAGGTTATACACGGTATACACGTTATACACGTTATACAGGTTATACAGGTTATACACGGTATACACGTATACACGTTATACACGTTATACACGGTATACAGGTTATACACGTTATACACGGTATACACGTTATACACGTTATACACGTTATACACGGTATACACGTTATACACGTTATACACGTTATACACGTTATACACGTTATACACGTTATACACGGTATACACGTTATACACGGTATACACGTTATACACGTTATACACGTTATACACGTTATACACGGTATACACGGTATACACGTTATACACGGTATACAGTTATACACGTTATACACGTTATACACGTTATACACGTTATACACGGTATACACGTTATACACGGTATACACGTTATACACGTTATACACGGTATACACGTTATACACGTTATACACGTTATACACGGTATACACGTTATACACGGTATACAGGTTATACACGGTATACACGTTATACACGTTATACACGTTATACACGTTATACACGTTATACACGTTATACACGTTATACACGTTATACACGTTATACACGTTATACACGTTATACACGTTATACACGGTATACACGTTATACAGGTTATACACGTTATACACGTTATACACGTTATACACGGTATACACGTTATACACGTTATACACGGTATACACGTTATACACGTTATACACGTTATACACGTTATACACGTTATACACGTTATACACGTTATACACGTTATACACGTTATACACGTTATACAGGTTATACACGGTATACACGTTATACACGTTATACACGTTATACACGGTATACACGTTATACACGTTATACAGGTTATACACGTTATACACGTTATACACGTTATACACGTTATACACGGTATACACGTTATACAGGTTATACACGTTATACACGTTATACACGGTATACACGTTATACACGTTATACACGTTATACAGGTTATACACGTTATACACGTTATACACGTTATACACGTTATACAGGTTATACACGTTATACAGGTTATACACGTTATACACGTTATACACGGTATACACGTTATACAGGTTATACACGTTATACACGTTATACACGTTATACACGTTATACACGTTATACACGGTATACACGTTATACACGTTATACAGGTTATACACGTTATACACGTTATACACGTTATACACGGTATACACGTTATACACGTTATACACGTTATACACGTTATACACGTTTACACGTTATACACGGTATACACGGTATACACGTTATACACGTTATACACGTTATACAGGTTATACACGTTATACAGGTTATACACGTTATACACGTTATACACGGTATACACGTTATACACGTTATACACGTTATACACGGTATACACGTTATACAGGTTATACACGTTATACACGTTATACAGGTTATACACGTTATACACGGTATACACGTTATACAGGTTATACAGGTTATACAGGTTATACACGTTATACAGGTTATACACGTTATACACGTTATACAGGTTATACACGTTATACACGTTATACAGGTTATACAGGTTATACACGTTATACAGGTTATACAGGTTATACACGGTATACACGTTATACACGTTATACACGGTATACACGTTATACACGTTATACAGGTTATACACGTTATACACGTTATACAGGTTATACACGTTATACACGTTATACAGGTTATACAGGTTATACAGGTTATACACGGTATACACGTTATACACGTTATACACGTTATACAGGTTATACACGTTATACACGTATACAGTTATACAGGTTATACACGGTATACACGTTATACACGTTATACACGTTATACAGGTTATACACGGTATACACGGTATACACGTTATACACGTTATACACGTTATACACGTTATACACGTTATACAGGTTATACACGTTATACACGTTATACACGTTATACACGTTATACACGTTATACACGTTATACAGGTTATACACGGTATACACGTTATACACGTTATACACGTTATACACGTTATACACGGTATACACGTTATACACGGTATACACGTTATACACGTTATACACGTTATACACGGTATACACGTTATACACGTTATACAGGTTATACACGGTATACACGTTATACACGTTATACACGTTATACACGGTATACACGTTATACACGTTATACACGTTATACACGGTATACACGTTATACACGTTATACAGGTTATACACGGTATACACGGTATACAGGTTATACACGTTATACACGTTATACACGTTATACACGTTATACACGGTATACACGTTATACAGGTTATACACGTTATACACGGTATACACGTTATACACGTTATACACGTTATACACGGTATACACGTTATACACGGTATACACGTTATACACGTTATACACGTTATACACGGTATACACGTTATACACGTTATACACGTTATACACGTTATACACGTTATACACGTTATACACGTTATACACGTATAGTGTCAACATTGATAGTAGTACCTGTTTTGGAATGGTAGTTAAGTGAAACAAAAATATAGTACTTTGCAGGAGTTGCATATATTTGCAGGAGTTGTAGATATTTGCAGTAGTTGTATATATTTGCAGGAGTTGTATCTATTTGCAGGAGTTGTATATATTTGAGAATAATTGGCTATTGTGTCGCCTAAGAAATTTATTGTTATTTCATTTTTTTTACGTTTATTTATCGTCGCTACCTGTTGCCCATATGAACGACGGGCAGTTTACCTAACAACACCCTTTCTGGGCAGGCTCCAGCGGTTAACCAGTACTTGGTGAACCAACCTCCGTGAGAACCTGTCAACATTTTCATATAAAGAGACACGGTCTGAGCGGGTCATGCACACGTGACAATCCGTGATGATATATTACAGTGGTATGTGGTATACAAGTCAACCACCTTAAGCACTCGACCACGGGGGGGGGGGCAGACTGTGCTTGTTTGCTAACCTATAGCCGCCAAGACATGTTGGTGCTACATAACTGCTCTGATAGTGACGGATGTCATTTCTAAATATGCTTGGATATGGCCAAAAAATATATATGTACAGTGTCAAGCATATGGGGTATCAAACTGTTTTTAAACTTTTGTATTTTGTTTGGTTTTGAACCAGAAACCATTTGATCAGACCTCAAGCGCCTGTGGTTTCTCTTAGATGATCAAGCTTCTACGTAGCGTCTGTTGACATCCAGTGTAGGTTTCTTACATGTGTCCAGAGTGACAGTGATTGCTAAACGACTGTAGGAAAGTATCTACATGTGCTGACGTATTTTCAGCCATATGGGAAAATATTATTTTGAATTCACACTTGAATGTATTGTAAATGTCGTGAGTGTTGAGCCTGCAAGTATCAACCGCTTATGAAATAACCTTAAAGTTTATAAATAATATATTCGATGATGCTAAGCACAAAGCTAACATTATGGTACCTGTTATAATATATTTTAATATTCTAAGATTTTGTTACGTGCCGCAAGTGATTAAACATTGCCATAATATTTGATAATAGTATGTGCGTTGCAATAAAACCATGTTCATAGTTGTCTAGTGTTTGGCTTATGTTACAGTTTGGAATATCAAATAATGTCCCATCTGTGTTGAAGTTTTGTCTGTATGTTATAATGTTATTAACCAGCTTGTACTTGAACTGGTCATTATTATTGTCAGGGAGTGTGCGTAGATGTCTGTAGAGTGATCGCCATTGTATGTATTGCTTGTTTTCTGAATGCCATAATGTGTGAGTGTAAGGCTTTGAAAATGTGCTAGTCAAGTATGTGTTTATGAACCATTTTGTTTTTCATGTTATTTAATTCAATGTTTAAAATATGTTGTTTACTGTTTTTACTTATATTATAATGGATGTTTCTGTTGCGAGCGTAACTTTCTTGGAAATCGCTTTTTTTCATTGGTATTTCTTAGTTAAGATTAGTTCTTCATCAATTGTTTCTTTTGTTGATATAGTATGTACATATTGAATATTGGAACTCGATCCAGGTTGTAAATTTAAAACATTTTCCATTAAGTTTGATCAATTTATTTCCCATATTATGTTCTTCCATATTTCTACAAAATTAGTAATTGTAGGTAAATATTCCACAAATCTTTGAACATTCCGGAATTGCATGTGAAACATAGAGCTTACCGTTTCTCTGTATTCGTATAAAATATTATCATTTTGTTACCTGTTGATCGTAAAAGATAATGTGGAATTGTTTTCCAGTTTGCTTTCTCTTGTGACTGATTGTTTTATGCATTTAGTTTTAATGGAGGCAATACAAGATAGATTCCGTATCAATGTTTTATGCATTTAGTTTTAATGGAGGCAATACAAGATATATTCCGTATCAATGTTTTATGCATTTAGTTTTAATGGAGGCAATACAAGATAGATTCCGTATCAATGTTTTATGCATTTAATTTTAATGGAGGCAATACAAGATATATTCCGTATCAATGTTTTATGCATTTAGTTTTAATGGAGGCAATACAAGATAGATTCCGTATCAATGTTTTATGCATTTAGTTTTAATGGAGGCAATACAAGATATATTCCGTATCAATCATATCTATGCCGCCTAAATGTTAGGTTCTATAAAATATGTACATTTAATGTTTTCTCGGTTATTACTCCAGAGGAACTAAATAATCATTGTGTTTATTTCCATAATCACTTCTGGTGGTACTACGAGGCATTGCAATATATGAATAAACCTTTGTAGTAGTATGGCTTTTATAATTTGTATGTTGATAGACATGTTAGTTTTCTTCTATTCCAGTTATTGATAATATGTCAACATTTTGTTCTATGCGTTTATTATGCCCATATCAAATACCTAATGCTATATCTGGGGTCGGTAGGCCAACCGATGTCTTCCGGCACAAATTCATTCCAGGATTAAAATGTCCGAGCCATAGGTCATCGGTGTTGAGCTCATCTTAGATTTAGGCGTGAGAAGGAACAAATCGTTTCAATAATTGCCAATGCACTATCTCATTTTAAAAACAAGGTGGTCTGGTCAGCTAACTAAGCAATTTTTGATGTGTTGTACAAAATTTTGACTTAACTACTAGTCCTTTTAAATCGTTTGATTGTCTTATATTTAGTGCACTAATTTCAGTGGCTATGATGAACAATAAAGAAGAAATAGGGCATCCTTATCGTATGCCTCTATTTGCGTTGAAAGTCGCATATGATAATACTGGCTATGCGGTTTGAGCAAAATATTCTTGAAACCCAAAGTGTCGTAGAGTATTACATAGAAATGAGAGTTCCACTTTGCCATAGGCTTTTCTAAAATCAATAAATACAATAGCCCGTCAGCATTGCCGTATTCGGAGCAGTCAATACTCTCCTGAATATGTCTTAATTTAAATGCGATTTAACTATTCTTCGTGTACCAATGTTGGTCATGACTAATTATTGTATGAATAACATGATGTAATATAGTTGCTAAAAGTCTTGCAGCAATTTTATAGTCTAGATTTAATCATTAAATCGGTCTCGAGTTTTCTAAATAATATGGGTTTCCTTTTTTGTATATAAGATATAGGATTCCTATTTACAGTGATGAAGATAATTCTCTGTAATTCACAATACATATTACAATTGTTCGTACATGATTCCTTAAATAATTCTTGTATTTCGTTTCGTAAGGTTTTTTTTTGCTGGTTATCAAAGATGCATTGGAGAACGTCTTGTGAAATATACGTACATATGTAATAGCTCTGAATGGTTCTTGATGATAAATATGTAATTATTTCATTTATGTTTATACTACAATATATGTCATTTATGTTTGTCATTTCAATGTCTATATGTTGTGCACTTGTATGTGCTTTTGTGTAGCTCTCCCGTCAGTGGAGGTAATAAAGATATATATACTATCTGTCCCACTTTTGGCCAGACATGTTTGTAAAACTCCACACAGATCATCAATACTTGCACTCTTGTTTGCTTTAAAAATTATCGACTGCGTATATGCATTCTTGACATGTAAACATGCCACCACATATATTACTTCACCGGATGTTAGCTTGTTTCTAATGGTGTGTTATTAATGTAATGTGTGCACGTTTCTTCCTGTGCACTTGTACACAGTTTTATAAAGTTAACTTCTTCATTTAAAATATCTGTTGTTTGTAATATGCTGAACATTACGTTTCGGGTATGTCTACACATTTCTAGATTTAGAAAAAACGGTGTTGTTTTTTTCCCTTGTTCTAAATGGTTTCATAAAAGTCTCGTATCCGTTTCTCAATTTGCTTTATTTTTGCGTTTCTACTTTCAGTTATTATATATTTGTCTTTATGTTGTTCTATGTATAGTGAAGCCAGTAGTGTTTCCAATTGTTATATTTCACACGTTATTGCTGTTTATCTGTGTTCATTACTCTCCAACTGTCATTTGATTTCATTATTTTCATTATGTTCTTTAGTAATATTTGTATTTTTATGTGAATCAGAAATTCTATCATTTACTGAAAGTGTATCATTTATATCACCCCCAATTATTTTAAAACCATGTACCTTATTCCTGTTATTGTTATCGTCATGTGCAACAATATATGTTATATTCGATCTTAATATTCAGTAAAATAAATATACCATGCTCATTACTATTACAATCACTAGCGTCATACTATAGTGTTTTCTTAACGAAAAGTGTACAACCTCTACTTGAACTAGTACACATATCAGAAAGTGCGACCGTAGTAATACTTAGAGGTAAATTACGTGGATAGTTTCATACCAGCATAGGGTCGATATCTAGGCTGATATGAACCTAGCAACGTAATAACGTCTTTATTACTTTGATATGAATTTGACATTTAGTAGTCGAAATCATGCTCTCCATTATCCATTTATCAGAAATAAATCACAATTAGAAAATGATTGAAATATTATTACCCAAGAAACTACAAACATCTGTTATCTGTCAAATTTGACACACTGAGATGCGACGGGAAGTAAGCAAAATAGCACCAAGTGAGCATGTGTTATTTTCACAAGAACTAGTTATGATATGTTTTTTCCGGTTTGATGTGGGCTCGTGCAAATCATCAACACAATCCCTTCATGTGCTACAAAAATAGTGTCAATCCTAAGGACAAATGTAGTCAGATGGAAGGACATAAACAATAGCTGTGCAAGCAATACACAAGATGTAGCGCATTGTTACTTGACTTCCTGAGGTAGGGGGGGGGGGGGGGGGGTAAATAAAACAACAAGAAACAACAACAAAGGTAACATTTTGTTTTTAATAAATAAATGTATCATGACAGTTTGACTACAGAAATGTAAAAGTGTATCAATTACAATTAATCTTTAAAATTGAAAAAAAAACATAAATGATCATGACTGAAAAATGGATCAAAATGGGTACCGATAAAATGTGTTTACTTTGTCTATTGGTTTTTTCAAGCAATATATAATCTCAACATTTATCTTATTTGGCTCCATTTTATCCGACACAGTCAACAGTCACACATATATATATAACACAGATTGACCAAATCACAGTGTCAGGGCTGCAGTTAGAGTGCATAATGTGAGAAGATGTCTCCCTGTGCTACCTCACTTCTCCCTATTTTGTACTCAGGGAGAAATCCTTTCATAAAGAATATTTATCACATAACTTTGCTTATATTCAGTGTAATACAGCATCACATATTTTCTTATATGTACATGTATAATATATATATATGTAATAAATCCTGCAAGGATTCTGATTCGTTGAGAGAATAATCCTTATAATTTGTAAATTAAACTTTAGTGTGCATATTTCTATATGACAAACTACGATTTAAACCAAGTCTTGAAGCAATTATAGCGCTGTTTAAGACATAAATATAATACTGCTTTGCGTAGTGACGTCATGACAGTTTGCGCTGACACTATGCGCCAAAATGAAAGTAGCAACGTTATTTATTAAAACGAGCTCGATATGGTAATGTTATAAAAACGATCATACACTTGTGACGATTTCATACAATATTTTATGAAACTCGTTTTAGAATGTTGCTATTAAGCTCTCCAGCAGGCTCGTGTTTAATAGCAACATTGTGTAAGATCCTATATATAGGAGATATTTGGTCAACAAACTTCTCCTTTATATACCTTGCAATTCTCCCTATTTTGAATGTCTAGCTTAAGGCCGATGTTTGCATCACCCTTACAATTCTAATACAAATAACGAAATATCAATAAGACTAGAAACTAAATGGCAAAGTCACATACAATCCAAACACGCCTACAAATCACATTGAAAAGTGCAATTTATATGCATGTTTTCCAAGCAATTTTCAATGCTAAATTTCAGGTCACTTGATTGTCAGATTTCGTAGTGGCAGTGCCACTAAATGGTCAATCTAATCATACACCATAAGATGTTTACATAAACAACAAACAATACATGCTTGTACATGACAGTAACTTCTTACACAAGTGACAGCACACACGTTTTACATTCTTGCACCATGAAAGTCAAATACTTGTACAGAGAGATACTATTATACATGCAGTTAAATTCAGTTAAATCCGTGTACATTGGGTACAAAAGTGATATATTCCATTTAACATATTCTACATATGAGTTAAATTCTTGTTCATCGGGTACAAAAGTGATTCAATATATACTAAATGTTTGTACATGCAGGTTACATTCTTGTACATTGGGTTATATTATTGTTCACGTGTATTGAATTCTTGTACTTGAGGGTTAATTTCTTTTATACGAGGGTTAATTCTTTTACATGAGGTTAATTATTGTTCATTAGGGTTATGTTATTATACATTAGTATTGAATTCTTGTACTTGAGGGTTAAATATTTTACACGAGGGTTAAATTTTTGTACATGTGGGTTAAATTCTTGTATATTAGGGCTAAATTCTTGTACATTAGGGTTAAATTCTTGTACATTAGGGTTAAATTCTTGTACACGAGGGTTAAATTATTGTACATGTGGGTTAATTTCTTGTATTTTAGGGTTAAATTATTGTACATGTGGGTTAATTTCTTGTATTTTAGGGTTAAATTATTGTACATGTGGGTTAATTTCTTGTATTTTAGGGTTAAATTATTGTACATGTGGATTAAATTCTTGTACATGAGCAGCATTACATCGTAATAAAGGATGTTTTGGGTAAAATATAAATACTAATGTGTGTGTGTTTACAAATATCGAAAGAGTCGCTCAGAAACGATAAAATTCCAATAAATTTAAACCGTCGTATATGCGAATTTGTTAATCAACACACGAAATGTAAGCGCGCACAGCGCACATGCGTGAAACAACAGAGGATGTAGAAAACAACGTATATATTTTGGACATGAAAGACTATCTATCTATCTTCCTCTAACCCCTCGCGGGGATGTAGACATGTCCCTAAAATACTTAGTTAACAGAGGTATGAATCAACATATCAAGTAATTTAATTAAAAAAGACAACGTGGGACAAACGGGGACGATGCATTCCGAATGTAAACAAGTGCGGACGATGCATTCCGGTTGTAAACAAGTGCATGTCCGATCGACTCGGAAAGTCCTACTTTCGGTTTCGAGTTTGATTTGTCGCAAAAAAACACTGTTTACCAAATGAACATAAGCATACAAAGTATAATGTAGCCGCATTCTATACGTAAAAATTGAATTTTTCAAGTATCTTTTATTTCATACGATGTAATGCTGCTTTAAATTCTTGTACATTAGGGTTAAATTCTTGTACATGTTGGTTAAATTCTTGTACAATAGAGTTAAATTCTTGTACATTAGGGTTAAATTCGTGTATATTATGGTTAAATTCTTGTACATTAGGGTTAAATTCGTGTATATTAGGGTTAAATTCTTGTACATTAGGGTTAAATTATTGTACATGTGAGTTAAATTCTTGTACATTAGAGTTAAATTCTTGTACATTAGAGTTAAATTCTTGTACATTAGGGTTAAATTCGTGTATATTAGGATTAAATTCTTGTACATTAGGGTTAAATTATTGTACATGTGGGTTCAATTCTTGTACATTAGAGTTAAATTATTGTACATGTGGGTTAAATTATTGTACATTAGAGTTAAATTCTTGTACATTAGAGTTAAATTCTTGTACATTACAGTTAAATTCTTGTACATTACAGTTAAATGTGTTGTACATGAGGGTTATATTATTAAATTCTTGTAGGAAGTCATGATAGCGCAGTGGATGCACGTTCACTTCAGGTGCGAAAGGTCCGGAGTTCGAGCCCCACTGGAACCGTTACGATTGTGCCCTTAGGCAAGGCATTTAAATTCCACGTTGCCTCTTCTCTCTCCCTCGTGGCGATGGATTCCATCAGGAATGAGGTCTCGAGAGTGATTAATATAAGTTGAAATAACTTGTTTCGCAATCAAGCTAAAATAAATTTGTATAAACTATATTCTTTGTACATTAGAGTTAAATTCTTGTACATTAGAGTTAAATGTTTGTACATGAGGGTTATATTCTTGTACATTAGGGTTATATTCTTGTACATTAGGGTTATATTATTGTACATTAGGGTTATATTATTGTACACGAGGGTTAAGTAGGAAGACTAACCTGCTATGAATAAATAATCCCAGAATGCATTTGGAATGTTACAAGTTAACTTCTACATGTTGATCTGTTCTATATTGTTGAAAAAGAAATATACCTGCAATTGAATCACAATTCTAGCAATATACCTCAGTGTGCCAAGCATTCCAACCTATATATACCTCAGTGTGCCAAGCATTCCAACCTATATATACCTCAGTATGCCAAGCATTCCAACCTATATATACCTCAGTATGCAAGCATTCCAACCTATATATACCTCAGTATGCCAAGCATTCCAACCTATATATACCTCAGTATGCAAGCATTCCAACCTATATATACCCAGTGTCCAAGCATTCCAACCTATATTACCTCAGTATGCAAGCATTCCACCTATAATACCTCAGTATGCAAGATTCCAACCTATATATACTCAGTATGCAAGCATTCCAACCTATATATACCTCAGTATGCAAGCATTCCAACCTATATATACCCAGTGTGCCAAGCATTCCACCTATATATACCTCAGTATGCAGCATTCCAACCTATATATACCTCAGTATGCAAGCATTCCCTATATATACCTCAGTATGCAAGCATTCCAACCTATATATACCTCAGTGTGCCAAGCATTCCAACCTATATATACCTCAGTATGCCAAGCATTCCAACCTATATATACCTCAGTATGCAAGCATTCCAACCTATATATACCTCAGTATGCAAGCATTCCAACCTATATATACCTCAGTATGCAAGCATTCCAACCTATATATACCTCAGTGTGCCAAGCATTCCAACCTATATATACCTCAGTATGCAAGCATTCCAACCTATATATACCTCAGTGTGCCAAGCATTCCAACCTATATATACCTCAGTATGCAAGCATTCCAACCTATATATACCTCAGTGTGCCAAGCATTCCAACCTATATATACCTCAGTATGCAAGCATTCCAACCTATATATACCTCAGTATGCAAGCATTCCAACCTATATATACCTCAGTGTGCCAAGCATTCCAACCTATATATACCTCAGTATGCAAGCATTCCAACCTATATATACCTCAGTATGCCAAGCATTCCAACCTATATATACCTCAGTATGCAAGCATTCCAACCTATATA
>CM026390.1:104587090-104662578 GCA_014843695.1 Archivesica marissinica
TATTCGGGAGTCGTCGACACATGTATTAAATAGATATTCGGGAGTCGTGGACACATGTATTATATATATATACTCGGAGTCATTGACACTTGTATTATACAGATATTCGGGAGTCGTCGACACATGTATTATATAGATATTCGGGAGTCGTCGACACATGTATTAAATAGATATTCGGGAGTCGTCGACACATGTATTACATAGATATTCGGGAGTCGTCGACACTTGTATAATATAAATATTCGGGAGTCGTCGACACATGTATTAAATAGATATTCGGGAGTCGTCGACACTTGTATTATATAGATATTCGGGAGTCGTCGACACTTGTAGTATATAGATATTCGGGAGTCGTCGACACATGTATTATATAGATATTCGGGAGTGGTCGACACATGTATTATATAGATATTCGGGAGTCGTCGACACTTGTATTAAATAGATATTCGGGAGTCGTCGACACATGTATTAAATAGATATTCGGGAGTCGTCGACACATGTATTATATAGATATTCGGGAGTCGTCGACACTTGTATTATATAGATATTCGGGAGTCGTCGACACATGTATTATATAGATATTCGGGAGTCGTCGACACTTGTATTATATAGATATTCGGGAGTCGTCGACACTTGTATTATATAGATATTCGGGAGTCGTCGACACATGTATTATATAGATATTCGGGAGTCGTCGACACATGTACTATATAGATATTCGGGAGTCGTCGACACTTGTATTATATAAATATTCGGGAGTCGTCGACACTTGTATTATATAGATATTCGGGAGTCGTCATACAGGGCATGGATATATAGAGAGTATTCTGGGGCGCCTGGTGGGATAATATCGGGTATTCTGGACACATGGTGGGTATATATCGGTGTATTCGTCGACCCTTGGTTTATATCGTATTCGGAAGTCTCCGGCGCATGGTATATATATCGGGAGTCGTCGGGCGCCTGGTATATATATCGGAGTGGTCTGGGCGCATGGTGGGTATAGATATTCGGTGTATTCTGGGCAGCATGTATGGGTATATATCGGTGTATTCTACGGCGCATGGTGGTATATATCGGTGTAGTCCGGGACAACTGTATGGTAGATATCGGAGTCGTCGACACTTGTTTATATAGATGTATTCTGGAGCGTCGGTGTTTATATCGGTGTATCGGGAGTATGGTGGGTATATGTCGGTGTATTCTGGGTGCATGGTGGGTATATATCGGTGTATTCTCGGCGCATGGTGGGTATATATCGGTGTATTCTGCGGGGCATGTTGGGTATATATCGGTGTATTCTGGGCGCATGGTGGGTATATATCGGTGTATTTCTACGGCGCATGGTTGGTATATATCGGTGTATTCTGGGGCGCATGGTGGGTATATATCGGTGTATTCTGGGCGCATGGTGTGTATATATCGGTGTATTCTGAGCGCATGGTGGGTATATATTGGTGTATTATGGGCGCTGGTGGGTATATGTCGGTGTATTCTACGGCGCATGGTGGGTATATATCGGTGTTTCTGGGCGCATGGTGGGTATATCGGTGTATTCTGGGGGCATGGTGGGTATATATCGGTGTATTCTGGGCGCATGGTGGAATATATCGGTGTTTTCTGGGCGCATGGTGTGTATATATCGGTGTATTCTAGGCGCATGTGGTATATATCGGTGTATTCTGGGCGCATGGTGGGTTATATATCGGTGTATTCTACGGGCGCATGGTGGGTATATCGGTGTATTCTACGGCGCATGTGTGTGTATAGCGGTGAATTCTGGGGCGCATGGTGGGTATATATCGGTGAATTCTGGGGCGCATGGTGGGTATATATTGATGGGTTCTGTGATTATTTGTTCTGGTTATGCATGATGGGTACATTTTGGTGGGTTCTGGGGTGCATGGTGGGTATATTTGGGTGTGTTCTGGTTGTTCATTGTAGGTACATTTCGGAGGGTTCTGGGGCGCATGGTGGGTATATTTGGGTTTGTTATGATTGTTCATGGTAGGTACATTTCGGTGGGTTCTGGGGCGCATGGTGGGTATATTTGGGTTTGTTCTGATTGTTCATGGTAGGTACATTTCGGTGGGTTCTGGTGTGCATGGTGGGTATATTTGGGTTTGTTCTGATTGGTTGAAGGGTCGCAAAACAACAATGACGCAAACCACAGGGCGAACAAAAGTATTGGTAAGATTAAGTATCTATACATACACAGACGGATCTGTAGTCCAGTGGTAACACGCTGGACTGGTAATCCAGGGATCGCAGGTTCGATCCCCCGTCTGACCCTAATACAATTAACAGTCTTTCAGATGGGACGTTAAACCGAGGTCTCGTGTCGGTGCTTTACACCGTGCACGTAAAAGAACCAGAGGAGACTCTGGAACGGGTCTCTGTCTGTATCATTGCACTATCCTCCAACAATCTAAAATGACTAATCTCTTCAGGAGGCGTCGCTCATATGGGCAACCGGTAGCGACGATAAATAAACGTAAAACACACACACTCTATACATACGAGAACATCAAAGTTTGGGGATTGACCCCCGAGGTGTATCCATCATGTCTTATTATGTTCATAAGTTGGAATTGAGAGAGGCTGACGTGTACTCAATGTTTAAATTGGGTAAATATTGAGTTCAAATTATAATGTGTGTTAATGAAACCAGGTAGACCAATTGTTATTAGTGGAGGAAGACCCGGGTGCTACACCGACCAGTTGTTATTAGTGGAGGAAGACCCGGGTGCTACACCGACTAGTTGTTATTAGTGGAGGAAGACCCGGGTGCTACACCGACCAGTTGTTATTAGTGGAGGAAGACCCGGGTGCTACACCGACCTGCTGTTATTAGTGGAGGAAGACCCGGGTGCTACACCGACCAGTTGTTATTAGTGGAGGAAGACCCGGGTGCTACACCGACCAGTTGTTATTAGTGGAGGAAGACCCGGGTGCCACACCGACCAGTTGTTATTAGCGGAGGAAGACCCGGGTGACCCACCGATCATTATTTCCGACATGGCTGGACACTCGGGTAGAACCACCGACCTTCCGCAAGCCAGCTAGATAGCTTTATCACATGAAAGAATTCGACATACCCAGTTATATTCGAACATACCAGCGGATAGGTGCACTTGATTTGAAGTAAATGATCTAAACAACTCATTTGGCAATCAAAGTAATATTGTTTTACTTTATTGAAAGAATCATCCTTATCATATTTTATTATATATTTATTAATCCAAAATATTAACCGTGTGCTATCAGTATTTCCGATGTAATAAACCTACACATCCTACTTTCAACCTATGTAATAATCAAAGAGGCATGTGGGAAACTCATTAAGCCGCGTGATTGTTAGCTTGTAATTAGTAGGTAAAGTGTGTTAATTCAATAATAACTGTCTCACAAACTAATCCACTGAACAACTGCCAAACAGTACAGTGATTACAAGTACTAACTGATTCTGAGAAATACTTGCCTCAGTTCGTACATGTCTCGGCGAGTCCTATAAATAAGTTCTCGTTTATAATTCCAGATATCCGCCTCAGTTAGTCACGTTATATGTCCTCATTATATCTCAATACTTCCTAGATTAGTCCTCATACATACACCCAGAGTGTATTCCAATATTTAATCTTCGGAATTCTAATTTAGTCCCGATACCGCCTAATTGTGTCCCGATATATTCTAATTTAGTCCCGATACCGCCTAATTGTGTCCCGATATATTATAATTTAGTCCCGATACCGCCTAATTGTGTACCGATATATTATAATTTAGTCCCGATACCGCCTAATTGTGTCCCGATATATTCTAATTTAGACCCGATACCTCCTAATTGTGTCCCGATATATTATAATTTAGACCCGATACCGCCTAATTGTGTCCCGATATATTCTAATTTAGACCCGATACCGCCTAATTGTGTCCCGATATATTCTAATTTAGTTCCGATACCGCCTAATTGTGTCCAGATATATTCTAATTTAGTCCCGATACCGCCTAATTGTGTCCCGATATATTCTAATTTAGACCCGATACCGCCTAATTGTGTCCCGATATATTCTAATTTAGACCCGATACCGCCTAATTGTGTCCCGATATATTATAATTTAGACCGGATACCGCCTAATTGTGTCCCGATATATTCTAATTTAGACCCGATACCGCCTAATTGTGTCCCGATATATTCTAATTTAGACCCGATACCGCCTAATTGTGTCCAGATATATTCTAATGTAGTCCCGATACCGCCTAATTGTGTCCCGATATATTATCACAGTCATGTGTAGAAGTTAGTTGAATTACAATTATGCTTTTGCTTTGAGTTCAATTGATGCTATACATTATACATATTTAAAACGTTATATAGGTGTATACTATATATGATAATGTTGTACAGGTATACTTGTGATGCTATATACTATTGAAAAATGTATTTAATAATTTGTTATATAGCCGAGGTATGTAATACATATAATAATGCTGTATGTGTATACTTGTTATCCACTGGCCGAATCTTGTTATCTTCGCTTTCGAACAAGATAGACTGATGGTGGAACAGCGTTGTAGCGTTGCATAGTATTCAGAATGTGCATATGGATTGCAACATTTTGATCTTGAGATGGCATTTATCATTACGATTAAGATAAAAAAAATGGAGAATTATTTTCGCTATGATTGGGAGAAAATAGCAATTAAGCACAGTTATAAATGCGTATGTTTTCTATGTTTGTGCTAGCTTACATACTATTTATGTTATATTATGTGTGTTCTCATGTGATTGGAAAGTTGAATGGAATTTAATTAATGAATCTATGTATATGTCATGTAATATTAATCTACAAAGCCGCTCTGAAATAAATAAATGGATGCGTTCTGATTTACAAATAAGACCACATGTAAAATTTAAATTTATAATATTTAACATTTAGCAATGAATATGGTTACGAAGGGTTTACTACTCGGCCATGTTATACAACTTTGCAACAACTTCAATTTTGTATGTTTGGTTTTGTGTTTTGTTGCGTCTTTTGACCTTCTCCTTGTTAGAAATAAAGAACTATTTTGCTTTAATTATAAGACACATATCAGATAAATATTACATGTATTTACACATAGATATAAATGGCTGTGGGAGCTCATTTGTATAAAATGTATGCTTTATGTTTGCACTGTTCGCTAACTGTATATAATATGTATATATGTCCTCATGGGCTTGACAGCCTATTGGAATTTAATAAAATAAACTGTCAAACTATTATAATTTAGTCCCGATACCGCTTAATTGTGTCCCGATATATTATAATTTAGACCCGATACCGCCTAATTGTGTCCCGATATATTCTAATTTAGTCCCGATACCGCCTAATTGTGTCCCGATATATTCTAATTTAGACCCGATACCGCCTAATTGTGGCCCGATATATTATAATTTAGTCCCGATACCGCCTAATTGTGTCCCGATATATTCTAATTTAGACCCGATACCACCTAATTGTGTCCCGATATATTATAATTTAGACCCGATACTGCCTAATTGTGTCCCGATATATTCTAATTTAGACCCGATACCGCCTAATTGTGTCCCGATATATTCTAAGTTAGACCCGATATCTCCTAATTGTGTCCCGATATATTATAATTTAGACCCGATACCGCCTAATTGTGTCCCGATATATTCTAATTTAGACCCGATACCGCCTAATTGTGTCCCGATATATTCTAATTTAGACCCGATACCGCCTAATTGTGTCCCGATATATTCTAATTTAGACCCGATACCGCCTAATTGTGTCCCGATATATTATAATTTAGACCCGATACCGCCTAATTGTGTCCCGATATATTCTAATTTAGTCCCGATACCGCCTAATTGAGTCCCGATATATTCTAATTTAGACCCGATACCGCCTAATTGTGCCCCGATATATTCTAATGTAGACCCGATACCGCCTAAGTGTGTCCCGATATATTCTAATTTAGACCCGATACCGCCTAGTTGTGTCCCTATATATTCTAATTTAGACCCGATACCGCCTAATTGTGTCCCGATATATTCTAATATAGACCCGATACCACCTAATTGTGTCCCGATATATTCTAATTTAGACCCGATACCGCCTAGTTGTGTCCCTATATATTCTAATTTAGACCCGATACCGCCTAATTGTGTCCCGATATATTCTAATATAGACCCGATACCACCTAATTGTGTCCCGATATATTCTAATTTAGACCCGATACCGCCTAATTGTGTCCCGATATATTCTAATTTAGACCTGATACCGCCTAATTGTGTCCCGATATATTCTAATTTAGACCCGATACCGCCTAATTGTGCCCCGATATATTCTAATTTAGACCCGATACCACCTATTTGTGTCCCGATATATTCTAATTTAGACCCGATACCGCCTAATTGTGTCCCGATATATTATAATTTAGACCCGATACCGCCTAATTGTGTCCCGATATATTATAATTTAGACACGATACCGCCTAATTGTGTCCCGATATATTATAATTTAGACCCGATACCGCCTAATTGTGTCCCGATATATTCTAATTTAGACCCGATACCGTCTAATTGTATCCCGATATATTATAATTTAGACCCGATACCGCCTAATTGTGTCCCGATATATTATAATTCAGACCCGTTATTTCTAATCATGCCTTTCACGATAGCTCCTGATTGAAATCCTACATATCGCCCCGATATATCCTAATATAAATCGAAAAGACAATAATTCCCGATATCTCCCAATTTAGTCTCGATAACTCCCAATTTAGTCCCGATGTCTCCCAATTTAGTCCCACTGAGAACACTCGAGATATAGACCACTGAGAACCGCCGAGGTATGGACCACAGAGAACCTCCGAGGTAAAGATCACTGAGAACCTCCGAGGTATGGACCACTGAGAACCTCCGAGGTATGGACCAGTGAGAACCTCCGAGGTATGGACCACGGAGAACCTCCGAGGTATGGACCATGGAGAACCTCCGAGGTATGGACCAGTGTGAACCTCCGAGGTATGGACCACCGAGAACCTCCAAGGTATGGACCAGTGAGAACCTCCGAGGTATGGACCACTGAGAACCTCCGAGGTATGGACCACTGAGAACCTCCGAGGTATGGACCACTGAGAACCTCCGAGGTGTGGACCACTGAGAACCTCCGAGGTATGGACCACGGAGAACCTCCACACATTGCAATAATTTACCAAATATTTCGCACATTTTGATACCAAAGTTACCTACATTTTCTTATATATATATATTAAGGATATAAATTTTACCTCTAAGGCAAGTGAATGATTGATGACTCTGGTTTATTAATTGTGCTGAGTTGGCTAATTAATTATAAGATTCACAGGGTGTAACTAGTGCAAATAGTAAGCTACATAATAATTCAGTTGATCTTTTAAATATTACATTGTATACAATCGCACAATAGATTGACATTACAAATGCTAACCGTGCAGTTTATATCCGGATTACGGCAGCTTTGGTCACGATTAAATGTATTGTTTGCTTCCGAAGCGGAGCAGATACTACTATGATGTCACGTTTGTCGTTGTTATATGTTATATGTTATATGTTATATTTCGGGTTTTACGCCTGCATCAGCACCATTTCTGGCTATATAGACGGCGGCCAGTTTACTTAACAACACCTTTCCTGGGCAGGCTCCAGCGGTTAACCAGTACTTGGGTGCACCAACCTCCGTAAGAAACTGCCAACTTTTTCATATAAATGAGACACGGCTTGAGCGGGGCTCGAACCCGTGACCATCAGTGATGATAGATTACAGTGGTATACAAGTCAGCGACCTTAACCACTCGACCACGGAGGCGGACTCATAGAAATGTATATCTCCACCACGGATTGATTTGAATTTTTACTTTTGAATGGTATAAACTGAAATGCTACATGGATTATTATAATTATTTATTGCTATTGTGGAGATATCGTTGAACATATGCCATTGTCCCATTTGTTTAATAAGAATGCTTCACGATCACAGTATGTAGGAGTAGTGAGAGGTTAATTACTTCAGGGGGGATAGATATTCATTGAGTGTATCTATTCAGAAACTCTCTTACATTCAAATCATCAGCCTACTGCAACAAAGATATAAGCACTTATATCTTATTAATGCATTAGCCAGCTTAATGAATCTCCGTGAGCGAATTATGACAGACACGCAACCTAAATTAAATACAAACTGGAAATTATTATATAAAGTATATGTTAAAATGATGCACGCGGATGAATGGAGCAGTATATATACAACGTATGAATGATTTACTCGTGCTACATGATAAACTCACGTGCAACTGCTACATGATAAACTCACGTGTAACTGCTACATGATAAACTCACGTGTAACTGCTACATGATAAACTCACGTGTAACTGCTACATGATAAACTCACGTGTAACTGCTACATGATAAACTCACGTGTAACTGCTACATGATAAACTCACGTGTAACTGCTACATGATAAACTCACGTGTAACTGCTACATGATAAACTCACGTGTAACTGCTACATGATAAACTCACGTGTAACTGCTACATGATAAACTCACGTGTAACTGCTACATGATAAACTCACGTGTAACTGCTACATGATAAACTCACGTGTAACTGTTCTAGCTGGCTATACTATTTGCAGTATATATGTTGAAGCCCCAGCAGATTAATTGTATAGGTCAGACGGTGTTATTGATATAGTGGTCTGGGAATGGTTGAACAAGTGAAGGGAAGCCCTTAAGAGTTATCGATACATGAACTGATTGGCTGAGTAGGTATTGTCAGCAATAGTGAAAATGACTTCTAAATATTACAAAACAATATATGAGCGGCATTTTGGAATATTTAAAAATATGTGCAGACTATTTGGTGACAAATAAACAGCATATTATAAATGCAGGTGTCAGTGCAACATTCACCACTAAATTACCTTCAGAGTAGGGGGTGGGTGACTTTAGTGGGAAATTTAAGAAACCGCAATCGGTCAACCCCATTGAAATTTGACATTTTCCTGTGGCTCAAAGGCCAGTCTGTTGAAAACTACTGTTTGTTGTGCCAAACTATTTTGGGGGAAATATAATGGCACTGTGTGTTATAATGGTGGCCTATGGAAATTGCTATAGCGGTGTCTGACCTATAACATAATTGTATGGGGATTTATATATACCATGTTGATCTTAACATATTATAACTCTGCCTGGGCCTCAATTTGTTACTAGTATTGACAGGTGATATAACAGTAAAACACATGCATTACTGCGAGTTCATATGCCAGACTTGTCCGTAATCTAGGTTGGCCCAATGTCTTTAAGACAGGTTACGGCAAATAGAAAGGAGCATTCATAACATGCAGTTCACACAACGTCACTCAATGTGTTTGACGCTGTTTTGAGATATACAACTATAGTTGCTCCGTTCAATGATTATAATAGTGCATAGTCATGCAGAAAGTACGGTACATCAAACCCATGTTCCCTGGAATTATTACGGTGCATCCAACCCATGTTCCCTGGAACTATTACGGTACATCCAATCCATGTTCCCCGGAATAATTTAGGTACATCCAACCCATGTTCCCTGGAATTATTACGGTACATCCAACCCATGTTCCCTGGAATTATTACGGTACATCCAACCCATGTTCCCTGGAATTATTACGGTACATCCAAACAATATTTCCCTGGAATTATTACGGTACATCCAACACATGTTCCCTGGAATTATTACGGTACATCCATGTTTCCCTGGAATTATTTCGGTACATCCAACCCATGTTCCCTGGAACTATTACGGTACATCCAACCCAAGTTCCCTGGAACTATTACGGTACATCCAACCCATGTTCCCTGGAACTATTACGGTACATCCAACCCATGTTCCCTGGAACTATTACGGTACATCCAACCCATGTTCCCTGGAACTATTACGGTACATCCAACCCAAGTTCCCTGGAACTATTACGGTACATCCAACCCATGTTCCCTGGAACTATTACGGTACATCCAATCCATGTTCCCCGGAATAATTTAGGTACATCCAACCCATGTTCCCTGGAATTATTACAGTGCATCCAACACATGTTCCCTGGAATTATTACGGTACATCCAACACATGTACCCTGAATTATTTCGGTACATCCATATTACCCTGGAATTATTTCGGTACATCCAACCCATGTTCCCTGGAATTATTACGGTACATCCAACACATGTACCCTGAATTATTTCGGTACATCCATATTACCCTGGAATTATTTCGGTACATCCAACCCATGTTCCCTGGAATTATTACGGTACATCCATGTTTCCCTGGAATTATTTCGGTACATCCAACCCATGTTCCCTGTAATTATTACGGTGCATCCAACACATGTTCCCTGGAATTATTTCGGTACATCCAACCCATGTTCCCTGTAATTATTACGGTGCATCCAACACATGTTCCCTGGAATTATTACGGTACATCCAATCCATGTTCCTCGGAATTATTTAGGTACATCCAACCCATATTTCCCTGGAATTATTACGATACATTCATACAGTACATCCAACCCATATTTCCCTGGAATTATTACGATACATTCATACAGTACATCCAACCCATATTTCCCTGGAATTATTACGATACATTCATACAGTACATCCAACCCATAGTTCCCTGGAATTATTACGATACATTCATACAGTACATCCAACCCATAGTTCCCTGGAATTATTACGATACATTCATACAGTACATCCAACCCATATTTCCCTGGAAGTATTACGATACTTTCATATAGTACATCTAACCCATGTTCCCTTTAGTGGAGGGAGGCCACCTTTTTATTGTTTCAATTTATTTGTTTGAAGTTTTTTTATTGTTTGTTTTTGATGCTCACTACGACATTATTTTAAAAAGAATAAATCAACGTAACGCATGTCATCATCATATATAAGTGTGACAGTTGTGACATAGTGATGTCATTGATTCAGTGATGAGTTATGATGCTTATTGTATGCATTGTCGCTCACTGGACATGTATATGGATTTGTACTGGGTTGTAAGAGTACATTCGTGTACATAAATGCACGGGTACTTTCAATGTATTACAATTAAAGTACATCCGAAGTGTGGACAACAACAAGGTCGCCGCAAGGTCACCACCATGTCGCCGCAAGGTCACCACCATGTCGCCGCAAGGTCACCACCATGTCGCCGCAAGGTCACCACCATGTCGCCGCAAGGTCACCACAAGGTCACCACGTCATTAATTAGATATTATGAAAAGCTGATGATAACGTTATATTGCAATTTCACCATATAATACACTGGAAATAGGAACCAACATACGAAACAGCAGATCGCAGGTGACGCATCACCTGGTAGCGTGATTAACATCTTGTAATGTAGGTCAGGAATAATTAGTGATTAGTGAATGTGTGTTCCTTTCGCTTTGGTGGTTTAGTTTCGCACACACAACCTATGTAATAGCATGGCGAATCTCAAGCAGTTTAACGCATCGTGACGGTATTAATGAGATAACCTAATTGCATATTCTCGTAATAATTATCACTCCACCTGAGTTGTCAACATCCAACACAAACTATGCCACTGTATTAACACGTTTAAGCACTTCATGGTGCGCCCCCTCCCCCCGATACATTGACTGACAAATTACGGGGAACATGTTTGGTAATCGTACATCCATTACTTCATGTAACGAATTAATCCGCTCCATGTCTTGCATTTATAAGCCGAATTAATCCGCTCCATGTCTAGCATGTATAAGCCGAATTAATCCGCTCCATGTCTAGCATGTATAAGCCGAATTAATCCGCTCCATGTCTAGCATTTATAAGCCGAATTAATCGGCTCCATGTCTAGCATGTATAAGCCGAATTAATCCGCTCCAAGTCTAGCATTTATAAGCCGAATTAATCCGCTCCATGTCTAGCATGTATAAGCCGAATTAATCCGCTCCATGTCTAGCATTTATAAGCCGAATTAATCCGCTCCATGTCTAGCATGTATAAGCCGAATTAACCAGCTCCATGTCTAGCATGTATAAGCCGAATTAATCCGCTCCATGTCTAGCATGTATAAGCCGAATTAATCCGCTCCATGTCTAGCATTTATAAGCCGAATTAATCCGCTCCATGTCTAGCATGTATAAGCCGAATAAATCCGCTCCATGTCTAGCATGTATAAGCCGAATTAATCCGCTCCATGTCTAGCATTTATAAGCCGAATTAATCCGCTCCATGTCTAGCATTTATAAGCCGAATTCAACGGATATACAGCCGTCATCAACCCCTATCATAAAGCAGAGCCCTACTAACAATGAGATTTCAGTATGTGTACGTATAACATACTCTTCGAATGGTAAATAATGCAAATATCCCGGATAGGCTCATTGTGTTGCATTATTCATATTAATTAGGGATGGCAACGAATAGCGATTATACTATTCGAATATTCGGTTGGAACGGTATTCGAATATTCGATAGAATTCAATGAAAAACTCAAAATCACTCAAACTCTTATAAAAATTGCTAAACTAACCTAATTTCTGTTTTACGTGTAAACGTCATCTTCTTCAAATGAGTATTGAAGATTGATATTGTACCCGAAAATGGTAAATAGTTTACACCTAGCAGTTTTCTTATTCTCAGAGCGAGTTAAGCATTTCCAAACGTGTGACTGAGCGGGTGGCATTTTTGAGGACAATATAATATTTTTTCCGAATATTCGAATACTGAAATAGTATTCGAATATTCGGACGTTCGAGCGAATATTCGAATATTTGAATATTCGTTGCCATTCCTAATATTAATTAATTAAAACTATTAGTTACAAGATCACCATTGTTGCTTATGGAATATTCCCACTAAGGATAACAGTCCGAGTGGCAATGCATCCAAGACCAACAGTCCGAGTCACAATGCATCCAAGACCAACAGTCCGAGTCACAATGCATCCAAGACCAACAGTCCGAGTCACAATGCATCCAAGACCAACAGTCCGAGTGGCAATGCATCCAAGACCAACAGTCCGAGTCACAATGCATCCAAGACCAACAGTCCGAGTCACAATGCATCCAAGACCAACAGTCCGAGTCACAATGCATCCAAGACCAACAGTCCGAGTCACAATGCATCCAAGACAACAGTCCGAGTCACAATGCATCCAAGACCAACAGTCCGAGTCACAATGCATCCAAGACCAACAGTCCGACTGACAATGCATCCAAGACCAACAGTCCGAGTCACAATGCATCCAAGACCAACAGTCCGAGTGGCAATGCATCCAAGACCAACAGTCCGAGTCACAATGCATCCAAGACCAACAGTCCGAGTCACAATGCATCCAAGACCAACAGTCCGAGTCACAATGCATCCAAGACCAACAGTCCGAGTGGCAATGCATCCAAGACCAACAATCCGAGTGGCAATGCATCCAAGACCAACAGTCCGAGTCACAATGCATCCAAGACCAACAGTCCGAGTCACAATGCATCCAAGACCAACAGTCCGACTGACAATGCATCCAAGACCAACAGTCCGACTAACAATACAGTCAAGACCAACAGTCCGAGTGGCAATGCATCCAAGACCAACAGTCCGAGTGGCAATGCATCCAAGACCAACAGTCCGACTGACAATGCATCCAAGACCAACAGTCCGACTAACAATACAGTCAAGACCAACAGTCCGAGTGGCAATGCATCCAAGACCAACAGTCCGAGTGGCAATGCATCCAAAACCAACAGTCCGAGTCACAATGCATCCAAGACCAACAGTCCGAGTGGCAATGCATCCAAGACCAACAATCCGAGTGGCAATGCATCCAAGACCAACAGTCCGAGTGGCAATGCATCCAAGACCAACAGTCCGAGTCACAATGCATCCAAGACCAACAGTCCTAGTCACAATGCATCCAAGACCAACAGTCCGAGTCACAATGCATCCAAGACCAACAGTCCGAGTGGCAATGCATCCAAGACCAACAGTCCGAGTCACAATGCATCCAAGACCAACAGTCCGACTGACAATGCATCCAAGACCAACAGTCCGAGTGGCAATGCATCCAAGACCAACAGTCCGACTGACAATGCATCCAAGACCAACAGTCCGAGTGGCAATGCATCCAAGACCAACAGTCCGACTAACAATACAGTCAAGACCAACAATCCGAGTGGCAATGCATCCAAGACCAACAGTCCGAGTCACAATACAGTCAAGACCAACAATCCGAGTGGCAATGCATCCAAGACCAACAGTCCGAGTCACAATGCATCCAAGACCAACAGTCCGAGTGGCAATGCATCCAAGACCAACAGTCCGAGTGGCAATGCATCCAAGACCAACAGTCCGACTAACAATACAGTCAAGACCAACAATCCGAGTGACAATGCATCCAAGACCAACAGTCCGAGTAACAATGCATCCAAGACCAACAGTCCGAGTCACAATGCATCCAAGACCAACAGTCCGAGTGGCAATGCATCCAAGACCAACAGTCCGAGTGGCAATGCATCCAAGACCAACAGTCCGAGTGGCAATGCATCCAAGACCAACAGTCCGAGTGGCAATGCATCCAAGACTAACAGTCCGAGTGGCAATGCGTCCAAGACCAACAGTCCGAGTGGCAATGCATCCAAGACCAACAGTCCGAGTGGCAATGCGTCCAAGACCAACAATCCGAGTGGCAAAGTCCAAATCAGTCGCGAAAATATGTACAAATAATAATAAATACCGTTGCCTACTGAAATCAATATTTACAGACGGATCTGCAGTCCAGTGGTAAACACGCTGGACTGGTAATCCATGGATCGCAGGTTCGATCCCCCGTCTGACCCTAATAAAAATAACAGTATTCCAGATGGGACTTTAAACAGAGGTCTCGTGTCGGTGCTGTAAACCGTGCACGTAAAAGAACCAGAGGAGAGTCTGGAATGGGTATCTGTCTGTATCATTGCACTATCCTCCAAACATCTAAAATGACTAACGCTCTACAAACCTACCCATGCAGTCAACATGGAATAATGCTCTACAACCTACCCATAGAGACAACTGAAATAATCTACTACAAACCTTCACGTGCAGCCAACATGGAATAATGCTCTACAACCTACCCATAGAGACAAATGAAATAATCTACTACAAACCTTCACGTGCAGCCAACATGGAATAATGCTCTACAACCTACCCATAGAGACAAGTGAAATAATCTACTACAAACCTTCACGTGCAGCCAACATGGAATAATGCTCTACAAACCTACCCATAGAGACAAGTGAAATAATCTACTACAAACCTAACCATAGAGACAAGTGAAATAATCTACTACAAACCTTCACGTGCAGCCAACATGGAATAATGCTCTACAACCTACCCATAGAGACAAATGAAATAATCTACTACAAACCTTCACGTGCAGCCAACATGGAATAATGCTCTACAAACCTACCCATAGAGACAAGTGAAATAATCTACTACAAACCTACACGTGCAGCCAACATGGAATAATGCTCTACAAACCTACCCATAGAGACAAGTGAAATAATCTACTACAAACCTACACGTGCAGCCAACATGGAATAATGCTCTACAAACCTACCCATAGAGACAAGTGAAATAATCTACTACAAACCTTCACGTGCAGCCAACATGGAATAATGCTCTACAAACCTAACCATAGAGACAAGTGAAATAATCTACTACAAACCTTCACGTGCAGCCAACATGGAATAATGCTCTACAAACCTACCCATAGAGACAAGTGAAATAATCTACTACAAACCTTCACGTGCAGCCAACATGGAATAATGCTCTACAAACCTACATATAAAGACAAGTGAAATAATCTACTACAAACCTACACGTGCAGACAGAATGAATCCTAATTTAGCGACTTAGTTTGCCCGAGGTTTTGGAGTGTCTTATGATATAACAGATTCTGCCACTCAATCTATTCCAAAACACATTAACGTGAATGTTTTCCTTGATTCAATAAGAACTTATTATTTCTCTATGGAATCTCATTTGACAAGAACTGTATTGTTCGTATGGGACTACATTGTAACTTAACGAATGCAAATTATAGCCAACTATTGTTATAATAGCAAGATATTAATCGTATACGAGGCTTTACCAATAATAGCAGAATATAGGGTACGTGTTGGTTGACCCCTTCATGTTACAGAGAAAACATAGTCGACACTTAGCGACAACATCAATACACTTGAACATGTACATGCTATGACCTGACACAGGCGGCCAGATTCAAACGTGGCACAGTAGGGATACGTACTGTTGACAGTGTTTAAATGTTGTGTCACATTCGAACCAAATGCAATGTTGAAGTAGCCATGACTTTAACGTTTTTGCGAAGCACATAATACATTTTACATTTAGTATTAAATTAGTATGTCCCATTAATCAGTTGTTTATTTTGTGATCTAATATTGTATCAAAACATTCCACATTATAAGCAATGATAAATTGGTCACAGCCCTATTGGAATATGTGCTACATTTACAGAGTAATTTCGCGGGCTTGTTTGTAAAAATAATTTAGATAGTTTATACAATTTTTGAACTGCCCCCGTGTTGTCCCCCCGGGGCTCAGCACTAAAACACCGCAACTGCCTGCCATTTGCATTTGACATACTTCCGCCCCGAGCCCGCACATAGGTATATACATTTATCTAAACATCTCCATCCCAAAATGCGTGAGTCGCAGTTCATTCATAGAAAACAATGCGCCAACATGCGGTTTTGTAATTTATTTGTAAATGACGATGTTTCTATTAAATATGTGAAACACGATAACAACACATAATATGTGAAACATGCTAACACCACACATATGTGAAACATGCTAACACCACATATACGTATTCAAATATATTCTTAAATGAAGGTGGGTATAAAATAACAAAGGCCACCAAGCAATGACATTGCGTCACCGAACAATTGTTATACTATATGGGGATTAAAAGAACATTGATAAACGTAATAACGGTGTGTAGAAAGAGAGGACCAGTGAGGTAGAATGAACAATCGTTTTACAGCAACAGCGTGTCTTTAGAAAGTGTTAATCATTTTAATCATGTTTGTACTATGTTTAACTATACTGGTATTTTCATTCTAAAGCAAGAGTATTTAGCTGGCAAAGCACTGAAAGCTTTAAATATTTTACTGTGTAATAATATATTCTAAACCCCTAGTTAAACAGTATTGCTCTTCAGCTGTTCGATGCTTTTGTTTCATGAAAAGAATTAGAACGGATCCATCTAATGTTGTGTAAGTCATCGTGTATGCACAATAAATATCATGTTTATTTAAACTTTATTTATTTTACAAAGATTGCGAAGCAAGTTCTAACAACGTATATTAATCACTCTCGTTGGCGCGGATGAAAGCGTAAATGTGATCATTCGTGTGGGAGGAAACCGTAGTACCCGGAGAAAGCCCACCTGTCCGATATGGCGACCACCGTACCATCTCAAATAATTTCTGGTCCGAGGATCGAGCACGGGTTGCATTGGTGGGAGGTGAGGGCACTAACCACTACGCTAATCGGACAGCCCAAATATACGATAAACCCCTAATGTAACATATTGTTTCATTCCACATGATTGTAAGATACTTTGGAATTTTTGAGTAGCATGGTCCATTGGGACGTCTAAGTGAAAGTTTAGATCTCCAGTTAGTATGAAATGTTTGTCAAGTGTTACGAATGTTTCCAGAAAACGTGGCCATTCATTTTCGAGAAATATGCTCGTCTTTAACCCATTTTCTTTTGAAGGAGGTGGTCTGTAAATAACCACAATGCGTAATGAGAACCCATTTATTGTTGCATTGCAATCTATATGTTCAAATGTAGAATAGCTGTTATCACGGGTCGACGAAACAATTTGAATGACTATGTTTGACTTGTATATTAATGCAACACCGCCGCCACGTTTGCGACCAGAACGGGGAACGTGTTTTATTTTGTAACCGTCAGGTAGAAGTTCACCAAGACATGATTTGTCAATAGACTATCATTAAAGCAGCCCTATAATCGTATGAAATAAAAGATATATTTGAAAAATTTAAATTTTACGTATTGTATAATTATGTTCAATTAGTAAACAGTGTTTTTCTTTTACTATAAAACAAACTCGAAACCGATAGTAGGACTTTCCGAGTCGGTCGGTCACACGCACTTGTTTATAATCGGAACCTGATTTACATTCGGAATGTATCGTCCGCCTTCGTCAATGATGAAAACAAACATGGCATATCCGCTGTTGTTTCACGCATGCGCGCTGTGCGTGTTTACATTTCGTGTGTTGATAAACAAATTCGCGTATACGACGGTTTATATTTATTTGAATTTTATCGTGTCTGAGCGACTGTGTGTAAACACACACACGCATTAGTATTTATATTCTACCCAAAACATCCTTTATTACGATATAGTACTGCTTTAAAGTAAATGGGTATAAATCCGCTCGGGAATAGAGAGAAATCTCGACAGCTCGTGCTGCACGCTAGTCTATATTTGTAATAGTGTTCATTTGTTCACGTATGTTTGCGTGTTGTCGAGAAAGTATGAATAGCCTGTCATGTCCAACTGACGTATCGAAACTGCTCCATGAATGATACAATGACATACTTTATTTTGAGGGTCAATCAATTATTCCTATAGCACACTGAAAATAACACCAACAGCAACATTTACGCAATCTACTCATTTATTCATTGTCAGGCTACAAGGTAACAACATGACATAAAAGGCAATATAATAGTGTACAAGGGGACAGTGTTATTTGAAGCCATCGACCTAAACCATTCTGCCATGGAGGCCGCAAATCATCGGATGTATTCAAAACGCTGAAAAGAAATCATCGGCAACGAAAAGCGCGTTTTAAATAACAGGACGAATAACATTTTATAGGAAACAAAAACAAGTTAACTGTGTTTATTATGTACATGTATCTCAGGGTGGAATAAAAGATATCTATCTATTTTAGATATTTTAAGTGAACACTGACCTTTAAACCATTTAAAAAATATTCCACAACTGTCCCACTAGATTCACTGACCTAACTACACATCCATGAGTATAAGTATGCACGTGTAAAGTAGATCCGAATAAACGCATAATTTTATTTCATCTTAAAGTATACCCAATAAAGCTTAAAAAGCAAAATAAATGTTAGTTTTCAAATAGAAAAAATGTAAAATCACGACTTTAATCAAGTTATACGCCATGTTTGTTTGATAACACGCGGTATGACACAAGCCTCGTGATTCGATTTCTTATTTTACACGTGACTGTATTGAAACGGATGCAACCTAGTTCATGTAATACAATGGGAAGCTATAATCGTTCGATATGAACCATGTTGACCTCTGGGAATTCATTTCTCTCTTAATTTTTATTGCACCGTATATTTATGAGCTCAAAGGGAGATAAGTAATCACGCTACAGCAATCCGATGCTATACTTTGACCCTCAAAGCAATATTATTAGATCAAAATAAGTCATCGTCTTTCATCTCAATTATTCTGTCATTTGAATTTATGGAAATATATTAAGCTATCAGAAACGATGGTGGTATTAAATGTCGACGTAGCCCAGCCGTCATCAATTTATTGAAGTTTCTCTGTGGTGCTGCCAAGTGAATAACATTCGCTGTCCGTGTGTTCCAAACCTTTATCAGATATTTAAAAGAAAGACAACACATCGAAGAACATATAGCCTTTATGAAAAATAAACTCGAAGCTCACAATAGAAAGTGGAACCAATTGATATTTGACTGATAGAAGTATAACCACAAGCATGTAACAGCAATCGTATTAGCAACTGATATTGAAAAGATGTTTTGTATTCTGGATCGGAATTCTTTCAACTCTTCTCCTGCTATCTTACTTTCAAACATAATGCCTTCTCTCTTTATAAAACTTAATAAATGCATTTGTACATATACTATACTAGTATATAGTATCGATAGATTATTGTAAAATAACTGTAATTTATATTATATGTTTACATATGTAATTGTTAATTACAACATGACAAAAATAAACGGGCTACTCCTCGTAGCTGAAAAAAACAAAACAAAAAACATTCGCTGTCCGATTAGCGTAGTGTTTAGCGTGCTCGCTGCTCACCAATGCAACCCGGGTTCGATCCTCTGACCGGGAAGTATGTGGGATGGTACGGTGGTCGCCAGATCGGACAGGTGGGTTTTCTCCGGGTACTCCGGTTTCCTCCCATACGAATGACCACATTTACGCTTTCATTCGTGCCAACGAGAGTGATTAATATTAGAACTTGCTTCGCAATCGTTGTAAAATAAAAAAAGTTTAAACTATAAACTATTAACAAAAGCATAGTAGCAACACAAATAAACATTCAGCACCCGGCCCAATTGGCCTATATGTCCCCAATACAATAATACGATAGTATGAGGCGATATATTGTGTGTTGTACGTTTATTTATCGTCGCTACCGGTTGCCCATATGAGCGACGCCTCCTGAAGAGATTAGACATTTTAGATTTTGGAGGAAAGTGCATGATACAGACAGAGACCCATTCCAGAGTCTCATCTGCTTCTTTTACGTGCACGATGTATAGCACCGACACGAGACCTCGGTTTAACGTCCCATCTGAAAGACTGTTAATTTTATTAGGGTCAGACGGGGGATCGAACCTGCGATCCCTGGATTACCAGTCCAGCGTGTTACCACTGAACTACAGATCCGTCTGTGGCGATATATTTACTTGTGTGAACATATCTATAATACCGAGCTCTAAGCAAGGGGGCCAAATGATGGCGTAGTGAGTTGTATGGTAACGCTAGTTGAGGAAAGAGTGTCGGAAACATGGAAGTATGATTTGCCGGGAAGAGCTACCATCTACATGGTGGCCCGGAAACGTTCTCATGAGCTACAGTAAATAAAGATATGCCATATGGAAACCAACGACATTCATTGGCTACATAGCTACATTCTGTTATTACACGGTAACATTTGAAGCATATATACAGACTTATTACACGGTAACATTTGAAGCATATATACAGACTTATTACACGGTAACATTTGAAGCATATATACAGACTTATTACACGGTAACATTTGAAACATATATACAGACTTATTACACGGTAACATTTGAAACATATATACAGACTTATTACACGGTAACATTTGAAACATATATACAGACTTATTACACGGTAACATTTGAAACATATATACAGACTTATTACACGGTAACATTTGAAACATATATACAGACTTATTACACGGTAACATTTGAAACATATATACAGACTTATTACACGGTGACATTTGAAACATATATACAGACTTATTACACGGTAACATTTGAAACATATATACAGACTTATTACACGGTACATTTGAAACATATATACAGACTTATTACACGGTAACATTTGAAACATATATACAGACTTATTACACGGTAACATTTGAAACATATATACAGACTTATTACACGGTGACATTTGAAACATATATACAGCTATTACACTAACATTTGAAAAATATAGTTTTTTGTTATACAGACTTATTACACGGTAACATTTGAAACATATATACAGACTTATTACACGGTAACATTTGAAACATATATACAGACTTATTACACGGTAACATTTGAAACATATATACAGACTTATTACACGGTGACATTTGAAACATATATACAGACTTATTACACGGTGACATTTGAAACATATATACAGACTTATTACACGGTAACATTTGAAGCAAAGCTACATTCTGTTATTACACGGTAACAGTTGCGTCAGTAATGAAGTCATGTTGCATTGTAGTTAGATGACAATATTATGTGTTTGCATTCATGATGTTAAAGGATGTTCTTGTCAAAACAGATACTAACAATTGACCAGTACATATATATATATATGTAATATATGTATTCATGTGCAATGTGGTTGAAATTAACATAGCACAACGAACTGGTGGGTGGCATACAGTTAATCATGTTCTATTCCATGCTGCGTCTACCTGCCGTTAAATAGTTAACACAAATTACCTTGTGAGAATGTGTTGAACTTGCAGAAGAAGCTGCCCAGAACCCAGTTGTTGTTATTTAGGTTGTTGACGAGGTGGACCCAGGTACAGAATACAGTGACGAGGATGTCGGCCACAGCGAGGTTCACGATGTAAAAGTTGGTGGTGGTACGCATCTGTTTGTGCCGTAAAACAACAACAATAATCAACGTGTTTCCCACCAGAGAGAAGAATATAATCATAGCATAGAGGTACGACTTCAGTACGATCTCGTATAACGGCACTTTCTTAATCTCGCCTAGGTAGGGAATGGTTTTATAATCCAGTGTCTCGTTGTCGTAATCCAGAACGGAAAAGTCATAGTAATCGCCATCATACGTGTAAACATGATCATCCTCCATTCTAGAAAACAAAATCAAATTGTTAAGTTACCTGACGTATTGATCAATCATTATCAGGACCGCTCCACTAACAGGATGACGGGGTTTAGCTATGTCACTTATAGTCAATTACCGGACAACCAATCAGTATCAGGACCGCTCCACCAACAGGATGACGGGGTTTAGCTATGTCACTTATAGTCAATTCACTTGCGATCACTATTGAATGGTTTATATTCCATGTTAAGCGCGCATCACGCTCGAGATATCACTCATCCGCGATGAGAATGCATACTCGCATGTGAATTTAATTATTATTGAGGTTTTAATTAAATATATATTACACTAAATTCATTGTTAAACAGTAATCCGAATACAGGTCGGTCTGGGGGAAATGTTATTTAACAAGTGCTAAACATGTGTCGCTTCTATATCTGTGTATTAACATCATCAATATAAACTTCGTATCCTTTGTTTAATGTTCTATAATTCCCGTTTTGTTACACACGCTCGTGGCTTTATCAAAATGATGCATTGCGCTGTATGAGAGAAGACGCAATACCAATCATGTGGTCATTACGCGGAGACTATGTCGCATGTAACACCGCATCTACACGCTGTGATTGGGTAATACACACACTGCTAAGATTCTCGCTAACACCTCTAGTTCCCCTTCGAAAACTAGAATACGTGTTTGAATATAAAGTCCATACATACTTCCTAGATAGCTATGTAAGTCTTCGCGCTAAATGACATAACGATCGTACATTATTGATAGATAGATATATCGAAAACCCCGAAGCATGTCAGATTTACTTCTAGATATAAATAAAATATGATAAAACTGTTTATCCATTAAGTCTTAAAAATTGGGGGCTACTTTGGTGTTTAGCATAACGCTTTGTGCCCAGAAAGGGACAGTCGATTATATTTTACTGTATGCTATTTTTAGGACTCCCTTAGCTTCTTCGGAATACCCCACTCCGTCATGTCACGGTACTGGACTGGACGTTCTAAACGCGTGTATTCGGGAGGCAGACGGCAGGTTCCAGTCACATGACAGATGCACCGGACAGGAAGTTCTGGTGAAACAGGATGGACCGACACAGTTTGATCAAGTCAAGTCACATAATTGTATTGGCAAAAACAAGTTTATGTTCATCGCTAAGTAACATGATTGTCGGTTATTTACAATCAGAAAAGCATGATATATTATACAAGTGCAACAATAATGTAGTACTTGTATATTAATGGAAACTATATTAAATATTAATTAATTAAATCTAAAGTAATACTATTACACTACTCATTCTGCAATAATAACCTAAATAAATAATTACATAGGAATAATTACATTATCAATTTTAACTGTATTAAATGGACAAACCAATAAAAAGTGATATTCGGACTCAACAACTCGCATTTTACATTTTAGTTAATAATCGTTGGCTTCTTTCAATATTTCTAAACCTTCCCCCGTCTATGGCTAATCTATGAACAGAACATCGAAATCTAGATAATGATATTCTAAGTTTGACAGCCACAATAGTTCTTAAAAAGTTTTCCATGCTTAGTTCACTTTTAAATTTATTATAACTATCAAGTTTAAGAGATGTGCTGACATCAGCAAATCAATGTTGCAAATTTTCATCTCTGATGCGTTGTGTTACGTTATTGATTTGGGAATTACTGATGTTAACATTTTCCCAAAGATAATGAAATCCCAAATCATCAGCTACATGAAACATCTTATATACAACAGACTCTTGGGCTTTCATAATACCTTGGTATATTATTCTTATTTTAAGTATTACAAATAGTGGCATTCCACCAAATTCACCGTATGCAACTGCATTAGTCGTCTGTTGACGAACGCCAGCGACCACGTTTAGAAAGCTTAAATGAATGCCTTCAACATCGGGTGCCTTATGAAAACCCCAAATTTCACAACCTTAATTTAAATAGGTGAAACAATTATATCACAACCTTAATTTAAATAGGTGAAACAATTATATCAAACAGTTTTAATTTGGCAGTAACTCCAAGAGACACAGTGTCAAATAATGAATTTAAATAAAATAAAACTTTGATAGCTTGGTTAAATATTTATCAGAGTTAGGATTTTATTTACAATGAAGAGCAAACTGGTGAATGATTTACATGAATAATAACAACAATCCTTGGAACCTGTCTCGTTAGTTAACGTAAACACTCTGCTATGCGCTAACGAGAATCACCAAAAGTTAATACTAGTATGTTGCTACTATTCGCAGCAAAGAAATAACAAAGGTGAATGCTATTACTTCACTGCTCTACGCAGAAGAGAAACACACGTTGAATATTAGTACCTCACTGTATTATGGTCCAATCCTGGCAACGTTGTTCGCGTTTTGGCCCCCCAGGATAGTGTTAGCTCCCTTGATATATAAGCTAGGGACACTAGGGACAATACCATAGCAAACACCGTCTGTACGCAAACACCGTCTGTACGTTTGGGATAATATAGCATGATGTTAATACTCACATGGTATATGTGGTATACTTGATACATCACTATACGTCACAATATACGTCACTGCTGCTAATTCATTTCTAGTTGATCAACTTATGATCGATAATGATGAAGATGATCTGAATATACCAGCGCAAGCCAATTACATGAATAAAATACACGAGATTCACAATACATATTTGCATTTCTGTTTCATATATGTCCAGTACATATATTTCAAGTAATAAAACCATATACATTGCACATATCAATTCTACAAATGAGAATTATAAGTGGCAATAGCATTTTTGCAATACATGAAACATGTCTTACTTTCTAAACACGATGTACAAGTATCTACGCGCCTCATACCGTGTAATATTTTGAATATCGGATCGTTTTCGGCCTATGTCCTATACTTAATAACCGATTTTTATGACAATCAACTGAGAGAATGATAATTGGCGCCACACAGGAGTGTGGTGTTCTGTATGGAATAGGAAATTTTATTTATATTTTATTCATTACGAACAAATATGTGAGTATGCTTTTCTTATCATTTATTTATTAAGATTAACATTAAATACTTGCCGCTCAGAGGGTATGTCGGACTCAAACATAAACATGTGTGTACTAACACCTCTATCCTTTGTTTTCACTGAAGTGTATAGTTCCTCACAATTCCACGCGCGTGTTTCCCTAGTGGCTCAGACTTCCAGGAAAGAGTTGTTTCACGTACACATTTTGGTTCTAGGCAGCCAGTAGCATTCGCTTTAAAAATTATTCTTTCTTTACAATTGTAATGTAAATGCTTTGTTTGCATTTTCAAACCTATTTGGACATACAGTCTACATCCGTTATGTCGAATTTCGTCGGACCGAACAAAATACTTCGACATAACCCACGTTCGATATAAACAGAGTTATATGTAAAAGTATAGTGTCTGAAACGGGACTTTGATCCGACTTAGAATTAGACAAAACAGACTTTGACATAGCGGATGTAGACTATGTCAATTTTAATGACGCTCCTACCACGTGACATTTCCTACAGCGTATGAAAACAATAAGTATGTCTTCGCCGAGCCCACATAATGGGAACAATAAAGAATATATTTTGAAACGAGACCATCTCGTCCGTTATCATCACGTTCACATCACTTCAGACATAAGACAAATATAGAGGTTAGCAATCCAATACCAGGAGAAACAGAACCAGGAATACATGTGAGGGAGACAGTTCCGGCTATATCGCGCCGGGTTCAGTATATTGTATACAAGATATCTACAATTAAAGATATTATGTAGATAACATACTGTATGTATTAAAATTGTAATGACGAATGGTCAATTGCAACAAAATTTATCAAGCAGTAAAGATGATAAAAAAAACGTCAGTTGTAAAATGTACAATTTATGGAAAAGATGTGATTCTTTTAAAAATGCAATAATGTATTTAAAATCAACAGTGTCGAAAAGCTCCTTCATTGTCACAACTGTATAATATTTTCGGCGAATGAGTGCTAAATCTACACAGTGAATTAATATGTGTTCAACATTTATAGAGGAATGACATGGTATACACCATGGTGGCTCCTCTCTTTTCAATAAAAATGAGTGTGTGAAACGGGTATGTCCAAGTCTCAACCGTGACATTACTATTTCCTCTTTACGGTTGGAGTGATAAATAAATAAAAGATCATTTACCAATGTTTGGCTTAATTGGTTGTAGTTTATTGAATGGTATGTTATTCCAAGTGGTTTGCCATTTTGAAGTAATGTAAGAAAGAATCGATTGCCTAGAATCAGTGTATGGTACATGTATTTTAGAATTTATACAGTCTAGTTTAAGTGCATCTTTTGCACTTTGATCAGCCATTTCATTGTCACGAATACCAATATGACTTGGTATCCAGCAATATATAACAGTTTAGGCTATGTAATATATGTGTGCTTAATAAGTAATGTGTGAATAAGGGGGGGTTTAACGTTCATGTTGTCTACTGATTGCAGCACAGATAAAGAATCTGAACGGATCATAAATGTTCTATCATGTGATGCATCAGCAAAATTCAAAGTTAAATCAATAGCCTCTACTTCTGCTGAAAATATAGACCCATGATCAGGTAGTCGTAATTTAGAATTATGTAATATACTGACAGCAGCACAGCCAGCTTTGTTGCCGGCTTTAGATCCATCTGTGTATATTGGTGTATAATCTGAAAAGATGGTTCTGATTTCATTTAATTTTGATCTAAACATTAGCGGGTTAGTATATGATTTCAGGTTATCATGAAGTTATAAAATAACGTTGGGTTTAATCAGGTCAAAAGGAGCTATATCTGATATAAAAGTTTCATGAACATTGTCAATGTTAAAATCTACGTTATGAATAGCTTCCTCGATGTGAAGTGCAAGAGGCCGTATCGCCTTTGGCTTCGCCTCATAGGAAGTTTTATTGTCTAGATCAAACACGACTTTGTACGCTGGATTTCTTGGGTTTGATTTAAGATTAAAGGCATATTGTAGAGATAAATGTTCACGTCTGAGGTAAAGGGATGGTTCATTTTCTTCTACATATAAACTAGCTATTGGTGATGTTCTGAAAGCTCCGAGTGCAAGTCGCAAGCCTTGGTGATGTATTCGGTCATGTGTTTTGATATATGATGGTCAGGCTGATCCATACACAATTGATCCATAGTCGAGTTTGGAACGAACTAGCACTCTATACAGTCTAAGGAGGACCTTTTGATCAGCGTCCCAGTCCGTATGAGCTACTACTTTAATAAGGTTCATTGCCTTGAGGCACCTTGCTTTCAAGTACTTCAAGTGAGGAATAAACGAAAGTTTTTTATCAAACATTACTCTAAGAAACTTAGTCTCAGGAACAACAGGAATTGGGACTCCATCAAGAGTTAATACAGGGTCATTGTGTAATTTTCTTGACTGACAAAAGTGAATACAATTGGTTTTGGCCTTCGAAAATCGAACACCGTTATTTAAAGCTCATGCCTGGACTTTATTTAAACACAGTTGAAGATGGCGTTCAATAGTAGCCATAGACTTTGAACGATAACATATAACAAAATCATCTACATATACTGAGTCAAAAAAGAAACGATACCTGGTGTTTGTGTCTATAATTTCAACATTTATTAAGAACATTCTTTGAAAATTCATAAGATGATAGTCCAACATGTTTGAAAGAGGAGCACATAAAGCATAATGAGCCTCCGAAACTGTCTGCTGCGTGATGACGTAATTCGTCGGACAGGGGTCTAATGGAGTTTTCACACAGACGTCAATACCGAGTATGGGCACCATTTGCGTCTCTCACTGCAATGCACCGCCGTCGCATCGAACGGAAGAGTGTCTGAATCTCTTGCTGGTCAATATTTGTCCACTCCTGACGCAAAACATCCCTCAGTTGGTTTAACGTTACCGGCTGACGTCGTCTGACGCGGCGGTCTAACGTATCCCACAAATGTTCTATGGGTGACAAGTCTGGTGACAAAGCAGGCCACGGCAGGGTTTCAATATTGTTCTGCTCCAATAATGTGGTGGAAATCCGAGCAGTATGACACCTGGCGTTGTCCTGTTGGAACAGTGTGACGTTTCTGTTGGCGTTAAAGAACGGCACAACAACTGGCGCAAGGATCTCATCACAGTACCGCAGGTTCCCGTCCACCACTAATAGTTCAGTGCGACTGCCGAAGGTGGTACCGCCCCACGCCATAACGCTTCCGCCCCCGAACAGATCGACCTGACCTACACATGCGTCGGCGTAACATTCACCGCGTCTGCGATATACCCGCTCTCTGCCATCCGCTCGACGCACACAGAACCGCGATTCATCGCTAAACATCACCGAATTCCACTGTAACCGAGTCCAGCGAGCACGTTCCGTCGTCCATTCCCGCCGTACGTCACGGTGACGTCGTGTCAGGATGGATCCAACGTATGGCCGATAGGCACGAATGCCATGTTCACCGAGCCGGTTCCTGACTGTTTGTGCACTGATGCGATTGTTGGTCATCCCAGGAGTAACGGCAGCTGTGTGCGTAGCAGGTAGGAACCGGTCACGTAAATGTGACGTCCGAATGTGACGGTCCTGTTCACGCGTCGTCACACGTGGTCGACCAGATCTTGGACGGTCGTCCACCGATCCATGTGTTCGATAACGTCGAAGTAGACGTGTTATCGTGATCCGCGTAACCCCGAGTCGATTTGCGACGTCACGCTGACGTAAACCGCCGTCAATCATGCCAATGGCACGCATTCTCTGATTGCGGTTTAGCCTAGGCATTTTGTTAGAGGTAACAATGGGTATGTAAGGTGTTTTTCCTCGATGATAATGCAATACCAGTACAATAAACCGGTTTTCCGATTTGTACATGTGCAGGAAGTTGTCTTTGTTGAGGAGCACGTGCAAATCGGAAAATTGGCGTTCCAGGATTATCGGGTGTTTATTTACCTGTGTTTATGGTTGGCTGACGTTGCAATAAGATACCCGGTACTGATACGTAATAATATATTAAACCTTTCTATGGTTTTATCCGTTTTACGTCATTTTTAGTTTGGTATCGTTTCTTTTTTGACTCAGTATATAAAGAACACTCAGTATCTTTACCAAGGCATTTCACAATGTTATTTATTTTAATATTAAAACGTGTAACAGATAAAATAGTGCCTTGCAGGACACCCATTTCTTGTTCGTGATTGCTAGAGAGGGTAGAACCCACTCTAACTTTAAATTGTCTATCCACGAGAAATGTGTCCTTTAAGGCCTAACTCGTGTAAGTCTTTCATAATACCATGTTTCCATGTTGTATCGTAAGCTTTTTCAAGATAGAAAAATATAGAAACTACGTGTTGTTTCTTGATAAAAGCATCACGGATAAACGTTTCCAATCGTATTAAATGGTCATTGGTACGTCGTTCATTTCGAAATCCACTTTGGAATTCGGAAATTAAATTGTTGGACTCCAGATACCAAACTAGTCTGGAGTTAATCATGCGTTCCATAGTTTTACAAACGCAGCTCGTTAATGCGATAGGGCGATACTTGTTTGGATTAGTGTTATCTTTTCCTAGTTTTGGTATTGGGATTACAGTGGCTTCTTTCCAGGAATCGGGTAATATTCTGGATTTCCATTAAATTTTTATTAAAAATATCTAAAAGTGCAATTAGTGAATACGTGGGCAAATGTTTCAAAAATTGAATCGTGTGATTTATTTATTGCATCAGTGAGTTCATCGATAGAACATATCTGATTGTAATTTTCTGAGTTATCAGAGTCGAAAAATCTCGAATAAATTGCTACATTATTGCGGCATAGTTAGAGCGGATTCAACTGTCGTTGTTACCTGTACGTTGCATACAATTAATAATAACGCATTTTAATAAAATGTGTTTATTTTACAACGATTGCGAAGCAAGTTCTAACAACATATATCAATAACTCTCGCTGGCGCGGATGAATGCGCAAATGTGGTCATTCGTGTGGGAGGGAACCAAAGTACCCGGAGAAAACCGACTTCTCCGATCTGGCGACCACCGTACTCACATACTTTCCTGAATTGGTGAGAAGCGAGCGCACTAACCACTGTGCTAATCGGACAGCAGGAATGTATTTTATTGATACTTGAATTATATATAGCGGACAATTGTTAAATGTTCTGGAAACTCAGACAAATGGACCTTTTTTACTCAACACCTTCATGTTTTCATGTTTTCATGTTTTCAACAATAGCCTATATGAATATTCCTATGACTTTTACATCGGACGTATGGGCCTCTCGCCAATAACTGGTCATCATTGATATACATGCGCCGATATACATGTGCGTGATAGCGGCATGGTGTAATTTGTGTTTCACGCATATATGTATCGCCCACTAACTCGTAAACGCCCACTACGATACAATCATTTGTATTAACAGGTGGTCGACAGCCAGTGTGTGACGCTATATGCACTCCTGACCGGGAATTGGTGATTAGTAATGGCACGTGGTGCTGAGTATTAACTTAGCGCGCGTGTGAGGTGACACTCCCATTGGCACAATGATTAATGATTATAAAAGTTTGTCATGTCGTAAATTGACTTCGTTAAAGAGAACTGAGTGCAGATGCGAGGTATTCTCAGATAGAGCAGCACTTAGTCTATGTGGCTGGTTTCAAGTTGTATCTCTCCTCGCTATATAACGTCGGTTAACGGGGTCATATTAAGCAATATTGAAGCCAATATGACAAGTTTTCGTCTTAACACATACACGCATTATTAAATAATAAAACATCAAGTGTGTTATTATGTTAACCTTTTTTTTTAAACTTTATTTATTTTACAATGATTGCGAAGCAAGTTTTAACAACTTTTAATCATTCTCTTTGGCTCGGATGAAAGCGTAAATGTGGTCATTCATGTGGGAGGAAACCGGAGTACCCGGAGAAAACTCACCTGTCCGATTTGGCGACCATCGTACCATCTCACATACTTCTCGGTCTGAGGATCGAACCCGGGTTGCATTTGTGAGAAGCGAGCGCGCTAACGACTGCGCTAATCGGACAGCCATATTATCGGATATCATAAGATAAATCACGTAACCGTTGCTTTTTTAAACTTCATCTCTCAACTGCGGGAATTGTCTGGAAACCAATATGAAACTATGAGCAAATGGCTACGTTGTCTGGAAACCAATATGAAACTATGAGCAAATGGCTACGTTGTCTGGAAACCAATATGAAACTATGAGCAAATGGCTACGTTGTCTGGAAACCAATATGAAACGATGAGCAAATGGCTACGTTGTCTGGAAACCAATATGAAACGATGAGCAAATGGCTACGTTGTCTGGAAACCAATATGAAACTATGAGCAAATGGCTAAGTTGTCTGCAAACCAGACCAGACCAGACCAGACCAGATTTAAATCTTAATGTATATTCAATATGCATGGTCACTTGCATAAGTGGCGAAGAGTAGTAGGGGAAACCTACATTTGTATATTCAACCTGTAAATAGGGATGACGCGGTTAGACAAGGAAGTAGCAGTTAATGAAAATTAAACATTGGTAAGCAGTGGTTAGGTAAAATACATTAACACATAAAAATATTAAAGCTTGACAAAATGTTGATAGTCACTCTTTCCTGGTTTATAAATGCATGTACATTCTGATGGAAAGAAACAATGATTTTCTATAACCAACAGTTGTGTTATCATCTGTGACCTGTGTTGGTGATTTGTGTCAGGGAATCACTTAATAACAAGATTAAGAAATAAACATGTTTAATGCAAGTAAAATAATACAAATAGCATGATAGTACATGACAGCAATGTATCTACACAGACCTTCAAACAGATGCAAATCATATTTTTTAACATTGACGAACATAATTTGTGTAGTCTGAAAATACATAATATACATGCAATTGCATAAAACATTATACATTTCTAGTGTGTGTTTTACGTTTATTTATCATCGCTACCGGTTGCCCATATGAGCGACGCCTCCTGAAGAGATTAGTCATTTTAGATTTTGGAGGATAGTGCAATGATACAGACAGAGACCCATTCCAGAGTCTCCTCTGGTTCTTTTACGTTCACGGTGTAAAGCACCAACACGAGACCTCGGTTTAACGTCCCATCTGAAAGACTGTTAATTTTATTAGGGTCAGACGGGGGATCGAACATGCGATCCCTGGATTACCAGTCCAGCGTGTTACCACTGGACTACAGATCATACATTTCTAACAATTTGAGCAAATATTTATGATCGATATTTTAGTTTATTTACAATACACAGAAGGACCATTGTGGCCCTATATCGCTCACCTGACTCCATTTTCACACCAGGGTGTCAACATTATACATACATATAGCAACTATGCAGATGATTGTATTTGTACATTGATCAATCTTGCAAAACGATTTTTCGAAGAATTTGAAATATTTTTAGATAGAAGAATGTGTACCATAACAAGTAAATAATAAACCATAATTGGTGACAATGGATCCTAAATTTAAAATACAACCCCTAACCTTTAAATTGGACAATTTTAAACGGTACATTTGCATATTTTTCTTAAATAGTACAATAATTTCTTTGAACAATGGCATAACATCCAATTAGCAATGTATATTCTTACACATGCATGTTGGTTTATACAAACGAGATCGAAGCGAATTTAACACGGCCGTTAGCAGGGACTCTAGTTAAACTTGAAACATACTTATACTCAGTTTATTAAGCTAAATTATTGTTCGTTTGATTACTTTGACATGCTATACTGTTATATCATAACGTTAAAATAAGGTATGCACCATGTAGGAAAAAATTCTGATCAGTTCGTCATTATGTGCACTTTATAACACAGCAACTAATTATTTATTCTGCGTTAGGAATGTCATATCAAGATTACGTTCTGTACATTTAAATAGTTCTGTTTATTAACCTACAACACCTTCCAAAGGCCATTTCTTGCTAATTTCGCTTTCGAGTAAGAATGTTCATATGTTGGAAGTTTATACCTTCAGAAGATGAGTATGTACTAGTTTTATTATTAATAAGCATAATTATCGTGTTTTCGGACTTCGTACTATCAACTCATGTCAATATATTTAGGACACATTCTCATTACAATGTTGGCCATTAAACTATTTGCATGTGTGTTAAGATCATATGCACACCAATATTTACTAGTAGTTTAATGCTATGATATACCATTACAGCTGTAAATTAATTTTAGTTTTCAGAATATTAATCTATATATAAAATAATTTTATTTATATACTAATAATAATTAATTAGATATATTGACATAGTGAATTGCTGTCGCCATAATTGTGTGTATGTACATGTATGCCACATGGGCCTGAGACCTTCTGGATTTAAACAAATAAAACTTTGAAACATGAAAACAAACAATATTTAAATAAAATCACAAAATATAAACTTCTGGACCATTATAGTCCTTTAAGTGGACATTCAATTTGTGGCGGCCATCTTGGACTCCATCTTGGATTTTTCCGAACGCCACGATTTATGCCAAGCTACTATGGTTGCTGAGGAGAAAACGCTTAAACATGTTAACTGACGACAACGGACAGTCACACATACATTGCGGTAACATTACATGTATACTCAATTCCAAAATAAAGTGTGCACTTTGTTTTCTGTGATTTCTCATCGCCTATTTAACCGAATGCCTATAAATTTGGTACCAAACTTTAGATCAGACCCTGTAGAATATGGCAGACATATCAGATGTTAAGTCACGGTCAGTTTAAGTAGCTTTTTTTATGCGAGAAAGGAGACGGTGCTAAAATCAAAGTTGCAAAAGTACTCAAAGCATCATGGCACATTCAATAATGCATTTAAAGTTGTTTTAATCGCAGTTCTGGTGGGTTTTTTCGATCAGTATCTTGTGTGCGCACCTCTGCTGTTGATGCAGACGGCAATTCGACTTCGCATAGACCGCACGTAACGTCTGATTACTGCGTCAGGGATGTTATCCCACTCTTGCACGAGGGCGTTTGCCAAGTCCCTCAGATTGTGGATATTTCCTCGGAATCGCACCCTTCTGCCAAGGTAATCCCAGATATGCTCGATTGGGTTCATATCCGGGCATATAGCAGGCCAGGGAAGCACGTCAACGTTGTTCCTGTTGAGAATGCTTGGATACGTTGATTTTCGCTCAATCTTGGCATGTTCGTTGTGTACCAATGTGAACTCAAATGTGATTTAACCGTTATATAAGACATACGGATTACACTAATACAAGTTTCCGGTGACATGTATATTTTCCTCGGGCTGCACGTGCAAATCATGCGAAATCAAGTCTCACAGACTGGACTGACATTTTTTGCATACCACGTGGTAGATTATGCAATTGATCGATGACAACTATACCTGAGGTATACTATGCGAAATTTCTAACCGATACGTCTTCTAAATAGTGAAATATTCTAAATTCAAAAGTGCACACTTTATTTTGGAATTGAGTATAGTTTCTCCAAAGCAAGATCATGTTTACAACATTTACGCATCTATAAACTACACGATGATGCTTATTGTGATATCCGCTTTAAATATCGACAAGGTTATTAGCGGAAATAAACTACATTGTGCGTAATGTCCACTTGTTCTCCATAGAAACGACCGCTAGTCTGTATGAGTAAACAGGCCTGCAATACATAGCATGCCTCGCAAAGTTATAATTCTCAATGTGTTTTGTATTAAAATTACGAATGGGTAAGGTATTTGGCATTCGTTGAAATTGACATGTTATGCATGGAATTTGACTTGTAGCCCATTTACACAACCTTGTCAACGAACTGTATAGTTATTTAGTGTCCTGAGTTTATCATTCCCAGAAAATTACCCGTGAAATTCACTGACCTAATTGTGAACGACGTTTAGCGCAATCAGGGGATTTGGGATTTAATAGCAGATATCACTTAACGATGGGAGCAAATGATGGTTTTCAATAATTGCGGGGGGCAACGTTTACTGCCGGTGAGTAGTATTATGATAAAAAATACAAACAGTATAGGTTTGATTCGTACTCAATCATTTTCGTACCAGGGGGCTGTAAGCTAATATCACCACACCAGTGCAATCTTATTCATTATCGGTGGCAAACTTCCTGTGCATTATGTTGAACATGCTGTATGGAGTGAAATATCGGCATAACCATTATTAAATACCAACTGACTCTAGTGACGGGTGTCACGTGGAAACATATTATAATGTAAACGTAATGTAAACGTAAATAGTTACTCAAGACTCGTTTTCATGCTGCTTCCATTGTGTGTGTGTTTTACGTTTATTTATCGTCGTTACCTGTTACCCATATGAGCGACGCCTCCTGAAGAAATTCGTCATTTTTTATGTTGGAGGCTAGTGCAATGATACAGACAGAGACCCATCCCAGAGTCTCCCCTGGTTCTTTTACGTGCACGGTGTAAAGCACCGACACGACACCTCGGTTTAAAGTATCCTCTGAAAGACTGTTTTATTTTATTTGGATCAGACGGGGGATCGAACCTGCGATCCCTGGATTACCAGTCCAACGTATTAACCACTGAACTACAGATCCACCTGTGCTTCCATTCTCTGCTTAGGATCCCATCTATGTATGTCCACTGTCCACGCGCGGTATATAAAGTCCAGGCTTATTTACTTACTGTATACGGTATAATTGTTTATTGATTGACTGTCTATGAGGAAGTATATGTCTAGTAGTCTCTAAAGAGTTAAATATGGAAGGCAAACAGAAATATAATGACTCCTTCACATAGCATATCGTAACCTCTGCATCTGCCTATAACTGTCAATTATAAATGATGTTTACTCCTGGCTAAGCATCGCAAGTGTCTATGTTAAGGGAATAAGAAGGAATCAAATTATTGAAGTCTTCGACTTGAGAGTAATTCTTGACACGAAATCAGACGATTTTCATTTAATCAAACTTTCTCCCCATAATGGCTTGTACTCATTTAAAATAAGGAGCAAAGGCAACCACCTTATTACAAAAGTGTTCATTATTATTAAGAGTTAATTTATCGTCTCTCAGGCAACTTTGGGGTAACACCATCAGAAGTATATTGATGTTTTGGAGGGTACTATTAATTGGTGGTTTGGTTTAAACATATTTATTTTCTATCATGTACATGGTTATTTACAACAATTGAAATTAGGAATTGGAATTGGTGGTTTAATTCTAGATTTATCAGCAATTTTGAAAACTAGATTACCACTACATATAGTTTGCACAAATATTCATTTGTGATGACGACATTAATGCTAGAGTACTATAATGGTTTATTTCCTTCCTATTGACACTTTGTTAAATGGCTACTATTCGTGACGAATACACGTTACATATGACAACTATATCACTCTCCGGGTTTCCATTAACTAGGAAATCGTTCTCAAGATATGAGAACTAATCGCTATGGTTTAATATATGAATTCAGTTGTGTCGCAATAATAATGTGTTTATTGTAAATGGTAGATTCGAAATATTTATTAGTATTATTATTATACCATTCTTATTGAGCGCCCTTATCATAATTATAAAAAGTACACGTTCAAAAGCGCTTTACATAAACATGTAACATAACACGTTCAAAGCGCTTTACATAAACATGTAACATAACACACACATAAACATGTAACATAACACACATATAACAATACAAATCAAAAGATTACAAAATGTAGAGTGCAGGGTTAAAAACATGTGTTAAAAGTATATTTTTATTTATGCATGTTTTAACTAGTACACTGAAACTGATGAGGAACCTACTTAAAATATGGAGTGTACATTAGATACACAAAATAAGAAATTATAGATTAAAACTACAACATATAAACCATGTGATACAACTTTAATTTTATTTTATTTATGTCTCATAAATGTACAACAATAACGGAACAACATTACAATAATACATGGTATAGTACAGTGCCACTCATCAATGTACAACAATAACGGAACAACATTACAATAATACATGGTATAGTACAGTGCCACTCATCAATGTACAACAATAACGGAACAACATTACAATAATACATGGTATAGTACAGTGCCACTCATCAATGTACAACAATAACGGAACAACATTACAATAATACATGGTATAGTACAGTGCCACTCATCAATGTACAACAATAACGGAACAACATTACAATAATACATGGTATAGTACAGTGCCACTCATCAATGTACAACAATAACGGAACAACATTACAATAATACATGGTATAGTACAGTGCCACTCATCAATGTACAACAATAACGGAACAACATTACAATAATACATGGTATAGTACAGTGCCACTCATCAATGTACAACAATAACGGAACAACATTACAATAATACAGGTTAGTCATTGCCACTCATTGTTGGTTTTTGGTATAGTACAGTGCCACTCATAATGCTGATTCAGAACGGTTATTTTATCAAGTATAAAACACATCACATTAGCATTGTAATATATAGTATGATATAACACATGTATATACATACATGTATTTGTGAACCACATGATAATCTGAATGCCTAATCTAACCTAACATAAGCTACACTCAAATGATATCTAAATGCTGAATGAAACAATGTGTTTTTCAGTCTTTCGTAAATGAACACAATGTGATCAATCATCGAATTTTAGACGTAAGAGCATCCATAACTTAGGGGCAGCAGTCATAAAACTTTGATCACCATACTCAAAAGTTCGACTCATCGGTACCACTAATGTGGGTGTCTTCATGCTTCGATCTTAAATTAACTATTTAATATCAGTTTATCTATGTTTTTTAATTTATTCTTTGTACTAAAATACATATTATTCAATATAATGGTGTTATTGCAACTCCTCTTTTACCATTTGTCGTTGAGTAATGTATATGTAAATCTCACGTTGACAATTGTAATTTGTCGTTGAGTAATGTATATGTAAATCTCACGTTGACAATTGTAATTTGTCGTTGAGTAATGTATATGTAAATCTCACGTTGACAATTGTAATTTGTCGTTGAGTAATGTATATGTAAATCTCACGTTGACAATTGTAATTTGTCGTTGAGTAATGTATATGTAAATCTCACGTTGACAATTGTAATTTGTCGTTGAGTAATGTATATGTAAATCTCACATTGACAATTGTAATTTGTCGTTGAGTAATGTATATGTAAATCTCACATTGACAATTGTAAGACATTTTACACAATAGGGAAACTCGTCACTTATGCCGGAGTTACAAAATTTACATTAATTCTAATCGTATAATGTTCCATTTATCACCTTCAACAGGGCGTTTATGGTAACGGATACTGAATTTTATCATATATGTAAGAAATGTCTAAGAATTCTTACTACTAAGAATCGACCAAACCGAATAATACTTAAATATGTGTAATTGGAACAGTTACTGGAGTTATCCAAAAATGAGTACCATTCATTTATAAACAAATCTGAATGTGTCTAATTTACATATTATTACTAGTCAATTATTTGCAATCCATTTCAAATAGCATACTAGTGAGCTTGGAAAATGACTCAACGTATACTATACCAAAGTTCTAACGCAATTCTTATTTCATTAACAACATTTTTATGTTTGAAGCCGTTGGCATAATATGTTCAATATATAACATGTACAGTAATCGTAATCGACTCCTGTCACACTCGAGTACATCTGTTCATGTTGTATTGGTGCACTGGCAATAAAGTTGTTTACTCTATCATGCATTGCACGTGCAAAACGTGTTACTCGTCGATATAAAATCAATACCGGTTCATACACCGACACCTGCTATTCACTTTGACACATGTCTTACTGAACTTACTGCTGTACATAATGCTTAGATTAAGCATTGAAGATCGCGGCCGTGCAGTTGGAATGGTTCAAGCTGGAGTACCAAAGCGACGGGTTGCACGTGCATTAAACCGCGCAACGTCTACAATTGGCAGAGTATGGGCAATATTTATCCAAACTAGTAATGCCATGTTTTATTACTTTTGCTTCATTTGCATCAACTCTTGGCACGAATGCATTATACCGTTATTAACAGGTGCCCCCAACTTACGTTATTGATTTCCGTTTCAGGTACCATCGCTGACCTTCCTAGACGTACGCGTGCACGTGTAACGTGTAACGTCGATGCAGCAAGACAATGCAATCAGATTGAGACACCTGCGAGACAGAACAGTTCCGGCTACGACTACCGCTGCTGTTATCATTGGCACACATAACCGGCCAATTAGCAGTCAGATAGTGCTAAACAGATTACGTAAGCACGGTACACGCCCTCGCCGTACTTATGTCGGACCTGTTTTGACACGCAGACATCGTGAGGCACGGGTACGATGGTGCACAGTACACAGAGCATCGGCAGCCAGAGTATGGAATCAAGTCATCTTTACTGACGAGTCCAGATTTACGCTCCAGAAGACAGGTGGGCGTGTACGTTTATTTAGGCGTCGTGGGGAGAGATAGCAACGCGTGCGTGATAGAGGCAGACCGATTCCGCCGAGGATCTGTTATGGTGTGGGGTGGCATTAGCCATGGCGGAATGTTAGATCTTGTCGTCATTCCCAGAAATCTCAATGCCCAGCGCTACAGAGATATTGTGCTACATGACGTTATTCTGCGTGGTATTCCAACAGGACAATGCACGCCCACATGTCACCCATGAAACCATGCAATAACAATATTGATACACTGGACTGGCCGTCCCTTTCTGCTGATCTCTCTCCAATTGAGCACATCTGGGATGAGCTGGATAGGAGGGTACGTCGACGTATTGTGCAGTCGGGAACGTTACAGGAATTGACCGTTGCCATCCACCAGGAGTGGGCACACATCCCCGTTGCCTTTGTCAGACGACTCATCAGGTCCATGAGCCGCAGATGCATTGCCGTGATCAATGCTGCAGGAGGCCATACACGTTATTAAACTGTATTCAGATTTTCTGACATTTGCTTTGTTAGGTCCGTTGATATTGTTTTAAATCTCATCGACCGTCGACATCATTAAATTTTTAATTTTGCTGTACATAAGCAATGCATTATTTACATCTGTGTTAAATTTCATTAACGAGTTGGCAATATTAAATGATTTGTTTGTTGATTGATGAAGTGTTGGGTTAGAACTTTGGTATAGTATATAATAGTTATAGTATTGGATAAATAAGTTGTGTAGCTAACAGTTGTAGCCCCGAAAATAATTCGTGTTTCAATATCAACAGATAGATGCTATTGTCTTGCTTCATCTTGCACTGTGCAGTTTGAAAGCAACTCTCTATGTTTAAATTTGCTTAACAATTTTAATTGTATTTTTTTCTACTACATCTATATTTACATAGTTCACAACAATAGGATAGCTTTAACAGTTTATGCTACAAAATAAGTCCTATTTGCATATCCATTGGTAGACATACGTCTCTTGATATGTTAATAAGAGAGTGCATAGTTTAGTTTCTTGTTTTGCAATATGATCGTTGAGCCTTATAGCATAGGTCCGCCTTCGTGGTCGAGTGTTTTTTTTTTTGGTGAAGCAGAGCTTCTTTTATTCAAATATATTTATATGTACATATGTACAGCAATGATACACAACAAGCAAATGTTAAGTACTACTGTAAATACATTGTATGTAATTATAATAGTAATATAAATGACTGTAAAAGTACTATTAAATATTTTCATGAACCTTTTTGAAAAATGTTATATTAATCTTTTTAAATTGGTAGTAAAGGTGCATGATTTCAAATTCTGATTTAAAAACTTTGTATATATCGTAGTCTTTTGTCCAATTGTCACTTGCAAAATATGATTTGTAGATACTAAAACCTACTATGGTTAAAAAGATATTGATATAAAAATAATCTGATTCGATAATTTTGTATCCAAAGATCAAATTTCTTATATTCCTCATGTTTCTTTGAATTCCGCATTTATGAAGAAGATCTTGTATTTTCATCCAAAATAAATTTACAGATGTGCAATTGATCAAAAGATGCTCATAATCCTCAAAAACGTTGCACGTTACACACATTGGCGTTTGAGACATGTTCCAAGCATATCGTATATGCCCACTTGTAAATATTTTGTTAATCACTCTAAATTTATATTGTTTATGTCGATTATCAGGAATATTTTTAATGAATAAATACACATAGTCCCATTCTATTTGATGGTTAATTTTATTTGACCAGAAGTTATGTGTAATTGGTTTTGTATAAATTGTGTTAATTAGTGTATGATAAATCGCTCTAGTATATAATGTTTCTATCGGTTTTCCATTGCTTCTTTCAATGACTTCGGTATTGCTTTATATATTTGGTTCAGTTCTGCTAAGCAGTTTCTTTTATCTATAAGTTTGTCTAAAATTATATTCGGATCAATTTCCCCGTTTGTGTTTAAAATGTCATTGACAAAAATAATGTTCGAATCTATCCAGTTATTGAAAACCAGACATTTATTATTTATTTTTATGAACATGTTTCCCCATATCACTTTGCCTTCTTGTCAACTCAAAAGATTTTATATCTGGAGGCTTTTCCTTAGTTTTAATTCTCAGCCAAAGTTCTATTAAGTTTTTGTAAAAGTCTGAAACTTTAGTTAAGTTAATGTTTTTGACACTATCCAAATTACTGTGAAAAATAAGAATATCTTTGCCAAAATCTTTTAAAAAATAGTTTGGTATTATTTTCCAGTTTGCCTCCAATTTATCTGTTAAACTTTTGATCCACTTAAATTTTATGGAAGTGATATATGAATCAGTATCTATCATATGTATGCCACCATTTATTGTATCACCAATTAATGTAGTTCGTTTAATTTTCTCTCCCTTTTTATTCCAAAGGAACTTGAATATCATTGTGTTTATATTTTTTATGATTTGTTTGGGTACGATTAGAGAATGGAACAAGTACGTAAATTTTGGAATCAATAGAGTTTTAATGATTTGTACTTTTCCGTAAATTTTACGTTTCATCCATTTGTCTATTAGTTTTTGACATTCTGTTAATTTTGAACTCCAATTTAGTGATGAACATTCTTCTGTATTTGTTCCAAAGTATACTCCTAGCGCTTTGATTGGTTTATTTGGCCATGTTATATTCCCTGTTGTGTCTGTTTTTAATTGATTACTCCCTATCCACATAGCTTCTGTTTTGGTCTTATTAAGCTCAAGTCCTGAATGTTTGCCAAATTGCTCAACGAGTTTTAATGCATTATTAATATCATGGTTTGATTTCAAGAATAAAGTTGTGATATTTTTATATTTTTATACTTTTCCTACTATTTTTGATTTTAATACCTACAATTTCATCTGATTTACATATTCGTATGGCTAGAACTTCGACTGCTATTATAAATAACAGTGATGATAATGGGCATCCCTGTTTAATGCCTCGATTTAGATTGAATGTTTGAGACCTGTGTCCATTATTGAAGGTACATGATTTAATATCGAAACAAATAGTTTCAACCCATTGAATAAAATTTGATTTAAAACCAAATTGCTTCAAAACCTGTATTAAAAAATTCCATTCAAAAGTATCGAATGCTTTCCGGAAATCTAAAAATAGAATTGCTCCTTCAGTTTGAAGTTTCTCGGAATAGTCGATGACATCTTGTATAAGTCGTATGTTATATCCAATAAATCTATTTTTAATATATCCTTGTTGGTCTAAACTTACAATATTATGAATAATGTTCTATAATCTGTTCGCTAAGGCACGAGTAGCTATTTTTAAGTCTACGCAAAGTAACGATATTGGTCTATAATTCTCTAAAGATAAATGATCACCCTTTTTATACACCAAAGACAAGCAACTAATTTTTTGTGAGAGATAATTCTTTTTTAAGAAAACTATCAGTAAAGGAATCTGTGAGAATATTTCCAACACTGTACCAAAACTCTTTGTAAAATTCGGCCGGGAGGCCGTCAATACCTGGGCTTTTATTAGTTTTCATTGCAAAAACGGCTTTCTTAATTTCTTCTTAGTAAATAGACCTTCACACATATCTGCATCTGTTTCAGTGAGTTTTTGTTGGTATTGTGTATTTTCTAGATATGATTCTAATCGTTCTGTGTCATTTTTATTCGATGTATATAATTTTCTGTAAAAATTAACTGTTTCATTCAAAATCGATGTTTCATCTGTAATTATTTCATCATTAATTTTCAGTGAGTGTATTGATTTTCTTGTTTGCCTAGATTTTTCAAGGTTTAGGAAGTATTTTGTGTTTTTTTCTCCGTGTTCAATACAATGTATTCGGGATCTTATTTGTGCACCTTTAGCTTTAACTTCATATATTTCTTGTATTTCAAATTCTAAATTTTGAATTTCTAGTCTAGTGGAATCAGATTCAGTGTCATTACTCTCTAGTAATGTTCTAAGTGTTTTTCTAAGTCAATTATTTTATTTCTCCTTTCATTTGCTTTTGTTTTTGAATATTGAATTGATGCATTTTTAATTTCAATTTTACAAAATTCCCAAAAATCAGTTTTAGACACCTTATCTTTATATGAGTTTTCACATTTCGTTATTGTGTTTTCTATTAATGTTTTAAACATATTGTCACTAAGGTACATTGTATTCAGTTTCCAATACCCTGGTCCGCGTTTGGCTGGTTTTGATACTTTTAATGATATAGCTTGATGGTCTGTAAATTTGATGCATCGGCACTTATATCGGCACTTAAAATGAAAGGCATCGCATTTTCCTCAATCAACCAATAATCAATTCTGCTTTTTTCGGAACCGTTTCGTCTTCTCCAAGTATATTGTGTTTTACTATCATTAAAAAGTTTCCATATGTCTTTTAGTTTGTTTGATTTAATAAAATGTGCAAGTCCTTTGCCAGGTGTTGATTTAGAGTTATTGTTAATGTTATATCTATCAGAGCGTTGCAATATATCGTTCATATCACCGCCAGTTATCATATATCCTTGTGCATTTTCACTCAGTAGTTTATCTATATTATTAAACAAATTGTTTCTCAGTGTTTTATCATTATTTGCATAAATGTTGAGAATAGTATACGTATTATTGTCGATAGAAATATTGATAAGTATGTGGCGCCCATTTGCGTCTACTAACGAATCTATTAGTTCAAAGTTCACAGATTTATTAATAAAAATAGAACACCCCCTGCTGGAGGTAGTACCGAACGAGTGAAACATTTTCCAGTCATTAAATTCTAATGATATTAGATTGGTTATATCATCTGTAAAATGTGTTTCTTGTAGTAATAATATATGAACTTTTTGTGTGACAATGTATTCAGATAGTCGTCCACGTTTATTCTTACACCGAATTCCTTGAATATTCAAGGATAGAAAATGTATGAACTTACTCATAATTTATCAAATATCATTAAGATTGTAGCATCTGTTTTCAATAATATGACAACATAATCGATAACTCCTGTGTGGAATACAAGGATTAGTCCCTTACCGAAATATTGAAACGCAAAGAAGCAAAAACTATCGTATTTAACTGATGCAGACCATCTCCGTACATACTGATTTAGGTAGCTTTCCATAAAGCATGCACACACATGTAGAGATGTAAAGCATATAACAATGGAATAATCAAACATAAATGCACATATTGTTGTTCTATATACAAAACTAACCGTATGATCATTCAGATATATACAAGCAAAAGTGGTAATTGTATGCACTGGTAACGAGGTATATATCCTCCGTCTACATACATATTGAGCTGTCTTTATTAAAACAACAGATATACCGTTTAGATAGCCAGAATCAACAAAAAGTTGTATCAAATATACCCAATGCATAATAGCGGAATGACTTATTTCATCCATTGCTATAAAAGCATAGTTCATTTTCGAATATATGAATTGTACTAACAAAATGTATATAGACATTATAATCCAATGCATAATAGCGGAATGAAGTATTTCATTCACTGCTATAAAAGCATAATTCATTTTCCACCATATAAAATGTAACAAAAGCATAAACATTATAAACTGCATACTAACGGAATTAATTATTTCATTCACTGTTATAAAATCATAATTCGCTTTAGAAAAAATAAAGTGTAACAAGAGCAGATACCCGTATATAAATAGTATACACATATTGTATACCCAATGCATAGTAGCTGAATGACGTACTTCGTGCAATGCTATGAAAGCATAATTCATTTTCGGAGATATAAAATCTTTATACATAAATCTTATAGACATTCTATATACAATGCACACGTATACGTGCATATTATATATACCTTATTCCTGCAATTCCTGTTGAGGTATTGCAGAACTATTTTACAAGCTATTATTATGCATGCGTTTTCTATGACCGTATTATAAGTATTGTTATTATTAGTTATACCATTATTTGGTTTCAATGAGTTGATGTGTCGGACGTAGATATCGTATCAAGTAGTAAAACCATTGACCATTAAATGTAGGTCATGCATAAACCGTGCAGAGTAACACGTGTAGTCTGCTCTGTTAAGATTATGTAACAGATCCACATTTTTATCTATTATATAAATAGATAGATATTTCGTATACACATAATATCTTAACAAATCTTTAAACATTATTTTACAAGGCATAGTATTTGTGTAAGTTATATACATTTGTTTTCTATATAAAATTATTGTATCATACGTAATTTTACTATATGTCTTCTTGTTATCACCAATTTGCATCATGATATTTTTAGACATTTAATTATTTTGTTCATTCAAGTTCGCAAAATTATAATCATAGTCCGTATTCATTCCGTATTTAGTCATCGATAACTGTTCATCACAAAACACTCTCATGTCAGTTAAATTGTAGCTCGCTGCCAAGTTTTCTCGGTTTCTTGGATTCATCATGAAGAATTTCAGCGGGCGTCGGTGGTGATCTTACAATTGACCCACTTTTCTGTTTAGTTGGTGTATCACTTAATTTCCCGTGTTCCACGTACTTGTCCAAGTTTTGTTGTCCTGTTATTTGTGTCTGTTTCTGCTTATTTTTGCGTTTAGCAGACTTCGTTCTTTGTGGGGTTTCGGGGGCTATGCGGGGTGGCATACTATTTGGTTTACCCGAGGACGAATCTACGCTTTTAGTGTCTGGTATCCTGGACGCATCGGCGCCTTTTATGTCTGATGTCGGTGTATTTTCGTCCTCAGATGAGCTTTCAGAGGTCTCTGAAGGGTCAACTGAGGATGTGTTATTGACTTCACACTGCCCTCTTTTATGACCAGATGTGAAGCATTGTGTGCATTTCCAATCGTTTGTACATGCGTGTAGTGTGTGACCCACTTCTAGGCATTTAGAACACTTGAGGCTTTTGCTTACTTGTCCTCTGTGTATAACTTGTGCATTGAATTGCCCAACGTTCATAAATCTGTTCAACGGTGTTGACATCGTGGAGGCTTTCACAATAACGAAACGGTCTCGCAATTAGTCAAGCGGCCGTCGATGCGAAGTTTTTCTCTATATATTTTGATAACTTCAATTCCTTTCAGTACAATTTCACGTGCAATAATGCCGTCGTCTGCGGATAGCGGGATATTTTGTACCCTTATTCGTATTGTGTTTTCATAGTCCAAACGTTGTGGATTTGTTATGTGGTCGAGTGGTTAAGGTCGCTGACTTGTATACCACTGTAACCTATCATCACTGATGGTCACGGGTTCGAGCCCCGCTCAGACCGTGTCTCATTTATATGAAAAGTTGGCAGTTGCATACGGAGGTTGGTGCACCCAAGTACTGGTTAACCGCTGGAGCCTGCCCAGGAAAGATGTTGTTAGGTAAACTGCCCGCCGGCGATATAGCCAAAATGGTGCTGATGCAGGCGTAAAACTTGAAATATAAATAAAATGTTTTATTTGATTTCTGAAAACGTTTTAAGCTTTGCAATAATGTTGTTTTTAATTTTACTAAACATTTTAATTGATGCAATTGTTGAATATAAATTAAGTAATTATATAAATAGCAAGACGAAGTAGATTTAATTAAATATCTTTTGCTATGTTTAGAAATATCTCTAATGTTTTGGTGATACCAATATTGCTGTATGGTGCTGAAGTGTGGGGAATATATAATAATACTAGTTTCAAATGTGTTGATAAACTACATATACGATTTTGTAAATATATCCTTGGAGTGAAACATCAAACTCCAAATAGTGCTCTACTTGGAGAGCTGGGAAGATTCCCATTATCAATTGCTTTGTTACTTCCCTTATTGTGAACTTCGCGCTTGAAATTTCCAAGTAAAAAATTAAAAATTTCGGCTATCGAAGACCTCAATTTGAATAAGCTTGTATACATATACTTGTAAACAGCACTTCTGTCGATATACATCGGAACTATTGAATTAGTATTTAACCGATTTATCACAGTTTTTGTGTTTGATCAGTATCGACTGACGCTTGGATTTAGGCTGGACTGCATTGGAGTGACACAGACGACTGTAAACAAAGATGGCTGCGCCCATGAATATTCTGCTGAGAATACTTCTATGTGTAACTTTCTTCATTGAAGCAAACACGCCTAATGCCGATGAAACAAAACATTGCACTGGTCTATACTCGGCATCCTCCTTGGGACCGCTAGTCAATATACACCAGAAGTCTTGTGAGAACTGCTCAACGTACGAGCACCCTTTGCATCAGCAGTTTATACGACATTTGTAAACAATGAAAACAGCATCTTGAATATATGCTTTTCGGATGTCCATCGTATAGGTATTCATTATATACTGTACTTCCACATCAGACACTCTAGACGTTCCTATTCCAAACCAATTACTCTTCGAAATTGTTGCAAACTATACCTGCTGCTATTCTCTGGCGATGTGGCTATTAACCCTGGTCCAGTTAAAGAACCATGCAGAATGTGCCACAAATCAGTTGCAAAAAACCACCGAGCCATATTTTGTGAATTTTGTTACATGTGGATACACGTTAAATGTGCCAATATATCGGGAACGGAATGAAGCCCTTGGAGCTTCTCAGGAACCCTGGCTGTGTAGTGAATGTACGAAATGACTCGAACCATAGCGACGCTAGTTTTGATATTGTTTATGAACTTTCTCGACTCCGAAAACAACATCCAAAACGATTCTTTTGTGTATACTTAAATATCAACAGCTTAAGAAATAAATGTTGCAGTATACATGAACTTCTTATAAAAAACACTATTGACCTTCTCTTTTTAACAGAAACGAAGATAGATGACAGTTTTCCTGACGCACAGTTTATGGTTGACAATTATCACATGTGGCGGGTAGACAGAAACTCTCATGGTGGCGGTATCATTGCATATCTAAGGTCAGACATTGCAGGAGAACGTAAAAAAGAACTTGAATTTCCCAATGTAGAATCAATTTGTATAGAAGTAAATTTTCAAAAATGTAAATGGATTATATTTGGAACCTATAAGCCTCCATCTTTGAACAATTTGACCTTTCAAAATGACTGTGATAATATTTTAGACAAATGTTTTAATAAATATGACAACATCTTAGTTATTGGAGATCTAAATTTTAATATGCTTGATGATGGAAAGTGCCAACACTTGAAACAAGTCTGTGATATTTTTAACCTCCATAGTATTATTAAAAAACCAACATGTTTTCCTGCAAATAGTCAACCAACCCTTTTAGATGTGATATTAACTAATAATAAAAAAGAATTGGGTAGTACGTGTAATTTTAGCTGTGGTCTGAGTGATGTCCACAATGTGATATGTGTACAGTTTAAAAATGAAGTGTTACCATCTAAACCTAGATACAGCTCTTACAGAAGTTTTAAACAGTTTAATGTTGATAGTTTTAATGCTGATTTTGAGAATTATCTCAACTTGATTTTAACTCACAAGATACAAATGTTATTTATGATAAATTTAGTGATAGTATCCTGAAAATTGCAGATAAGCATGCTCCAGTAAAAAGGAAGAAAATGTTACAACAGCCTCTACCATATATGAATAAAGAATTGAAACAAGCAATATACAAAAAGAGAATGCATTTTAATAAGTTCAACTCTAACAGAAATTCCAAAATTTTTGAACAATTCAGAAAACAAAGAAATTTAGTAACCAATTTAAAGAGAAAATCCCTAAATAAATATTTTATTGATAGATGTGTTGGAGGTTGTAAATCATCAAATTGTTGGCCTACTGTAAAACCCTTTTTAACAAATAAAGGATGCAACACACAGAAAGATACAATTTTATGTGAACAAGACAATCTTATTACCGATCAAAAGGAAGTCTGCACAGTTTTTAACGACTTTTATATAAATGTTGCTAAAACTATTGGCAATGACTCTATAGAGGTTAATAATACTCACCCTAGCATAGAAAGTATAGAGAGGAATAACTTGTGCAACTTGACTTTGAACCTGTGTCTGAGACTTTTATTACTAAACAAATTGATAAACTTTGTACTAAAAAGGCTACTGGACATGATAATATTTCATCCAAACTTATAAAACATGGTAAATGTTCAATTCAAGGCCCACTTACAATGCTGATTAATAAATCTTTCTCATCTTCAGTATTTCCCAACAGTGTAAAGGTTGCACAAGTTACTCCACTCCATAAAAAGAATAGTACACTCACAAAAGGTAACTATAGACCAGTTAGCATATTGCCAGTTATATCCAAAATGTTTGAAAGGGCCATGAATGTGCAACTAGTAAACTTTTTTAACAATCATTTTAACGTATTTTTATCAGCTTTTAGGCCAGTTTACGGGTGTCAAACTACACGTTTAAAAGTTATCGAGGATTGGAAGCAGGCTCTAGATGATAACAAATATGTGGCAGCGATTTTGATGGATTTATCGAAAGCATTCGATTGTTTACCTCACGATCTTCTTCTTCTGAAACTAAAATGTTATGGTGTATCCGAAAATGCCATCAGCCTCATTAACAGTTATTTAAGTAATAGAGAACAATGCGTAAAGATAGGAAAAGTAAAAAGTGATTTTAAATGCATATACAAAGGTGTGCCTCAGGGATCCATCTTAGGCCCTGTTTTATTCAACATATTTATTAATGATATTTTTAGCTATGTCGACAACTGTGATCTTTACAATTATGCTGATGATAACACATTATCATGCGCGCACCATAACACAGTTAAATCAAATTTAGAAACTGATAGCCTATCACTTATTAAATGGTTCTCCGACAATAAGATGCAGGCTAACCCTGATAAATGTCAAGCCATTGCCATAGGCTCCAAGACCAGAAAATGTAATATTTCTTTTAACTTAGATAATAATGAAGTTCTATGTGATGAAGAAGTGAAGCTTTTAGGCGTTACACTTGATTTTAAATTAATGTTTAATAGCCATGTGTCCAATGTTTGTAAAAAGGCATCCAGACAGTTGAATGTTTTAAAAAGAATAGGTAAATATCTGTGTAAGCTAAGTAAGCTCAATATATATTACTCTTTTATCATGTCCAATTTTAATTATTGTCCTCTGACATGGCACTTCTGTGGTGAGGTAAACACCAAGAAGATAGAACAAATTCAAGAGAGAGCTCTCAAATTTATATATAATGATTACAAATCTAGCTATGTATCCCTTTTAGAAAAATCTCAATTACCAACACTAAATGTTCGTCGTATGCGATACATGGCACTTGAAAGTTATAAAATTATGTGTGTGTTTGTTTGTTAAACTTATACTATATGTTTATCATGTCGGTTAATAGCTATGCATGGCTAATGTTCATTGTTAAATCATGCCGACTCAAAATAAATTTTGTATCTTTTGTATCTTGTATCTTGTATCATCTGTAGAGAAAGATCAATAAAATATTGCTTAAAAATTATGAAAAAATGATTCACCTATGTTTAAAATGTATAATGATCTCTTACAAAATGTAAATACGAATTGTTGGGCGACTAGAATTAATTCAGTAATCGATCATCTTGGTTTTGCTAATGTAAGACGTAATTATGACGTAGATGTAAATTATTACCCAATTATACAGCGTAGAATCCGAGATCAGTATATTCAAGAATGGAGAGAAGCTATTAACACTATGTCAACATTGGATCACTATTGTAAATATAAAACAGATTTTGTATTTGAAGATTATCTTTGTAATATTACCAATGATGACTTAAGAAAACATTTTTCTAGATAAAGATTGTCTTCTCACAACTTAGCGATTGAATTTGGTCGGTATAGAGGTATTGAAAGAGAAAACAGATTGTGTAAGTTATGTAGTCAACATACAGTTGAATCAGAATATCATTTTATGCTATGTTGTGAAACATATAGAACAGTAAGAAAAACATATTTTAACAATAGTTCATGGCCTTGTGTACAGAAATTTGTCACGCTTATGTTGACAAAAATAAACATTTGCAAGTAAAAGTATCTAAATATATTAAAGAATGTATGTTAATAAGGAAAAATGCCCTGGACATTTTAATTGTTTCTTAAATGTATGTTGTATATATATTATCTTTTATTCCTCCATTTCTGAAGAGTTACATACAATCATCAAGAAAGATACAAAAGTACATAACATAATTATAAACACAACTATAGATCGGGTACGAATTAGAATATACATGCAACATAACATACGTAGGCTACCGATAATTAAGAATAAAATAAACAATACAATATGATAACCTTGGCCTAAAATCAAGGAAAGTGTCAATAGTTATTCTCGGGCTTAATAATAAATATACAACCATCTAAAACAACATAAGGATTCACGAACGCGAAAATGGTACATTATGAAGTACATGGTGATATAAATAGTATCGTTTTGTATCACATATATGAACACATTATTTTCTTTATTTTATAATGCTATCGCATAAACTTGCTTAAGAAATGAAGCACTGGTGCACAGAAAGTCTGAATACTGTTCCGGATGTATTAATCTGGCAATGTCTTTGTCTATATGTCCTAGTAAATATTTCAAGAACGCAGGTCGTGATATATTTTTCATTAACATATATAAGTTATTAGAGAAATAGTCATGTACATGGTTCAGGTAAATGTTTCTGAGGTTATCTGATTTAACAGTATCGCATTCATAAACAATGTGGAACAGTTCATCATATGTAATGGTGTTACAGTTTAAGCATGTGATATGCTTACACACAGGTGTGCAGACTTGTTTTGCTGTAAAAGACATAAGTTCGATGGTATTTGGTTATTCAAGTGCTACACGCCACATGCTGGCGGGGATAAGTTCATCGTGGACGTCTCTGAATCTTGTAAATTCAACACGGGAAGCCATTCTCAGTGACCAGTTTGTCTGTTCGTAGTTTAAGACGGATTGTTTACATATTATCTTCCACCGTTGTTTCTCAGGAAACATATTATTCAACACAAATTCAGTCAGAAAACGAACTAAGCCGTATTTCTCAAGAACACCGGCGATATCAGACACAAAACCTCGATTGCGCGCTGTACTTTTGTTATTGTATTGATACAGTCTGTAAATGAACAACTGCAGTGCAATGTCCGACGATTTTAGACGACACAGATAGCCTAAAAAGCTAAGCTTTTGTAAGTATATATACGCGTCAATGGAGGTGAAGCCAAGTAGACCATGCACCATGTCAGAACGGGTTAGTTGTGGAAGATTATGCAATCGTTTGAGGCAAAAATGCTGTGTTGCCTCAAGATGGCGCATGTCGGACTTTGTTATATGATTCCATAGTTCGCATCCGAAGAATGATCTTGGTAGAACAGTTGATGTATATAGTGTTGCCGCCGTTATTGGGTTTAAGCCGTTAGCGTGAATTCCAGAGTGTATGAAACTGAACAAAGTACTTCCAGCTGATTGTCGTATATCATCCACACTCGCTGGAGTTTTTCTAGTCTTGTGCTGAACAACACCAAGATGTTTGTATTGCTCAACTTCTTTAATGCAGGTAGTGTCGTAAAACAATGTAATACTTTCCTTGCAACGACGTGGCTGATTGTGAACTAAGACTGCGCATTTGGATGCATTGTATAAGTACCGCCATTTGATGGAATATTGTTTGCAGATTGAGAGCAGTTCACATAGTCCGTGTTTAGTCAACGAAATAAGCACCATATCGTCAGCCTGAGTTGGAGCACAAGGGTGTATATTATTGATTGACATGCCATGTATTGAGTTGCTTAGGTGTGTAGGAGTTCATCGATGAACACTGTGTATAGAAACGGAGAGCAGATGCTTCCCTGACGCGTTCCTTGCTTTATATCGAACGGATCTGATAAGTGTCCGTGGGCCAAGACGCGACTGGAAGCTCCATGAAGCATTCCATTGAAAGTTCTTAGAGCTTTGCCTTTAATACCTAGTGTATACAATTTATGAAGTATACCATTGATCCATGTCATATCAAAGGCTTTCATCGCATCCAAGAAACACGTGTACATAACGCTATTACGTTCATAACAATAGTTTGACACTTCTTGGTATATGAATGACGCGAGTTTGCACGATTTTCCCTTTTGGAACCCATGGTGTAATTTATCATTAATATTTTCAGTTTCAATTCTAGTCAGTATAACTTTTTCAAACAATTTGAATATCACTGGTAATAAAGATGTAGCTCTATAGTTGTTCGGGTTTGTTTTTGATTTACCGTTTCCCTTATGTAAAGTAATTGTTATACTTTCTTTGACGTTATCTGGTATAACTTCGTTGCGTAATATCGCGTTGAAGAGATTCACAATGCAACCGATCAATAATTCACCACCGTATATATTTAATATTCATTACCATATGTATTTATATTTGTCTTTGCCATAATTTGTTGTGTTTGTAAATGGCCAAAGGCAACTTATTTGCTGATTATGCCAATAAAGTTGAATTCAAAAATTGTTTTTCGTTCACAGGTCCATGTACACAAATTTGAAATACAACATTTTTATATATTGAATTGTATATTAAATGTTATTGTATAATGAATTGTATTGAATATGTAAATATCTGTTTAACTGTTTTGTACATACTAGGTTCTTTTTGTTCTTTGTAAGGTGTATATGGGATGGCTTCGACCCGCATGTTACCTATGACGAGGTAATAAACTAACACCAAACGTGGCTCCAAAGAAAAGAAAAAACATTATAATTTCTGTTCTCGGAAGTTTATACAATATATATCCGGTATTTTGTTCTCGGAAGTTTATACAATATATACCCGGTATTTTGTTCTCGGAAGTTTATACAATATATACCCGGTATTTTGGCTATATGCGAACCACGCCTAGCCACATTACAATTTACCGTAACCTATTTTGGCTCATCTATATATTTGTAGCATTCACCTTTTTAAAGGTAAAGCATTTTCTATCACATTTGTATACATATTATTATAACTTTCATTGAATGTTGCTACAATAAGATTTTTTTGTTTGGTTTCGAAATATTTGTAAAATTCTATCTGTCACAAGGATCACATTACAACAATTCTGGCGTAGGTTCATATATACTTTATTTCCTATTACAGTTGGCCTAGAGCCAGGGGCGTAGCTTGGCTGAAATCGATGTGTAGGCCAACTTAAAACTTAAGAACTATTTATAGCGTATATAATTTAATCCTGGCCTCTCGATTTTTGTTGCAGATTTGGCATTTTTATTTTTTCGATTTTTCGGGGGAAAGTGTAGGCCACGGCCTACACGGCCTATAGGAAGCTACGCCAATGAGAGCATACAAATATACGTTTTAGGATAATATAAAAACAGTCTAAAAACAATACAACATATGACAGTAATCAATAAAACATTCAGGGGAAATATAAGTAATACACATAATAATACATATAATACATTTACAATGTCCTACCACAGCGTCTGTTGAAGTTCTATTAACTACTATACTCAATTCCAAAATAAAGTGTGCACTTTGTTTTCTGTGATTTCTCATCGCCTATTTAACCGAAGGCCTATAAATTTGGTACCAAACTTTAGATCAGACCCTGTAGAATATGGCAGACATATCAGATGTTAAGTCACGGTCAGTTTAAGTAGCTTTTTTTATGCGAGAAAGGAGACGGTGCTAAAATCAAAGTTGCAAAAGTACTCAAAGCATCATGGCACATTCAATAATGCATTTAAAGTTGTTTTAATCGCAGTTCTGGTGGGTTTTTTCGATCAGTATCTTGTGTGCGCACCTCTGCTGTTGATGCAGACGGCAATTCGACTTCGCATATACTGCACGTAACGTCTGATTACTGCGTCAGGGATGTTATCCCACTCTTGCACGAGGGCGTTTGCCAAGTCCCTCAGATTGTGGATATTTCCTCGGGATCGCACCCTTCAGCCAAGGTAATCCCAGATATGCTCGATTGGGTTCATATCCGGGGATATAGCAGGCCAGGGAAGCACGTCAACGTTGTTCCTGTTGAGAATGCTTGGATACGTTGAGTTTCGCTCAATCTAGGCATGTTCGTTGTGTACCAATGTGAACTCAAATGTGATTTAACCGTTATATAAGATATAAGGATTACACTAATACAAGTTTCCGGTGACATGTATATTTTCCTCGGGCTGCACGTGCAAATCATGCGAAATCAAGTCTCACAGATTGGACTGACATTATTTGCATACCACGTGGTAGATTATGCAATTGATCGATGACAAATATACTTGAGGTATACTATGCGAAATTTCTAACCGATACGTCTTCTAAATAGTGAAATATTCTAAATTCAAAAGTGCACACTTTATTTTGGAATTGAGTATATATTTATATCAGAGTAATCTTAAATCTATTTTTAAACATATATTTTATGTCTATCTCGTAAGAAAATCCTGTCCTGACTGCCAGGTACGATATTCGAAATACCCACCAGTGAGAGGATTAGTCTTCAACAACCAGTGCATGCAATTCTTTCATAACATATGATCCATTCATACACATAAAACAGACACAACGATTGGACATATACAAAACAACTCTAACTTTAATATGTGATATGTGTTCACGGGCAATTTGCTCGAAATTGCATGGGTAACATCGGCTATTTCCGTCAGTGACGTACATTGCCGAATGTCGTCTATACAAATACTTATACTAGAACACATACAACAACCGGATTAATGAAATAAATATGAACGTAACCGATGTTTGACGCATGCGCGATGTTAGCGCATTCGTTTGACTTACGACACCTTAAGAACGTATGTTAAGACATATGGATAAATTACAAACTGTGACATATCGAATACCGTCGCTACCCGGGCTTTTGGGCATTCTTTATCAGTAATAAATCCTTCACATAGACCTGCGTAATTGTTGTATAGTATGTTTTGATGGTTGAACTTATTTACCCTCGCCGCCGGCGAATTATGTGGGCGAGCGAGATAGTATGTTATCAAATGTTGTATCATTTAAATATCAATATCACTACATACGGGTCGGTTTATGTTTATTGATTGACAGGTATTATTGGTTTTTAATTAGTTACGCCCCGCCCCTTTTTAACGTCATCGAACATCTGGTTAGTCTAGCAACTATATTTAGTAACGTACCATGGGAATCGGAAGTACATTATCCTTATAATGAACCGAACCCGAGACATCACGTTATATAATTAGTAACGGCACCTCGTACTTGGAACCGATGCTACCCCCTCGCGCCCGGATACGCGTAATCGTCGGTCTATTATTAGTAACGACGCCGAGCGAACCGGGGGCACGTTCACCTTATTAGGAACTACAACGTAGCTCAGAATCTATAACATTTTGACGCGCCAGGACATATACCGAACTCTCCCCACGTTCTGGTTGACCTCCTCATGGCGTGCATATCGCAGCAGCATAGGACATATGGATATTCCACATGCCGTCCTCTTAACATAGGTTCCAATGATTTCCGTTAATCGCTCGGTGGTTAAGTTCACAAACAGAAGCGATGCCGACGAGGCGTTATTAAACAGTTGGTCAGTTTTCGAGCTGCTGCTGTGTATGCCTATGACAAGCATATCAATATCATATTAACAAATTGATATAACATAATTAGAACAACCAGACTGCAATATAATGTCGGAATTTAGAGCTCCACGATCCGACCAAATCTAATAATACATAACACTAACGCACTATGTTTCTATACTAAATGAGGTTGTTAGTTCATTTCTAAGTAACTGTATGCATATATGTAATCAGAATCTGTCTGCAAATTGTAATTCAACAGAAATGTATTTGTTTCTCTCTCGAGTATCTATTTCATGTTACTGGAACATAACACGCATAACTACGTGAAACATCTTCACATGATCGGACAGGGAATTCCACTTCTTTATGTTATGCCATTTATTATCATTTTTGATGTACAATAATTACGATAAAGTTTAATGCGTCTACTGAGGGAATAGATAGGGAATGTTGATGTTAATTATCTGATATTATAAAAAGACATGTGCCTACAGACTATACGGCGACGAATTCTTCTGTTGCCACTATCACACTTATTTCTGCGATGAAATGGAAGACTATTACCGTACGATTAGCGCAGTGGTTAGCGCGCTCGCTTCTCACTAATGCCAACCCGTATGTTTGGTTGTGTGTCATTGCAGAATATTTGCATCGCTATTGCATTTCCTTAGATGAACGTATGTGCCCCGATTGCATACTAATGCACATGATGCTTTCCAAATATACAGCTTACACACGCATCTGGAGCTACGGACAACGCATTCCTATTATTAGGCAACGATCATCTCGAGAAAAGGCGTGTGTTATAGTTTAAGCTGTTCCAAGGATGATCTATTTACCTGTTCCGTGACACGGTTAGTTTCAAATCTAGAGTAAAACATTTTTTTAATGCAGTGAGCTATATTTTCGTTGTGTCAGTAAAAAGAATAATTAATGTAAATATAAGTAATGAATCGCGGGTTCGGTCTCCACACACTTTAACCACGCCCAATATAGTTAGTTTATACAAATTTATTTTAGCTCGATTGCGAAACAAGTTGTTTCAACTTATATAAATCACTCTCGAGACCTCATTCCTGATGGAATCCATCGCTACGAGGGCGAGAGAAGAGGCAATGTGGAATTTAAATGCCTTGCCTAAGGGCACAATCGTAACGGCTCCAGTGGGGCTCGAACTCCGGACCTTTCGCACCCAATATAGTTCATACCCCGATGGAAACTATTAACCCGCGATTCATTCCTTAAGTGCGCGCACTATTTTATATCTCTTAGGAACAATACGGTCAACTCGACATTACATCGTGACATTCACATTTTACTCACGCTAGCAATTACTTGGCCGGTAACTGACCAAATCCAGTAATAATGATGCAATGGAGCCCAATTGATAATGCCAACCTATTTTGCAATTGTCACGTCATCAGCAGATGGATAACAGTTAGCTGTAACGAAATATGTGTGGGTTTACACACATGTGTTTTAGCTAGAGTGCGAAGCAAGGTCTTACAGCATTAATTGAGTCTGTGGATTGAATGTTTGGGTTATCATTAATAAAATTCAGTTAATTTTAAAAATTGGTTTTGACATAACGAATGCATTCGTGTTTAGGCGTGACATTGAAACGATATGTGGTACATATGCTTTTAGCAAAATGTTAATATCACATCCATTAAAATACACTTTTGTGTTTTATGTTTATTTATCGTCGCTACCGGTTGTCCATATGAGCGACGCCTCCTGAAGAGATTAGTCATTTTAGATTTTTGGAGGATAGTGCAATGATACAGACAGAGACCCATTCCAGAGTATCCTCTGTATTTTTACGTGCATGGTGTAAAGTACCGACACGAGACCTCGGTTTAAAGTCCCACCTGAAAGCTCTTAATTTTATTATGGTCAGACGGGGGATCGAACCTGTTATCCCTGGATTACCAGTCCAGCGTGATACCACTGGACTACAGATCCAAATCCACTACACTGAATTACTTAATATATACTAGAGGACATAGAAAACGCACACCTACAGTATATACTAGATGACATAGAAAACGCACACCTACATTATATACTAGAGGACATAGAAAACGCACACCTACAGTATATACTAGAGGACATAGAAAACGCACACCTACATTATATACTAGAGGACATAGAAAACGCACACTACATTATATACTAGAGGACATAGAAAACGCACACCTACATTATATACTAGAGGACATAGAAAACGCACACCTACAATATATACTAGAGGACATAGAAAACGCACACCTACAATATATACTAGAGGACATAGAAAACGCACGCCTACATTATATACTAGAGGACATAGAAAACGCACACTTTGGTTATGTGTGTTTTTACATGAAAAACAATAACTATATAAATACATAGTTTTAAACATTTTGAAATATTTTTAGTTGTTCAGTTTGTGTTTTGCAATAAAGATGTGATATATCTTTGATGGAATCCTTCGTATTTCGTTTTCATGTAATAATAATCATATACTGTAGGTGTGCGTTTTCTATGTCCTCTAGTATATAATGTAGGTGTGCGTTTTCTATGTCCTCTAGTATATAATGTAGGTGTGCGTTTTCTATGTCCTCTAGTATATAATGTAGGTGTGCGTTTTCTATGTCATCTAGTATAGCTTAATATGCGTAGTAGGATATTGTTATATAAAATCTATATGATTAATGTATATATCTTTGATTCAATTTATATAGTTTATTTCAGTAATAAGTTCAAGTAAGAGAAACAGACAAGAAAGATCAACTAATTTAATAACATGAATGAGATAACACGGACAAGGAGTTCACTGTAATATAACGACAGGAATAATTAATATAGACCACGCTCTCTTTAGGTTTGCTGTATTTATGTACGACGAATGCATGTATTTAAGTACGATGAATGCATGTATCTACGTACGACGAATGCATGTATCTAAGTACGACACATGCATGTATTTAAGTACGACGAATGCATGCATATAAGTACGACGAATGCATGTATTTAAGTACGACGAATGCATGTATTTAAGTACGACGAATGCATGTATTTAAGTACGACGAATGCATGTATCTAAGTACGACGAATGCATGTATCTAAGTACGACGAATGCATGCATATAAGTACGACGAATGCATGTATTTAAGTACGACGATTGCATGTACTTAAGTACGATGAATGGATGTATTTAAGTACGATGCATGTATATTAGTACCACGAACACATGTATTTAAGTACGATGAATGTATGTATTTAAGTACGACGAATGCATGTATTTAAGTACAATGAATGCATGTATTTAAGTACGACGAATGCATGTATTTAAGTACGATTAATGTATGTATTTAAGTACGACGAATGTATATACGTAAGTACGATGCATGTATGTATTTAAGTACGATGAATGCATGTATTTAAGTACGACGAATGTATGTATTTAAGTACGATGAATGTATGTACGTAAGTACGATGCAAGTATGTGTTTAAGTACGATGAATGTATGTATTTAAGTACGATGTCTGTATGTATTTAAGTACGATGAATGTATGTATTTAAGTAGGATGTCTGTATGTATTTAAGTACGATGAATGTATGTATTTAAGTACGATGTCTGTATGTATTTAAGTACGATGCATGTATGTATTTAAGTACGATGAATGTATGTATTTAAGTACGATGAATGTATGTATTTAAGTACGATGAATGCATGTATTTAAGTACGATGAATGTATGTATTTAAGTACGATGAATGCATGTATTTAAGTACGATGCTTGTATGTATTTAAGTACGACGAACGCGTGTACGTAAGTACGGTGCATGTATGTATTTAAGTACGATGAATGTATGTATTTAAGTACGATGAATGTATGTATTTAAGTACGACGAATGCATGTATTTAAGTACGATGAATGTATGTATTTAAGTACGACGATACATGTACTTGTGTACGATGAATGCATGTATGTAAGTAATAATGAATGTATGTATTGAAGTACGATGAATGCATGTATTTAAGTACGATGCATGTATGTATTTAAGTACGATGAATTTATGTATTGAAGTACGACGATGCATGTATTTAAGTATGATGAATGTATGTATTTAAGGCAGACGAGTGTATGTATTTATGTACGACGAATGCATGTATTTAAGTACGACGAATGTATGTATTTAAGGCAGACGAGTGCATGTATTTAAGTACGATTAATGTATGTATTTATGTGCGACGAGTGCATGTATTTAAGTACGACGAATGTATGTATTTAAGGCAGACGAGTGCATGCATTTAAGTACGACGAATGTATGTATTTAAGGCAGACGAGTGTATGTATTTAAGTACGACGAATGTATGTATTTAAGGCAGACGAGTGCATGTATTTACGTACGATTAATGTATGTATTTACGTACGACCAATGCATGTATTTAGGTACGATTAATGTATGTATTTAGATACGACGAATGTATGCATTTATGTACGACCAATGCATGTATTGAGGTACGACCAATGTATGTATTTAGGTACGATTAATGTATGTATTTAGATACGACGAATGTATGCATTTCGGTATGACGAATACATGCAGGTAAGTACGACGAATACATGCATGTAGGTACGACGAATACATACAGGTGAGTACGATGAATGCATACAGGTAAGTACGACGAATGCATACAGGTAAGTATGACGAATGCATACAGGTGAGTACGATGAATGCATACAGGTAAGTACGACGAATGCATACAGGTAAGTATGACGAATGCATACAGGTAAGTATGACGAATGCATACAGGTAAGTACGACGAATGCATACAGGTAAGTATGACGAATGCATACAGGTAAGTACGACGAATGCATACAGGTAAGTACGATGAATGCATACAGGTAAGTATGACGAATGCATACAGGTAAGTACGACGAATGCATACAGGTGAGTATGACGAATGCATACAGGTAAGTACGACGAATGCATACAGGTGAGTACGACGAATGCATACAGGTAAGTATGACGAATGCATACAGGTAAGTATGACGAATGCATACAGGTAAGTATGACGAATGCATACAGGTAAGTATGACGAATGCATACAGGTAAGTACGACGAATGCATACAGGTAAGTATGACGAATGCATACAGGTAAGTATGACGAATGCATACAGGTAAGTATGACGAATGCATGCAGGTAAGTACGACGAATGCATACAGGTAAGTATGACGAATGCATACAGGTAAGTATGACGAATGCATGCAGGTAAGTATGACGAATGCATGCAGGTAAGTATGACGAATGCATGCAGGTAAGTACGACGAATGCATAAAAGTAAGTACGACGAATATATGCATGTAGTTACGACGAATGCATACAGGTAAGTACGATGAATACATACAGGTAAGTACGATGAATGCATACAGGTAAGTACGATGAATGCATACAGGTAAGTACGATGAATGCATACAGGTAAGTACGATGAATGCATACAGGTAAGTACGACGAATGCATACAGGTAAGTACGATGAATGCATACAGGTAAGTACGATGAATACATACAGGTAAGTACGATGAATGCATACAGGTAAGTACGATGAATACATACAGGTAAGTACGATGAATGCATACAGGTAAGTACGATGAATGCATACAGGTAAGTACGATGAATGCATACAGGTAAGTACGATGAATGCATACAGGTAAGTACGATGAATGCATACAGGTAAGTACGATGAATGCATACAGGTAAGTACGATGAATGCATACAGGTAAGTACGACGAATGCATGCATGTAAGTACGATGAATGCATACAGGTAAGTACGACGAATGCATACAGGTAAGTACGACGAATACATACATGACATATGAAAGACAATTCATAGAACTAGCAACGAACAAGGCTGAAAGAGGTAACTCTAAATGTTACATGTTTTAATAAAACACTATTTAATAAACAAAACTACTCTAGAGTAGCAGGTAGTGGCGACGATCACGCTAGGACAGTAGGAGTGTGTCGATGGATCTTCTTTTTTTTCTTTTTTTTATTTATACAAATTTATTTTAGCTCGATTGCGAAACAAGTTCTTTCAACTGATATAAATCACTCTCGAACCTCATTCCTGATGGAATCCATTGCCACGAGGAAGTGAGAAGAGGCAATTTGGAATTTAAATGCCTTGCCTAAGGGCACAACCGTAACGGCTCCAGTGGGGCTCGAACTCCGGACCTTTCGCACCTGAATCGAACGCGCATCCACTGCGCTATCACGACTTCCACGATGGATGTCGATGGATCCAATAGCCACTATATAGTTATGCTTATAGTGACATACCCTAGTACAAACACCACACGAGATACGTACCCCCAACCTCAAAGGATAAATATCTCCAAGACACCGGAGCACCTACCACAAATATTCGCTATATTTTAAGCCGAACTCGTAAAGTTCATTATGAATTGACAGAAAATAGTCTTAATAAACACGGTGTCTTTCGTAGCGGGGAATAATTATTCTGTCTGACATCTGTATGGACTGGGATGACAGGCAAATTGTAAGGCATTCTGGGAAAGGATGTCATATGTGATTATAGCCAGTAAGGATATCGTACAGGAAAACTTGATCAGTTGAGCTATAATAAGAAATCAGTGTATACATTAAATTGGATCAGCAGCAGGTAGTTGTATAACATTAGATTGTATAGCATGCAACAGCATGTAGTTGTATAACATTAGATTGGATAGCATGCACCAGCAGGTAGTTGAATAACATTAGATTGTATACCATGCACCAGCAGGTAGTTATATAACATTAGATTGGATAGCATGCACCAGCAGGTAGTTGTATAACATTAGATTGGATAGCATGCACCAGCAGCAGGTAGTTGTATAACATTAGATTGTATAGCATGCACCAGCAGCAGGTAGTTGTATAACATTAGATTGTATAGCATGCAGCAGCAGGTAGTTGTATAACATTAGATTGTATAGCATGCACCATCAGCAGGTAGTTGTATAACATTAGATTGTATAGCATGCACCAGCAGGTAGTTGTATAACATTAGATTGTATAGCATGCAGCAGCAGGTAGTTGTATAACATTAGATTGTATAGCATGCACCAGCAGCAGTAGTTGTATAACATTAGATTGTATAGCATGCACCAGCAGCAGGTAGTTGTATAACATTAGATTGTATAGCATGCACGAGCAGGTAGTTGTATAACATTAGATTGTATAGCATGCACCAGCAGTAGTTGTATAACATTAGATTGTATAGCATGCACCAGCAGCAGGTAGTTGTATAACATTAGATTGTATAGCATGCACCAGCAGGTAGTTGTATAACATTAGATTGTATACCATGCACCAGCAGGTAGTTGTATAACATTAGATTGTATAGCATGCACCAGCAGCAGGTAGTTGTATAACATTAGATTGTATAGCATGCACCAGCAGCAGGTAGTTGTATAACATTAGATTGTATAGCATGCACCAGCAGCAGGTAGTTGTATAACATTAGATTGTATAGCATGCAGCAGCAGGTAGTTGTATAACATTAGATTGTATAGCATGCAGCAGCAGGTAGTTGTATAACATTAGATTGTATAGCATGCAACAGCAGGTAGTTGTATAACATTAGATTGTATAGCATGCACCAGCAGGTAGTTGTATAACATTAGATTGTATAGCATGCACCAGCAGGTAGTTGTATAACATTAGATTGTATAGCATGCAGCAGCAGGTAGTTGTATAACATTAGATTGTATAGCATGCACCAGCAGGTAGTTGTATAACATTAGATTGTATAGCATGCACCAGCAGGTAGTTGTATAACATTAGATTGTATAGCATGCACCAGCAGGTAGTTGTATAACATTAGATTGTATAGCATGCAGCAGCAGGTAGTTGTATAACATTAGATTGTATAGCATGCACCAGCAGGTAGTTGTATAACATTATATTGTATAGCATGCACCAGCAGGTAGTTGTATAACATTAGATTGTATAGCATGCAGCAGCAGGTAGTTGTATAACATTAGATTGTATAGCATGCACCAGCAGCAGGTAGTTGTATAACATTAGATTGTATAGCATGCACCAGCAGCAGGTAGTTGTATAACATTAGATTGGATGGCATGCACCAGCAGGTAGTTGTATAACATTAGATTGTATAGCATGCACCAGCAGGTAGTTGTATAACATTAGATTGTATAGCATGCAGCAGCAGGTAGTTGTATAACATTAGATTGTATAGCATGCACCAGCAGCAGGTAGTTGTATAACATTAGATTGTATAGCATGCACCACAGCAGGTAGTTGTATAACATTAGATTGTATAGCATGCACCAGCAGGTAGTTGTATAACATTAGATTGTATAGCATGCACCAGCAGCAAGTAGTTGTATAACATTAGATTGTATAGCATGCACCAGCAGGTAGTTGTATAACATTAGATTGTATAGCATGCACCAGCAGGTAGTTGTATAACATTAGATTGTATAGCATGCACCAGCAGGTAGTTGTATAACATTAGATTGTATAGCATGCACCAGCAGCAGGTAGTTGTATAACATTAGATTGTATAGCATGCACCACCAGCAGGTAGTTGTATAACATTAGATTGGATGGCATGCACCAGCAACTGGTAGTTGTATAACATTAGATTGTATAGCATGCACCAGCAGGTAGTTGTATAACATTAGATTGTATAGCATGCACCAGCAGCAGGTAGTTGTATAACATTATATTGTATAGCATGCACCAGCAGGTAGTTGTATAACATTAGATTGTATAGCATGCACCAGCAGCAGGTAGTTGTATAACATTAGATTGTATAGCATGCACCAGCAGGTAGTTGTATAACATTAGATTGTATAGCATGCACCAGCAGGGTAGTTGTATAACATTAGATTGTATAGCATGCACCAGCAGCAGGTAGTTGTATAACATTAGATTGTATAGCATGCACCAGCAGGTAGTTGTATAACATTAAATTGTATAGCATGCAGCAGCAGGTAGTTGTATAACATTAGATTGTATAGCATGCACCAGCAGGTAGTTGTATAACATTAGATTGTATAGCATGCACCAGCAGGTAGTTGTATAACATTAGATTGTATAGCATGCACCAGCAGCAGGTAGTTGTATAACATTAGATTGTATAGCATGCACCAGCAGCAGGTAGTTGTATAACATTATATTGTATAGCATGCACCAGCAGTGGTAGTTGTATAACATTAGATTGGATAGCATGCACCAGCAGCAGGTAGTTGTATAACATTAGATTGTATAGCATGCACCAGCAGGTAGTTGTATAACATTAGATTGTATAGCATGCACCAGCAGGTAGTTGTATAACATTAGATTGGATAGCATGCACCAGCAGCAGGTAGTTGTATAACATTAGATTGTATAGCATGCACCAGCAGCAGGTAGTTGTATAACATTAGATTGTATAGCATGCACCAGCAGGTAGTTGTATAACATTAGATTGTATAGCATGCACCAGCATGTAGTTGTATAACATTAGATTGTATAGCATGCACCAGCAGGTAGTTGTATAACATTATATTGTATAGCATGCACCAGCAGGTAGTTGTATAACATTATATTGTATAGCATGCACCAGCAGGTAGTTGTATAACATTAGATTGGATAGCATGCACCAGCAGGTAGTTGTATAACATTAGATTGGATAGCATGCACCAGCAGGTAGTTGTATAACATTAGATTGTATAGCATGCACCAGCAGGTAGTTGTATAACATTAGATTGTATAGCATGCAACAGCAGGTAGTTGTATAACATTATATTGTATAGCATGCACCAGCAGGTAGTTGTATAACATTATATTGTATAGCATGCACCAGCAGGTAGTTGTATAACATTAGATTGTATAGCATGCACCAGCAGGTAGTTGTATAACATTAGATTGGATAGAATGCACCAGCAGGTAGTTGTATAAAATTAGATTTTATGGCATGCACCAGCAGGTAGTTGTATAACATTAGATTGTATAGCATGCACCAGCAGGTAGTTGTATAACATTATATTGTATAGCATGCACCAGCAGGTAGTTGTATAACATTAGATTGTATGGCATGCACCAGCAGCAGGTAGTTGTATAACATTAGATTGTATACCATGCACCAGCAGGTAGTTGTATAACATTAGATTGGATAGAATGCACCAGCAGGTAGTTGTATAACATTAGATTGTATAGCATGCACCAGCAGGTAGTTGTATAACATTAGATTGTATAGCATGCACCAGCAGGTAGTTGTATAACATTAGATTGTATAGCATGCACCAGCAGGTAGTTGTATAACATTAGATTGGATAGCATGCACCAGCAGGTAGTTGTATAACATTAGATTGTATAGCATGCACCAGCAGGTAGTTGTATAACATTATATTGTATAGCATGCAACAGCAGGTAGTTGTATAACATTAGATTGTATGGCATGCACCAGCAGGTAGTTGTATAACATTAGATTGGATAGCATGCACCAGCAGGTAGTTGTATAACATTAGATTGTATAGCATGCACCAGCAGGTAGTTGTGTAACCCATGTCATATTTATCTAAAAGAGTAATAATTATTGATATTTAGTACATGTACATCATAATATTTCCAAACCCTGCTGCAAGCATACCACCCAATAGTTTCCCCTGTATGGCCTAATAAAATCACTGGTCTGAATCATATCATAATTATATAGCCTGGTCCCATACTATGTCTTTGTATAATATATACTAGTCTTCACTACTATTGTGTATAAAGTATTATGGGTGAGTGATTGTGAGTGACAATCAGGTCAGATGTGTGAATGAGTGAACTAACTCAACTAAGTAGGTGCACTTTCCAACTAACTTGTTCAAGACCCTTATCCCACACTCTTACTCTACTAGTCAAACGGATAAGTTGAAAAGCTATCCTGTTTACCTTAATATATACTATACTAGTAAATATATACATATATACATTATATGTATCAGCTGATAGCCGGACTCTGGCTCTTTATATCCATATATACGAAAATACGGAAACAACCAGAGTTTGTCATTTCTATAAACTCCCCGGTCTACAGTTGTATAACATTAGATTGTATAGCATGCAACAGCAGGTAGTTGTATAACATTATATTGTATAGCATGCACCAGCAGGTAGTTGTATAACATTAGATTGTATGACATGCACCAGCAGGTAGTTGTATAACATTAGATTGTATAGCATGCACCAGCAGGTAGTTGTATAACATTATATTGTATAGCATGCACCAGCAGGTAGTTGTATAACATTAGATTGCATGGCATGCACCAGCAGCAGGTAGTTGTATAACATTAGATTGTATACCATGCACCAGCAGGTAGTTGTATAACATTAGATTGTATAGCATGCACCAGCAGCAGGTAGTTGTATAACATTAGATTGGATAGCATGCACCAGCAGGTAGTTGTATAACATTAGATTGTATAGCATGCACCAGCAGGTAGTTGTATAACATTAGATTGTATAGCATGCACCAGCAGGTAGTTGTATAAAATTAGATTGTATAGCATGCAGCAGCAGGTAGTTGTATAACATTAGATTGTATAGCATGCACCAGCAGGTAGTTGTATCACATTATATTGTATAGCATGCACCACCAGCAGGTAGTTATATAACATTAGATTGTACAGCATGCACCAGCAGCAGGTAGTTGTATAACATTATATTGTATACCATGCACCAGCAGGTAGTTATATAACATTAGATTGGATAGCATGCACCAGCAGCAGGTAGTTGTATAACATTAGATTGTATAGCATGCACCAGCAGCAGGTAGTTGTATAACATTATATTGTATAGCATGCACCAGCAGGTAGTTGTATAACATTAGATTGGATAGCATGCAGCAGCAGGTAGTTGTATAACATTATATTGTATAGCATGCACCAGCAGGTAGTTGTATAACATTAGATTGTATAGCATGCACCAGCAGGTAGTTGTATAACATTAGATTGGATAGCATGCACCAGCAGCAGGTAGTTGTATAACATTAGATTGGATAGCATGCACCAGCAGCAGGTAGTTGTATAACATTATATTGGATAGCATGCACCAGCAGCATGTCAGGTAGTTGTATAACATTAGATTGGATAGCATGCACCAGCAGCATGTCAGGTAGTTGTATAACATTAGATTGTATAGCATGCACCAGCAGGTAGTTGTATAACATTAGATTGTATAGCATGCACCAGCAGGTAGTTGTATAACATTATATTGTATAGCATGCACCAGCAGGTAGTTGTATAACATTAGATTGTATAGCATGCACCAGCAGGTAGTTGTATAACATTAGATTGGATAGAATGCACCAGCAGGTAGTTGTATAAAATTAGATTTTATGGCATGCACCAGCAGGTAGTTGTATAACATTAGATTGTATAGCATGCACCAGCAGGTAGTTGTATAACATTATATTGTATAGCATGCACCAGCAGGTAGTTGTATAACATTAGATTGTATGGCATGCACCAGCAGCAGGTAGTTGTATAACATTAGATTGTATACCATGCACCAGCAGGTAGTTGTATAACATTAGATTGGATAGAATGCACCAGCAGGTAGTTGTATAACATTAGATTGTATAGCATGCACCAGCAGGTAGTTGTATAACATTAGATTGTATAGCATGCAACAGCAGATAGTTGTATAACATTATATTGTATAGCATGCACCAGCAGGTAGTTGTATAACATTAGATTGTATGGCATGCACCAGCAGGTAGTTGTATAACATTAGATTGGATAGCATGCACCAGCAGGTAGTTGTATAACATTAGATTGTATAGCATGCACCAGCAGGTAGTTGTGTAACCCATGTCATATTTATCTAAAAGAGTAATAATTATTGATATTTAGTACATGTACATCATAATATTTCCAAACCCTGCTGCAAGCATACCACCCAATAGTTTCCCCTGTATGGCCTAATAAAATCACTGGTCTGAATCATATCATAATTATATAGCCTGGTCCCATACTATGTCTTTGTATAATATATACTAGTCTTCACTACTATTGTGTATAAAGTATTATGGGTGAGTGATTGTGAGTGACAATCAGGTCAGATGTGTGAATGAGTGAACTAACTCAACTAAGTAGGTGCACTTTCCAACTAACTTGTTCAAGACCCTTATCCCACACTCTAACTCTACTAGTCAAACGGATAAGTTGAAAAGCTATCCTGTTTACCTTAATATATACTATACTAGTAAATATATACATATATACATTATATGTATCAGCTGATAGCCGGACTCTGGCTCTTTATATCCATATATACGAAAATACGGAAACAACCAGAGTTTGTCATTTCTATAAACTCCCCGGTCTACAGTTGTATAACATTAGATTGTATAGCATGCAACAGCAGGTAGTTGTATAACATTATATTGTATAGCATGCACCAGCAGGTAGTTGTATAACATTAGATTGTATGACATGCACCAGCAGGTAGTTGTATAACATTAGATTGTATAGCATGCACCAGCAGGTAGTTGTATAACATTATATTGTATAGCATGCACCAGCAGGTAGTTGTATAACATTAGATTGCATGGCATGCACCAGCAGCAGGTAGTTGTATAACATTAGATTGTATACCATGCACCAGCAGGTAGTTGTATAACATTAGATTGTATAGCATGCACCAGCAGCAGGTAGTTGTATAACATTAGATTGGATAGCATGCACCAGCAGGTAGTTGTATAACATTAGATTGTATAGCATGCACCAGCAGGTAGTTGTATAACATTAGATTGTATAGCATGCACCAGCAGGTAGTTGTATAAATTAGATTGTATAGCATGCAGCAGCAGGTAGTTGTATAACATTAGATTGTATAGCATGCACCAGCAGGTAGTTGTATAAAATTAGATTGTATAGCATGCAGCAGCAGGTAGTTGTATAACATTAGATTGTATAGCATGCACCAGCAGGTAGTTGTATAACATTATATTGTATAGCATGCACCACCAGCAGGTAGTTATATAACATTAGATTGTACAGCATGCACCAGCAGCAGGTAGTTGTATAACATTATATTGTATACCATGCACCAGCAGGTAGTTATATAACATTAGATTGGATAGCATGCACCAGCAGCAGGTAGTTGTATAACATTAGATTGTATAGCATGCACCAGCAGCAGGTAGTTGTATAACATTATATTGTATAGCATGCACCAGCAGGTAGTTGTATAACATTAGATTGGATAGCATGCAGCAGCAGGTAGTTGTATAACATTATATTGTATAGCATGCACCAGCAGGTAGTTGTATAACATTAGATTGTATAGCATGCACCAGCAGGTAGTTGTATAACATTAGATTGGATAGCATGCACCAGCAGCAGGTAGTTGTATAACATTAGATTGGATAGCATGCACCAGCAGCAGGTAGTTGTATAACATTATATTGGATAGCATGCACCAGCAGCATGTCAGGTAGTTGTATAACATTAGATTGGATAGCATGCACCAGCAGCATGTCAGGTAGTTGTATAACATTAGATTGTATAGCATGCACCAGCAGGTAGTTGTATAACATTAGATTGTATAGCATGCACCAGCAGGTAGTTGTATAACATTAGATTGGATAGCATGCACCAGCAGCAGGTAGTTGTATAACATTAGATTGGATAGCATGCACCAGCAGCAGGTAGTTGTATAACATTATATTGGATAGCATGCACCAGCAGCATGTCAGGTAGTTGTATAACATTAGATTGGATAGCATGCACCAGCAGCATGTCAGGTAGTTGTATAACATTAGATTGTATAGCATGCACCAGCAGGTAGTTGTATAACATTAGATTGTATAGCATGCACCAGCAGGTAGTTGTATAACATTAGATTGTATAGCATGCACCAGCAGGTAGTTGTATAACATTAGATTGTATAGCATGCACCAGCAGCAGGTAGTTGTATAACATTAGATTGGATAGCATGCACCAGCAGCAGGTAGTTGTATAACATTATATTGTATAGCATGCACCAGCAGCAGGTAGTTGTATAACATTAGATTGGATAGCATGCACCAGCAGGTAGTTGTATAACATTAGATTGTATAGCATGCACCAGCAGCTAGTTGTGTAACCCATGTCATATTTATCTAAAAGAGTAATAATTATTGATATTTAGTACATGTACATCATAATATTTCCAAACCCTGCTGCAAGCATACCACCCAATAGTTTCCCCTGTATGGCCTAATAAAATCACTGGTCTGAATCATATCATAATTATATAGCCTGGTCCCATACTATGTCTTTGTATAATATATACTAGTCTTCACTACTATTGTGTATAAAGTATTATGGGTGAGTGATTGTGAGTGACAATCAGGTCAGATGTGTGAATGAGTGAACTAACTCAACTAAGTAGGTGCACTTTCCAACTAACTTGTTCAAGACCCTTATCCCACACTCTTACTCTACTAGTCAAACGGATAAGTTGAAAAGCTATCCTGTTTACCTTAATATATACTATACTAGTAAATATATACATATATACATTATATGTATCAGCTGATAGCCGGACTCTGGCTCTTTATATCCATATATACGAAAATACGGAAACAACCAGAGTTTGTCATTTCTATAAACTCCCCGGTCTTCAGTTGTATAACATTAGATTGTATAGCATGCAACAGCAGGTAGTTGTATAACATTATATTGTATAGCATGCACCAGCAGGTAGTTGTATAACATTAGATTGTATGACATGCACCAGCAGGTAGTTGTATAACATTAGATTGTATAGCATGCACCAGCAGGTAGTTGTATAACATTATATTGTATAGCATGCACCAGCAGGTAGTTGTATAACATTAGATTGCATGGCATGCACCAGCAGCAGGTAGTTGTATAACATTAGATTGTATACCATGCACCAGCAGGTAGTTGTATAACATTAGATTGTATAGCATGCACCAGCAGCAGGTAGTTGTATAACATTAGATTGGATAGCATGCACCAGCAGGTAGTTGTATAACATTAGATTGTATAGCATGCACCAGCAGGTAGTTGTATAACATTAGATTGTATAGCATGCACCAGCAGGTAGTTGTATAAAATTAGATTGTATAGCATGCAGCAGCAGGTAGTTGTATAACATTAGATTGTATAGCATGCACCAGCAGGTAGTTGTATAACATTATATTGTATAGCATGCACCACAGCAGGTAGTTGTATAACATTAGATTGTATAGCATGCACCAGCAGCAGGTAGTTGTATAACATTATATTGTATACCATGCACCAGCAGGTAGTTATATAACATTAGATTGTATAGCATGCACCAGCAGGTAGTTGTATAACATTAGATTGGATAGCATGCACCAGCAGGTAGTTGTATAACATTAGATTGTATAGCATGCACCAGCAGCAGGTAGTTGTATAACATTATATTGTATAGCATGCACCAGCAGGTAGTTGTATAACATTAGATTGTATAGCATGCAGCAGCAGGTAGTTGTATAACATTAGATTGTATAGCATGCACCAGCAGGTAGTTGTATAACATTAGATTGTATAGCATGCACCAGCAGGTAGTTGTATAACATTAGATTGTATAGCATGCACCAGCAGGTAGTTGTATAACATTAGATTGGATAGCATGCACCAGCAGCAGGTAGTTGTATAACATTATATTGGATAGCATGCACCAGCAGCATGTGGTAGTTGTATAACATTAGATTGGATAGCATGCACCAGCAGCATGTCAGGTAGTTGTATAACATTAGATTGTATAGCATGCACCAGCAGGTAGTTGTATAACATTAGATTGTATAGCATGCACCTGCAGGTAGTTGTATAACATTATATTGGATAGCATGCACCAGCAGCAGGTAGTTGTATAACATTAGATTGTATAGCATGCACCAGCAGGTAGTTGTATAACATTAGATTGGATAGCATGCACCAGCAGGTAGTTGTATAACATTAGATTGGATAGCATGCACCAGCAGCAGGTAGTTGTATAACATTAGATTGTACAGCATGCACCAGCAGGTAGTTGTATAACATTAGATTGGATAGAATGCACCAGCAGGTAGTTGTATAAAATTAGATTTTATGGCATGCACTAGCAGGTAGTTGTATAACATTAGATTGTATAGCATGCACCAGCAGGTAGTTGTATAACATTATATTGTATAGCATGCACCAGCAGGTAGTTGTATAACATTAGATTGTATGGCATGCACCAGCAGCAGGTAGTTGTATAACATTAGATTGTATACCATGCACCAGCAGGTAGTTGTATAACATTAGATTGGATAGAATGCACCAGCAGGTAGTTGTATAACATTAGATTGTATAGCATGCACCAGCAGGTAGTTGTATAACATTAGATTGTATAGCATGCAACAGCAGATAGTTGTATAACATTATATTGTATAGCATGCACCAGCAGGTAGTTGTATAACATTAGATTGTATGGCATGCACCAGCAGGTAGTTGTATAACATTAGATTGGATAGCATGCACCAGCAGGTAGTTGTATAACATTAGATTGTATAGCATGCACCAGCAGGTAGTTGTGTAACCCATGTCATATTTATCTAAAAGAGTAATAATTATTGATATTTAGTACATGTACATCATAATATTTCCAAACCCTGCTGCAAGCATACCACCCAATAGTTTCCCCTGTATGGCCTAATAAAATCACTGGTCTGAATCATATCATAATTATATAGCCTGGTCCCATACTATGTCTTTGTATAATATATACTAGTCTTCACTACTATTGTGTATAAAGTATTATGGGTGAGTGATTGTGAGTGACAATCAGGTCAGATGTGTGAATGAGTGAACTAACTCAACTAAGTAGGTGCACTTTCCAACTAACTTGTTCAAGACCCTTATCCCACACTCTAACTCTACTAGTCAAACGGATAAGTTGAAAAGCTATCCTGTTTACCTTAATATATACTATACTAGTAAATATATACATATATACATTATATGTATCAGCTGATAGCCGGACTCTGGCTCTTTATATCCATATATACGAAAATACGGAAACAACCAGAGTTTGTCATTTCTATAAACTCCCCGGTCTAC